>NW_021011622.1:71023-195035 GCF_003987935.1 Bombyx mandarina
GATGGCACTGTACTACGCCATATCTTTATGTTTTGCGGCAAACGACAACTTTATAAAATCAGTGTAGCAAATTTAAAAAATCGTCATATCGTTTACTTGGCAAATTTGAAGCACGAACTCGTCTTAGATTTCACATAATATCTAAATCACATCATCTTTGCACATAACAATATACTTACTTCCTATTAAAGTATAAATTCTACAAATACATTCACTCAACAATATTTAAAATAAAATGAGCCAAGAACGTTTATCGATAAAACCTACTAACATCAAAATCTTCTGGGCAGCACTAAAACCGCCATGTTTTGTGGCCAGATGACGTCACAGTGGCACGAATTTTTTGTTGACGTTTCATTTCCATAGGTTTCCTACTTCAGTGCATATAATACAGCTATACAAGACATAGTGGCATCGAGTGACATAAAAAATATTTGTTATAAAAGAGAAAACGAGGCTAAAGGCAAATAATTAAAACGATTAGTTTGGTAATTGTCAGGCTGTCGATGCACGGACATCGACGATCGCGCGGCGCGGGCGCCGGGAGGAGGACAGCGGCGCGGGGTAGCGGATTGACACCGGCTTCGTCACTTCGTGCAGCAACGCCGCCCGCGACACTTACTTGTTTATCTTGTTTTACTCTTTTTATAAACTTACCAAATACTACAGTCCACTCTTTTATTTTATACATCACCGGTCTACCCCAGAGCAGTTCGAAACATGGTCCTTCGAGCCGGGAGGCTTCGAGGCTAATAGCTGCTTATAAGACTTGCAGCTGCTCTACTCTTGTATCGAGCAGTGTGGCTCAATGTGCGTCCCGGGAGTGCAATTCCAAACACAATTCCGGGATAAAGTNTGTCGATGCACGGACATCGACGATCGCGCGGCGCGGGCGCCGGGAGGAGGACAGCGGCGCGGGGTAGCGGATTGACACCGGCTTCGTCACTTCGTGCAGCAACGCCGCCCGCGACACTTACTTGTTTATCTTGTTTTACTCTTTTTATAAACTTACCAAATACTACAGTCCACTCTTTTATTTTATACATCACCGGTCTACCCCAGAGCAGTTCGAAACATGGTCCTTCGAGCCGGGAGGCTTCGAGGCTAATAGCTGCTTATAAGACTTGCAGCTGCTCTACTCTTGTATCGAGCAGTGTGGCTCAATGTGCGTCCCGGGAGTGCAATTCCAAACACAATTCCGGGATAAAGTTTGGAGCTCTTGTTCAAGACAGGAGCCAATAAAAACGAATGCCGATGGGGTCTTTCTTGCCAAATAACATAAGCTGTAGCACGAAGCCAGCTGCTACGCACTATCCAATCTGCCAGACATCCTGTGGTGACACTTATACTGAGTTATCGTAGCTGGCCATGTGTACAATGTTAACCGTTAAAGAGTTCTTTTATTTATTTATTTATTTGGGAAACAAACAGTACAATACAAAGCATACAATATTTTTAAAAAAAATTGCTAAAACAATAACCAAATATGTTTCCACAATCAAAATCACATATAAGTAGACAGTGAACAAGAAGAATAATTTTATTTTAATTTTATAATTTTATCTGGAGAATGATCCTGCAGGTCGAGGTATGGCGACTGAATCAACATGTAAAAATTCAAATACGTACATCATAAGGAAGTGGTTCCGATTTAGCTTGCGATATTTGACAAGACAAAGTTGTTAGCCGACACTCACTACTACTTCAAGATATGGGAAACATCGAATTTAAGTGTGGAATGAGAACAAACAAACGGACAAGCCCGCTCAGCGCGCACAGTAGCTGCTTGCGTCGTGGAGCCGCCGATACGGATCGGGGTCGCGGCCGAGGAGATCGTTACTGACGTCACTGACTACCGACTGAGCGACGCATAACGATCCTTCACGACGGCTACCGTCCTGTTAGAGTTGTCCGGAGCAGACGTGCATGCGACGGTCAGTGGGGGCTGCACCTTTTTTTTCTACCTATGCTGATGTCCTTGAGAGGCTATTTCATCGTCACCCTAACATTTAGGTCACGGGGCTCAAACCTAACTTAACCTAACACTGGCCCTAGCAAGAGCCGTGCTTCGCAGAATCTACCGCCGGATCGGAAACGCGACCCACTGAGAAGATCCGGCGAGAAACTCAGTGGGCTGTATCTGTGGGTTAATTCACTCGTCGAGCCCTTCGCCGCAAGCGCTGGGTTCGACGAGGACGGTGACCGGACTGCACAGCGCACAGGCATCACAACATAGGTATACAACTTAGGTATGTGTGTGTGTACATCTGTACTGAGGATGTCACTCATGCGAAGAGTTCCTACAATCCTCCAATTTAATAGATTTTTAGGTGCTATTTGGTAGTGGTCAATGCTTCAGGGCGTTATCGGAAGTAAGATAATTAAATAACACAACTGGTTAATCGGGGCGTTTATTCGCGACTGAACTTAAAAAGCGATGGAGCTTACGGGCGCAGCCGCATGTTATGACTACGAACAATTTTGTTTACATAGCAAACTGTGTCCCTACAGAATAAATGTATCTAAAACCCAAGCAGTACATCGCAGCATCAGCACCGTCGCTATCAGGCGACCGGCCGCGACCTACTCGCGTCGACAGACTCGCAGAAGTAAAAAGCAGTCTACCTTGAACTTGTTGGAGATGGATAGATTACGGCGGCGGCAGCGTCCGTGGCCTGTCAGTGAGTCGCGGCAAGTAGTTATGAAAGACTGTTGCTCCAAAATACATTTTTAGACAAAGAAAACTTCATTCAATCGAGTTTCGTGAATGTAAATGAGCGAAGCTAACACTTAAAGCGATAGGCAGTTACAATGTGATAGAACTAGCCGTGCGGACTCACAAGAGTTCCTACTGGCGGTAGGACGTCTGAGTGGGACGAGGTGTAATTAAACTGGAGTAGCAATGACGATGCTGCAGGTCGTATGTGAATTACTTGTACCGTATTTACTAACTTTATTTACTGATGGTAGGACCTCTTGTGAGTCCGCACGGGTAGGTACCACCACCCTGCCTATTTCTGCCGTGAAGCAGTAATGCGTTTCGGTTAGAAAGGGTGGTGCAGACGTTGTAACTATACTTGAGACCTTAGAACTTATATCTTAAGGTGGGTGGCGCATTTACGTTGTGGATGTCTATGGGCTCCAGTAACCACTTAACACCAGGTGGGCTGTAAGCTCGTCTACTCACCTATGAAATAATAATAAAAATAACTCATCTTAATAAAAAAATAACAAGACCAATTTACCCAACATTTAGAGGCTAAGTTAGAGTAAGTACGCGAGACAAACTTTAAATTAATTTCAAACGCTAATGAAGCTGCGTATTCGCAACCATTGCTTGAAGTGATCCTCCCCTCATCTCCTTTCACCACCGCACCCTGTAGTGGTGTATAGTATCTTTGACTACACCAGCTGCCGCGCAGCTGAGTTCATCCCTGCTACTAGATAACACAGCTTTAGTCTATAATTCTTCTAGAAATAGTTTCTGGCGTGCACCGTCCGGACCTGGAATGGAATTCTCCTTCTCGGTGCTCTCTGATCCATGTCCTTCTTCCGACAAGGTGTCACTCCTCCGCGCTAAGCAGCGGGTTGGCTCTAACTAGCTTTTATTTTGTTTATTTATTGAATACTAGCTGACCCGGCAGACTTCGTAGTGCCTCAATCGATAAATAAAAGTCCTAAGCTTTTGTATAAAATACTTAAACTTAAAACAAACAAAAGGAATTCGTCCTACGGGGGACACATCAAAGGAAAAACAAAATTGTTATTTTTATTTCATTTCGAGCATTTTCATGTTTATCTACCTTTTAAACCTTCTCTGGACTTTCACAAATAATTCAAGACCACAATTAGACAAATCGGTCCAGCCGTTCTCGAGTTTTAGCGAGCAATTCATTTTTATATATATAGAAGAAGAAGATAGATATGATGGTGTTCTTAAATGAGAATGACCACTCACCATTAGGCACAAAAAAAGAAAAATACTTTTCTTTTTGAATTGTCACCTGTTAGAATAATCTTTATGACAGATGTTGATACTCTGACAATTGTTTTAAGAAAAGATTATTAAATTTTTGTGGCTGCAATTTCAAATCTCTTGTGTTTTTTCAATTTTTCTTTTTAATAAGCAATGTAAGTTACTTTTAAAATATTGATTTAGACATTGCGTCGTAGTTGAGTTGGACGAGCCAAATCCGACCGCAGAGCAAACCTAGCTTAAGATCTGTATTCTTCACGGTATGCGACCGGCTCAGACTGTAAAAACGAATGTTTTTAATACTGTGCTAGTTCTTGCGACCAGTGGATGTAATGTGTTACAGGAACTCGAGTGGTCTGGAGGAGTGGCAGTCGTGCTGTAAGCTGTCACCGAGCTGTTCCTTGAAGCTGTTGAAGATGTCCGTGCGTTTTACAAAAAGCATTGCGTTCACAAAATACGATCTATTAAAAGTTATTAAACTTTTTGTGAGAACCAGGAAGAAAAGAACAAACAGATGCAGACACAGCCCATATCTACATAATATATCGATCATACTGACTGTAATCCGGACTGCACATAGGCTTTTGCCATCTAACGCAGACGAGTTTATCTGATGATAAGTGGTTACCGTCGATTTTGGAGATCAGCAACCAAATCGAAATGATTTCTGAAACTGGATGAGCACAGCAGTTCCATGCAGGTCTCCTTTGGAGGCGCTCGGGTAACTGTTAGGAAATCCCACCCCTCCTGGCTGAGCCCTTGCTCGCCCATCTGCCCTGGTAAAACTGAAAAGGCCTCCAGACCACCAGTAATCTCTCCAACCTAAAAAAAAGATTCCGGCAGTGAGGGGCGCTGATAGAGACGAAATGATGAGAAAAAAGATGTTTTTACAGTACAACGGCTGCCCCACCCTTCAAACCGGAATGCGTTACTGTTTTACGGCAGAAATAGGCAGGGTTTTCGTACTTGCCCGTGCTACCACCAGTTCAGATCAACAGGAGAGTCATTTCCTTTTATGAATACCTGGATAGATCGGTACTCGGAGTCTTGTAGTAAGTCCTTATGTCGAATGTGTCTGCTCCGGTGACAATAGCGCGTGGGTGCCGCAAAGTCCGGCCGTGGAATGTTTAATTTTCCTGCTTCCTGTGTGGTAGGCAGCGGCTTGGCTCTGCCCCTGGCATTGCTGAAGTCCATGGGCGACGGTAACCACTCACCATCAGGTGGGCCGTATGCCCGTCTGCCTACAAAGGCAATAAAAAAAAAAAAAAAATGCGTGGCATCCATCAATAACCACTCAACATCAGAGATCGTCTGACACATGGCGCTGAGAAATTGGTATATTTCATGGAAACTGTTGGTATAATTTGCAGCACATACCGCCGCTATAGCCCTACAGCATGGACGGCATGGTAGCCGTGGTCCGAGGAGTGGGGGACGCGGGCCTGTCCGTCACCCTGCACGACGGACACCGCCAGTATACACTCATCCCCAGCGCTGGTAATCTGCACACTGTGTTAAACTGTTTGAGTGGTTGGTACCTCATAGTCGTGGGATGAGCAATGAGCTCGAGCAGACATCCCTCTGATGATGAGTGGTTACCGTCAGCTATGAAATTCAGCAATGTCAGGGGCAGAGCTAAGCCCACCGATACTCTAAGGTCATGTGTAGTGAAGTGTTGCTGCAGACCGCGGCGCTTTGACCGCGAGACCGTTGACCCCGCGTTTCATCTATTTGTGTTACATTACGCGCGGTACAAGAGACAATATAAAATTATTTTTGACACTGAGTTTAATATGTCGGGAGTCGCACCGGCTGCGGCGGCGGCGATCTGCTGTGTAACACACACAACTGTGTAATTTTACAAATTCAAATTCAAAATCATTTATTTCAACTTAAATGTCAGTATAACACACTTGTTGAATGTCAAAATATAAATAGCAATGTTAACTCTACCACCCGATACATACTCGATTCTGTAGACCGAATGGTAAACAGTCGACGTCCTCAAAATACGTCATTACGGATCCTTCTAATCCATTTACAGTGCTTTTAGGCACACAAGCACCGGTCACCGTCCTCGTCGAACCCGTCGCTTGTGACTAAGAGCTCGACGAACGAATTAACCCGCAGACACAGCCCACTGAGTTTCTCGCCGGATCTCGTGGGTCGCGTTTCTGATCCGGTGGTAAATGCTGCGAAGCTCTGCCCTTGCTAGGGCCAGTGTTACGCTGAAATAGCCTCTCAAGGCTTAGGTAGAAAAAAATGTAATTATTATCGTTCTCTTAGATCCCAACAGCTCACACTCATTTGAGATGTTTGTGTTGAAGCCGCGGCGTGTCCGGGGCCGCCGCCCCGCTGCCCCCGGGAGCACCCCGCGGCGACCCGCAGCTGCCGGGACTCCGGCTCGCAGGCCACCGACGGACAGTATGCCACCGTCTACCAGGCTAGTGGATATTCTAATAACATCTTCATTTTGTTCAAAATCTTCAATTTTTTTTTATTGCTTAGATGGATGGACGAGCTCACAGCCCACCTGCTGTTAAGTGGTTACTGGAGCCACCCACATTGAGATATAAGTTCTAGTCTCAAGTATAGTTACAACGGCTGCCCCACCCTCCAAACCGAAACGTATTACTGCTTCACGGCAGAAATAGGCAGGGCGGTGGTACCTACCGGCGCGGACTCACAAGAGGTCCTACCACCAGTAATTACGCAAATTATTATTTCTGTTTTGAGCTTCCTAAATACGGTATAAGGTACGTGATCTTCTCAGATGTCGCACTGCAGCGTGGCGCCGACCTCTCCTTGCGAACTCCTCACGGAATACCCTCCGCAGAGACGCGGCGTCAGACCAGGTGACGGCTCCGCACGCGCTGCCTCTACTGGCCGGTCATATGTCTTCGTTCAATACAATCCTCACTTGTACTATTGACGATGACATTGCTACTAACCTATTGTTTTTTTTTCTCTGACAGTATTCCAAGTCAAAATTTACTTATACGGAATTTAAAACTTTTTCATCTTAAAATTAATAAGGGTTACGTATTAAAAAACCAATGATTAAAATATAAAATCGCAAAACTAGATTTATAAAAATATACGAAGACAGCTGTCGATATGCGCTCTCTCTCACACTACAGCTTGTCTATAGCAGTACAGGCCCGTACCCATCCATTATTTGTTTGATCACCTGGCAGGTAGAAAGCCCTACCGAAATTATCTGTCTTTTTGGGAATCTTATTTTTTAGCTATAAATAACACTCCATTAAAATTTCAAGCTGCCTCAAAAACATTTTTTATAATTTTTTTCCAAAAAATTTTTTGCACGCCTCTGGTAATGTTACAACCCCGATTAAATTGTCTGGCTTATTTTTTTTCGTATATATTAAGTATTACACTGCAACGTATATAAATTGCGTATTGCCTCAAATATATTTTTGGGGAAAAAAAATTAATATTTTTCAAAATGTAGGGGTTGATTTAGCCCCACTACTCACCAGCCAGGTCTGCAATTCCGTGTTAGAATATAATAGGAGAGGTGTGTGACAAGTTTTCAGCTTGCCTCAAATACCAACCCAAAAATTGGTGCCAGCTCTCCTACTAAAAATACATAATGAATTTATAGCACCGTATGTGCGATATCTAGGTACATTAACAAAACATTATGTACAATTAAAGTTTAAAAGAATCGCATTGCTTACAAAAAGCTTTCATAAGTTATAATTACACATAATTAATGTACAACTAGACGAAGTTAAATTTGTTTTTTACATTATCCTGACATCCCTCTTCCTCCCTGATCTCTTAATCGGGTGGATACTTATACATATAAGATAGTTAGTTTATGAAATTAAGATTGTTTTGATTGATTCGGTGGTGAAGTAGTTAGCGGTCCTGACTGTTGTGCCGGCCGAGGGTCGCGGGTTCGATTCCAACCTCAGACAAACATTGTGTGATAAACAGGTTTGCTTGCTCTTTGTCTGGGTGTTTATCTTTCAAATATTTAAACACTTATATGTTTATCAGTTTCTGGTACCTACTCATAATATAGGGAATCGTAAATTGGGGCCGAATGACCGTGCCTGATTTGTTCCCAGCTGTTTATTATTATCATTATTATTAGATATTACTGCCAAAATCGACATGTGCATCACTGAGCGGCGTGAGTAAGTAAGCAAAATCTCGTCATAGAACAGATGGAACAAAAAGTTGTATTGCGCAGAACCTGCTAGAACTTAAATGTAAATTGATTGAAATGTCAGGTGATGACAATCTTGTGGTGGGCAGCGGCGTGCTCGCAGGGGGGCGCAGTCCCGTCGGGAGCAGAGCCTCAGGTTCGACAGCTAACGATGCATTTTATGGTAATTATAATAATTACCATTGTTTAGTTGTTGTAACAGTATATATAGTTTTTTCTTTATTTTTTATTTAAATGGGTGGACGAGCTCACAGCCCAACTGGTATTAAGTGACTGCCGGAGCCCATAGACATCTATAACGTATATGCCGCCACCCACCTTGAGATATAAGTTCCAAGGTGTTAGAACGGCTGCCCCACCCTTCAAATCGAAACGCATTATTGCTTCACGACAGAGATAGGCGGGCCGGTGACACCTACCCGTGCGGACTCACAAGACGTCCTACCATCAGTAAATAAAGTTAGAAATGCGGTACAAGTAATCCACATACGACCTGCAGTATCCTCATTGCTACTCCAGTTTAATTACACTTCGTCCCACTCAGGGTCTCCACCAAGAGAGCGCTCGTCTCATGGGTTCAATTCATTCGCGAGATCACTTCGACGTCCTCTCCCTCCGGAGCCCTCCTACGAGGTGTTAGAGAGACTGGACACTCACAGTTCAGATAAACATGGTAAGTGAGTAAGGGAGTAACTTGCTCTGTAATCCTGACCGAACCAGTTCTACAATGATTTAGTTCTGGTATTCCAGGCAGTCTGAACAGATCACCGTCAAGACAGCCTCAGTTTGGCACAAGCAGTTGGAGGATAGCGCGCAGCAGCACAGCAAACCAACCCAAGTACAGAGACGATGAGCCAACCAGAGACGGGCCCGGGGGCCACGACAGAAGCTGTAACGTTAGACGAGTGGAAAGCTTGAAGGGAGAGAAGTGTCGCCGTGCACCGGTCGGACGTGAAGTCGAAATCCTAATTTAATTGTTATTTCTTCAGCCTCCTTCATATCCTCTTTTTGTTTTTCAGAAGTCTGCCACGGTCACGTCTGAAACTCAGGGTAAGTGGTCATTAAGGTTTGATCCTACGTGATCGAGTCCGTCTACATTTAATAGTGGTTTGCCCCTTCTTGTGTTACAATTGAACTTTGCGACACAAATGTATGGAAGTTGTGGAGGAAATCAGAAGGTTGCGTGTTCAGATCATGACGGGGTCACCAATGTGGGGCGGTGCGTTAGAAAATTAAACCACTCGCACAGTTTAATACACTTTTAGTTTATTCTCAAAGGACAGAGCACAGGCACAAAGAAGGAAAAACGGGTGAAGATATGTGACGCCATAAGCGACACTAAATGGTATTGGGAGCTATTTATATAACGTAAGCCAAAGTAACAAGCTGACTGGTTGGCGAAGGCCGACACCGTCCATGCGTATTTATCTTACATTTCTAAATTGTGTAACATACAATTATTGTTTTATGAAACAGATTAAAACAGTTTTTGGAACGAAGTTCCTTATCGCGCGTTGTGAAAGGGGGCTAGACGGAAAAAATTCTTACGAAAAGTTGTCACGACACTTTTTGCTATAAATTCTTACGAAAAGTTGTCACGACACTTTTTGCTATAAATTCTTACGAAATGTTGTCACGACACTTTTTGCTATAAATTCTTACGAAAAATTGTCACGACACTTTTTGCTATAAATTCTTACGAAAAGTTGTCACGACACTTTTTGCTATAAATTCTTACGAAAAGTTGTCACGACACTTTTTGCTATAAATTCTTACGAAAAGTTGTCACGACACTTTTTGCTATAAATTCTTACGAAAAGTTGTCACGACACTTTTGGAACGAAGTTCCTTATCGCGCGTTGTGAAAGGGGGCTAGACGGAAAAAATTCTTACGAAAAGTTGTCATGACACTTTTTGCTATAAATTCTTACGAAAAGTTGTCACGACACTTTTGGAACGAAGTTCCTTATCGCGCGTTGTGAAAGGGGGCTAGACGGAAAAAATTCTTACGAAAAGTTGTCATGACACTTTTTGCTATAAATTCTTACGAAAAGTTGTCACGACACTTTTTGCTATAAATTCTTACGAAAAGTTGTCACGACACTTTTGGAACGAAGTTCCTTATCGCGCGTTGTGAAAGGGGGCTAGACGGAAAAAATTCTTACGAAAAGTTGTCACGACACTTTTTGCTATATATTCTTACGAAAAGTTGTCATGACACATTTTGCTATAGTAAGCTATTGTAAGCTGTGCGGCGTCGCATGTTTCTCTGTCTGTCTGTCTCTCTCTCTCTTTCTTCATACCTCGAATAGAACTTTAAATTAATATTTTTATAATTGGGAACTTTGTTCCTATCCGGTGTCCCACGACACCACACATCTTTTTTTTCATAGTTGGGTCGACGAGCTCCCAGTCCACCTGGTGTTAATTGGTTACCGAGGCCCATAGACATCTACAGCGTAAATGCCGCCACCCACCTTGATATATAAGTTCTAATTTCGCAGTATAGTTACAACAGCTGCCTCCCCTTCAAACCGTACAAAATGTGGGATAATGATAGTGAATTCTTTTGGTTCCAGCTTCAGTACAAACAATGTCGAGGGAAGTGGAGACTGCACCAAGAATGGAACCTTTGAAGCGGAACGTAAATTTAACTTTTCTACGTGTTAATCATGTTATTGGTCTGTGATGCCCTATGGCACTTCTCAATTTGCTTCTCACAATTTTTTTTATTTTTTTTGTTGCTTAGATGGGTGGACAAGCTCACAGCCCAACCTGGTATTAAGTGGTTACTGGAGCCCATATACATCTACGACGTAAATGTGCCACCCACCTTGAGATATAAGTTCTAAGGTCTCAGTATAGTTACAACGGCTGCCCCGCCCTTCGAACCGAAACGCATTACTGCTTCACGGCAGAAATAGGCGCGGTGGTGGTACCTACCCGCGCGGACTCACAAGAGGTCCTACCACCAGTAAATAACAGTCAAGATTATTCTACTTCTTTCCCTTAGAACTTTGAAGTTGTTTATTCAGCTTATTTTATAATAAGCATATGCTTGGTACTTTAAAGTAATCCCCTTGTTCTAGGTAGCAATTCCATTATCCCCGCAAGCCTCAAGACATCCTCAGGATGCGACGCGATGCGACCCAGTGGTCTCGGGACTACAACAAAACGTAACAAAACAAACTTTGAAGAAGTCTCGTCGTACTCCTATAAGCGTTCAACAAAAACAAGCGGCTAATACAGTTTTCAGGAAATGTAAGTCTCTGGGAGACGTGGCTGTGAAAAGAGACATTTACAAAGATATTCTGGATCTGTTACAAGAAATTGTAGCGTACTCTAAATTTGGTGATATCTTATTTAAAGACTCCAAGAAACAATCTAACTTCAGTAAAAGTCGACGACACGATATGGATAAGCACAGGATGATTCGCAGGACCGCTAGTTTTAATTTGGATTCTTTGAGCCTAGACAATGTTCTGACCCTCGAGAGTAGAACAAACAATTGCTTCAAGAAATTTCCGGCTATAGACAAGACAGAGCTATTAACACAGTCACTAATGGAGTTATTACACTTAAATGATAACAATATGAAACGTAAAACTTTTCGACTCATTGATTATATGTTTGACAATCTCAATGATGGTGGTCCTAGTCTGAATGAATTGGCTTCATTTTGTTTAAATAGACTGCAAAATTTGTTTACATTAGCTACCCTTAATAAGGATACTACTGAAACAAAGGAAATTATAAGTGAAGTAATAAAGAAATCTTTAGTAAAATTTACTCAAAAAAATAAACTGAAACTTAAAACCGCTAATTTGGAAGACATGACAAGCAAACTCATTAATATCTGTAAGAATAATAACGTTGATACAAAGAATAAAGTAGAAATAGAGATAATGGCGTTGATGATGAAAAATGATTTCACCAACAATCAAGCAGCTGAGTATACCGACCAGCTCATAAAACAAACTTGTGAAAAAGTATTTGAAGGACCTCCTCCAATGTACCCCCGGAATTATGTAGTGTTTCAGAACACTCAAAATTCAATACAGGGTTTNTGTAAGAATAATAACGTTGATACAAAGAATAAAGTAGAAATAGAGATAATGGCGTTGATGATGAAAAATGATTTCACCAACAATCAAGCAGCTGAGTATACCGACCAGCTCATAAAACAAACTTGTGAAAAAGTATTTGAAGGACCTCCTCCAATGTACCCCCGGAATTATGTAGTGTTTCAGAACACTCAAAATTCAATACAGGGTTTGAACGAATCTGATAACTTTAGTGTCGCTCCAATAAATGAACGGGATATAGACATCAATTTAAAATTTTACAAGAATCAGCTTGTGCAAGCTGTAGAGCAGTGGCTGACCAGCGTCACGGGGACCGGCCTCAGTGAGATCTTCAGACAAGTCGCTGTTAATGATTTGACCGACGACATCATAGACAGACATAAATATTTAGAAATGAATCCTTCTAAAAGGAAATCTGATGAAGATGAACTGGAATATCTAAAGTTTCAAATATTTAAATGGATTCATGAATTGGTTGGCGATGACAAGATTTCTAACGCTTTGGACCATGCAGATGTATTGTCTCAGACGATTCGTAGTATTCCAGTCCCGATGCTGACTTTGCCACAGAACCCTGGCAACTTGAAATCCAGTCTACCACCGTGTTGTACTGCCCAGCCTACATCGCATGCTGGGCCTAGTTTATCAACACCCAAAAATTACACGCGCGCATTGAGCCATAGTTTTGGCACCGACCAATCATCTAATTATGCACCCGCACCGTCCTACCCAGCACAGAACAGGAACACCCCGAAGTATCGACGTCAGTCAAGTCCAGCAACATTCGCTTCTGGCCCTATGATACACAATGCAGGCAGTGCGGGTCGAATGCCGATATATGCTCAAGCAATACCCGGTGGTAGTTTGGATTATGTTCAAAACATTCCTCATAATATGCGCAGAATGAGTGGTTCCAGTAATTATGCTTCTGGGACATTCGTTCAAAACCAACTTACTGATTTATCCTATAACCAAATTTCATCACTAAGTCCAAAAGGTTTAGGTGGGAATGTAATACAAAATCCTGTCAATAATAATCTTTGGGAAGGAAGAAGAATGCTTGGAAATTTTCCTGCATCTGGGGAATCTTGGCCATCAAATTATAATCAAACATTTGCCTCTAGACCGCGTTCTGCAAGTTTTAACCAACAACCCACACAAAGACAATCACCCAGTCGTAGAAGAATGAGTGGACCTGCAACTTTTGCTTCTGGGCCAATGAATTTATACCCCTTGCCTGATCAAATGCAACAGAATATGTATCCAAATTTTTCAAATTCTCATGACGGTGCTCAATACAGAAATGCGTGTTGTAATATAACAAACGCGTCTCCAAATTTACCTCTCGCGCAAATAGAAGATGAATTTGAACAGTTCGTACAGAACTGGGTCAAACAAATTCCTATTTCTTCGTCCAATCCACAAGAACAAGCAATTGGTGATAAAGCTAGATTAGGTATCTTTAATGGCATAATGATAGCAGTGAGCAAGCTGAAACTGGAGCCAACAAAATTTAACAACCCCGTCTACTGTCAAGATGTCTTAGAAGACGAAATAGATGGATTACTAAGTTGTCTACCACAAACGGAGGAACTTACAAAAGCAATGCAAACTTTAAAACCCCAGCTACTCGACAAAGCAAACAATATGATAGCACAAGCAGCGAGGAATTCATCTTCTTACAAACAACAATTAGTTCAGAGCATCACAAATCATACTCCTTTAATGACCATCGATATGCAAGCAGAAGATCCTGAACAACTGTACGACGACATGCTGAAAATGGCCATTGCTGATAATTTTATTCTTTTCACGAAATACAACGAAGAAGATAAGTTTCAAGCTAATATGTTTAAAAAGAAAGTAGCTAACCGGGTCAATGAACTGGTCGAGAACATTAAAAATACCCATGGCTTTGCTTTGTATAATTTAGATTTTGATCGAATTAAAGATGAAGTGATGAATGCCCTGACGAGAGTTCCACTTCCGACTGACGATGAGATGAAAGACGAAGTGGACGAAGTACTTCTAGGCATTGACATTGATCACTGGTTTTCTGATCTTCCACTTGTGCAGTCGGAAGATAATTACGAGTGTGTACAACAGCGTAGGCTTAGAGATTTGTTGACGAAGAAAATACACGATATTGAAAAACGTCCGAATACGAGCGAGGAAGCAATTGATTTGGAAATTAAACAAGAAACGCTGAGGGTTCTACAGAAATTACCTCTGAGGGTCGAAACTGCCGAGCTCCAGTTCATGGCAGGCGAACTCTTGAATAGATTGAAAAATCGAAACAAAGCTGGTTTTATGACACAAAGGAAGTCAGTAGCATTTCAGGATCCTCAGGGCTATGACCATTTCGCTCAAAACATGGCGTATTGCTCGAGCTACGCTGATGCTAATCAAGATCAGAGCTCGTATATGATAGTAGGGGGTGACAGACATGACAGTCCATATCAACAGAACATTCCCTATGTGAATGAGAGACGTGAGGTGACACCCGAGCAGTGGTTTACATTGGAAGAAACTAAGGCACCACCTGGACTCCGCGATTACCAGTCAATTCAGGCAACTAGTCAATTTCCGTCATGTTGTCAGCAGACAGCATCCGGTGCCGGCCAGCAGGAACTGAATCAACAGAGTCAAGTACAAACAACACCAAGTTCAAACATTCAGAGGTCTCATCAGCTACCACCGCACTATCAGCAAATGAGTCAAGTTGTACCGCAACACACTCAACATAATACATTGCAACAATCGGCCATTGACTATCTGCAACCTCCACCACAATTGATCAATAGTCAAATTTACCAACAACAACCTCCTCCCTGCTGCNAACTGAATCAACAGAGTCAAGTACAAACAACACCAAGTTCAAACATTCAGAGGTCTCATCAGCTACCACCGCACTATCAGCAAATGAGTCAAGTTGTACCGCAACACACTCAACATAATACATTGCAACAATCGGCCATTGACTATCTGCAACCTCCACCACAATTGATCAATAGTCAAATTTACCAACAACAACCTCCTCCCTGCTGCCAAGTCTTGGAGGCACCAGGAACGCAATCTAGCCATGTTTACCCGCAAAGCCCCAAGCAAGGTGAAATGTTTATGCAACCCTCTCAAATTCCTGGCCCTAGTAGCGTTACGCAACGTGGGTATGTGGCAAGTACTCCTCAACACGATGCTTCCGCCTCTAATTTCCAAAAGCAATTTGTTTCTGTTAGTCCTAATTTTTCCATTAACCAACAACCGAACCAGGCTACCCCAGTTCTTAATAGCAGTCAAATTGCCGGTCCCAGTAACCAAGATATGTACAGCGTGTCAAAAAGATCTATAAAACTAAAACCTGGACAGTTAGGCACACCTGAAGATGTACTTGTTACAATCCAAACTGGACCAAAGACAGAATCTCAAGTTCCCCCCGAAACACCTGATATACCAGAAGCGGATGATATACCAGAAGAGGTGGAACAAGCAGTCAATGATCAAGCGTACATTACTCCTCAGAGTAAGGAAATTCAACCCAAATATCCCCCACTGAAAAAGAAACCAACTCGTGTTATCGACAGGCAAAAGATAGCGTCTCTCCGAAGACGGCTAGACCTGGAAGATCCAGAGGAAGTCGAAGAACAAGAGGAATACAGGTGTAGATGCTTAGAGAGAGTGTTCAGCGGTAAAAGAAGAATGCGGGCCTGCTATGACATGGAAGATTTTCCTATGGAGATGCATAGGTGTATGCCCTTTAGGTTTTATCCGTGCTTTTACTAGAATTTTGAAAACATTGTTAAAAATTTTAGATCATAAATATATTCGAATATAAATTTAAATGTCTGTTATGTTTTGCTGTTACTGTGCCTTATTAAACTTTTCGTACAAGTGCGTCCGTAGCACTGCTTTTAATATATTTTACTATTCACTCACAAACTTCTCGCCCCCGATGAGTCAACACTAAAAGTGCACCAACTTGCAAGTTACCTTTCACTCTTGAGACGAGCTTAAATGATCTGGTTTATGAATTTTTAATTCTGGTATATTTGATCCTATTTTATAATGTTTAATTTCTTAGATAACAAATGCAAAAATTACTTTTTTTTATTTATTGCTTAACTGAATGGACGAGCTCACAGCCCACCTGGTGTTAAGTGGTTACTGGAACCCATAGACATCTACAACGTAAATGCGCCACCCATCTTGAGATATAAGTTCTAAGGTCTCAGTATTGTTACGGCTGCCGCACCCTTCAACCGAAACGCATTACTGCTTCACGGCAGAAATAGACAGGGCGGTGGTACCTACCCGTGCGGACTTAAGAATACAACCACTATATATGCAAATTATAATTTATGGGTTTGATTTTTATTACACAATGTTATTCCTTCACCGTGGAAGTCAATCATGAACATTTGTTAAGCACGTATTTCATTACAAAAATTGGTACCTGCTTGCGGGATTCGAAACACCGGTACATCGCCAGATACGAATGACTTCAAAACTTACTGAGCAGTAAGCAGCGCGACACGAAAACCCTCTCATTGTAGCCGCCGCTAATTACTTATCTGACCGCGACGGGACAACCCAAAGCCGCCGTCGCGAAACATGTCTTGTCGGATCCCCCGGATTCACTCTTGGTCCTTTTTGGACTCTCAAGCACCGGTCACTGTCCTCGTCGAACCGAAGAGTTCAACTAACCCATAGACACAGCCCCACTGAGTTTCTCGCCGGATCTTCTCTATGTTGCGATTCCAATCCGGTAGTAAATTCTGTGAAGCGTTGCTCTTGCTAGGGCTAGTGTTAGCAAATTCTCTCAGATTGAGCCCGTGAGCTCACCTGCCCGTCCGGGCGTAGCTGAAATAACCTCTTAGGATATTAGCGAAAAGGTAGAGAAAAAAAAACAATATTTGTATGTCGCAGAATGGGCCGATATCTTCATTATTTCTTGAAAAAAAAAAAAATACTATCCGTCCCGGCTAACGAGACGCCCTACCACCAGTAATGAATTACCTACGCAAACTATAATTTTTGCAGGTTTGATTTTTATAAGACGATATTATTCCTTGACCGCGGAGGTAAGTCATGTACAAGCATTAAGTCCGTTTTTCTATAAAAAAAAATCGACACCTGTCTGCGGGATTTGAACACCGGCACAATAGCATCGCTCGGTATGCGCCACAGAACACTATTACTTCTAGCGGTATGCGCGCATCCCTGAGGCCACGACGGCTTCAAGCTCAGTATAAATAAAAAACTATTTATTTTTTCTCCTACCTACGCGGTTCGGTTCGGTTTTCGTCCCGCTGTACAGGGAAGAAAGTGTAACTTTTCCTCCCTGGGTACTGACAGGTGCGCATGCGCGTTAGTGTCTACGTCTGCTCTCACGCACCTAAAATTCTCCGCCATTGTTGTGCTCGGGTAATTTGCAATACATATTGTGTTTAGTTAAAAGTGAAATAAACAAAAGGCAATAAAATTTAATAGTGAAGTATTAAACAAAGATGAGTTCATCAGACAGTTCTTATTCAATTGGTAGTAGTTTATTTAAAAATTTAAAAACAGTTAAATTGTTTTTTTTATGAGTACGGGGGTGGGGGGGGTCTCCCCCTACCCCCGCCAAGGCTTTGCCCCTGGATCCCGGATCGGTACTGCACGAACTTTCGGCCTGGTAGGAGTACTATTCCCTATCTAAATAAAACTGAATTTATTTATTACGATAATTAATTAAAGGGTAGACTTCACTATAACAATTCACTTCTTCACTTTCTCGAGATGATCCGTGCGTCACTTCGCTTTGAATAGAATTCTCGCCGCCAATTTTTTCCTACCTAAGCTGATGGTCTAGAGCAGTCTTTCCCAAAGTGGGCGATAACGCCCCCTTGTGGGCGCTGCAGGCCTAAGCTGGGGTGGTAAAAGACCCAGAAAAAAAGGGGGGCGTTGTGTAGAAGAGGCTTGGGAGGCGATTTGTAATTTCATCTAAGGGGACTCTTAGATAATGACTGAGCTCTCGCTATAGTGGTGTTTAGGTGGGTGAAAAAATGGGGGCGCTCAAAATAATTTATTCTCAAAGTGGGCAGTAGACAAAATAAGTTTGGGAGCCCCTGCTCTAGAGCACGCTTTTGTAGTCGTTTCGACAATACCTACGATTCTGTAGAACAACAAGAAATGTTCTAGACTCGTTTACTCAGGCGGAGAATATTCTTGACCCTTAAAATACTCTTGATATAATTGGAACACTGAATAAATGTTCACCAGAACAATCAAGTGATGTTCCAGTTGTCTATATCCATGTTTGCTATTCGAGGATAGATGGCGTTACTCGTACCCTCACGGCAATATATTATTATGTACTTTATAAAATAGTTCGGTTAGTGCAGAAGAAGCTCAAATATATTAAGTGTATAATCTATGTGCAGAAGAGTGCACGGCGCCTTGGTTTTAGGCCACGGCCATTTTCCTGCGCATCTTTTTAGATTATAGTTAAGTGAATCAGCTGCATGTACCTATTGTAATTCTGACATGTGTGATCTAGATCTTTTTTTTTTAATTGTCCTGAATTCAATAAACAGAGATTATTGTTTAATGCATTAAGTAAAGATACAGGCTTAAAATCTATTCCTAATTCCATTCAAGGTGTTTTGATGCTTCCACAACTATTCTCAATAGTGTATAATTTTGTACTTCACACTATAGGACGATTATGAATGTATAATTCATGAATGTATCATAGGTCTCCTGTTTATGTGCAAGTTTAAATAATTTTTTTTATAGCGACTCATGTTCTTTTTTTTTGTTGTTTGTTGAAAGAAAACTTGTAATTTTTATTTATTGTAAGTTCTTGCAATTCATTTTGTAATTAATTTGTTGTTCTCAATGATTTGTAATTGTTTCTTTTATTTCTGTTTTTATTGTAAGTTCATTTTCTATTTTTTTGTAAAATTAGTTTAAGCTGATGGCCGTGTTGCCAATGCTCTCAATAAAAAAAAAGTGCACGGCGTCGTAGGGACTTTTTGGCGGGAACGCGAGGTGTGAAGTTGTGTGGTTTGTTTTATTTTGTCTGTTTAGTGTTTCTTCTGGTTTAAATGTGTAATAACGGTGGTTTATTAACTGTTTAATATCTGTGAAAGTGGATTCCGGTTCCGGTTGTCGATCAGTCAATACGCACGTCACAGAGCTCCGCGGAAAATTAAAAATAAACAGTGTAAAAAAGTGCCAACAAAGAGTGTCATACGAACTATTGTTTACAACAAATAACAAAATACACGATTAGCAAAAAATTACAGAAAAGTGTTAAATTGTGAGAACAAATCAACCACATATTGTAATCATTCTACCCTACAAAAATACTGTGAAGTGTCATCTGATGCAAATTGTACATAGACTACAGAGTGGAAACTACAGTACCAACATAACAAACATCGAAACAAGTGCTGCCACAGCAAAAAAAAGTGTTGCCATTACAAAACCAGTGTTGTCACAGCGAAACAAGTGCTGCCATAGCAATATAAAAAATACCAAACATGGAGAAAAGTATGGAAATTCTATTGGCAAAATTAGATGAAAAGTTAGACCAACAAACTAAACTTATAACAACTACAGTAACACAAAATGTCATGGCAGCACTAGACGAAAAGTTTAAAGCGATCACCGNCCTATAAAATATGTTTTAATTATTATTTTTGTATGTTTTAAGCATGATAAAATAAGAAATTTTATATAAGCAATCATATTAAATCGATATCAAAGTCAATAAATAATGTACAACCCAAAACAGACGGCCGAACTGACGTGACAATGACATTTGGCGCGCTAAACATGGCGGATTTTCGGCCTCATTAGACGGAGACGGACATTTACGTATATTCATGTTTCATTTTATGTACACACTGAAATACTGTTATATTGTTTTCCTGCGAGTTAAAGTGGTGAGTAAAAACGAGATAGATATATGTTTATGTATGTGCCTTCAAAATGGGTGCTATTTATATAAGCAATTGTACGTATAGAACAATATGTCGTGTCCCTACTATATAGGTCTATGATAAAAAACTATTTATTTTTTCTCCTACCTACGCCGAAAGTTCGGTTTTCGTCCCGCTGTACAGGGAAGAAAGTCTAACTTTACCTCCCTGGGTACTGACAAGTGCGCATGCGCGTTAGTGTCTTCGTCTGCTCTCACGCACCTAAAATTCTCCGCCATTGTTGTGCTCGGGTAATTTGCAATATTATGTTTAGTATAAAAGTGAAATAAATAAAAGGAATACAATTTAATAGTGAAGTATTAAACAAAGATGAGTTCATCAGACAGTTCTTATTCAATTAGTAGTAGTTTATTTAAAAATTTAAAAACAGTTAAATTGTTTTTTTTATGAGTACGGGGGGTTTGGGCTCTCGCTATAGTAGTGTTTAGGTAGGGGAAAAAGTGGGGGCGCTCTAACTAATTTACTCTCAAAGTGGGCAGTGGACAATAAAGTTTGGGAGCCCCTGCTCTAGAGCACGCTTTTGTAGTCGTTTCGACAATACCTACAAATCTGCAGAACAAAAAAAAAATCTAGTCTTGTTTACTCATGCGGAGAATATTCTTGAGCCTTAAAATACTCTTTGATACAACTGGAACACTGAATAAATGTTCACCAGAACAATCAAGTGGTGTTCCAGTTGTGTCTATATCGATTTTTGCCATTTGACGACAGATGGCGTTACTCGTACCCTCACAGCAATAGGTATATTATTATGTACCGTAAAATGGGGCGATTAGGGATTGAAAGGCGAATCGGGAAAAAACCGGGAAAATCTTTCAACGCTCAATATAAGTTTTATATTCGTTGCAAAATCTTCCATTTTTTGTAGTTTAATAGTAGAATGTTGAAAGTTCACAAAACAACTCTGAATATGCATGATAATAGCTGCTAACTTATAAAAAATCGCGTGTCAAATTAACTTCCTGTGGTGGTAATTATTTTAGTGCTAGAAACTTTGCTCTCTTTTATTTATTTGATAATAATAGAAAACGACTGTGATTTATAAACGTTATTTAGTGCTCGAACCAGGATATATATTAAAGGGAAGTCTCAGTTGTTATTGGTTTTAATGTATTTGATAAAATAAAAATACATGTAAAAATCTGTTGTTTTGGGGTATATTGGGGACGTCTTAGGTATAAATAACAACGAAAAAGGGGTCAATTGGGATGAGAATACGTGAAATGGAAACGACCTAAGTATAAATAGGTACAGGTTTATAGGGTTGTCTATGCAGTTATAACAATATTTTTTAACTTTGTTGGTAAAAATCTGGTTTATTCATGATGTTTTTGTCTAGAACTTTTATTCAAAATTCTCAATGTGTTATTTTATTATTTGGTAAATATTTATATTATCAGTTACGTATTGTTTTCTATTTTTAGATATGCCTCGCGTGTACGTATCAAAGAGTGCAAAGCCTTGAGATATGATGCCTTAATATTAAAAACAGCAATAGAAGCCTATGAAATTGGGAATAAGTCTTTAGTTGAAATAGATAAGCAATTTAATATAAGTAAGTCGATTTTGCACAGACATGTAATAAGAACAATGAAATGTCAAGGTGGACAAAAATGTCTAAGTAATACATAATAAAATATTTAATATTTGTTCAGAGTGGGGGTTTTCATCTGATTAATCCATGGAATAACCGACACATCTAATCTCTTAACCCAGATCGAAATATCAGCCCCTAAGTACTTACCAAGAACGGAGAAATATAAACCGTTTCTAAGAAAGCTCACTATAAATATATTTTGTTGTTAATGCACTGTCGATTGCACCTATAATTGAGGTGACATCTACCATGTACTTTTGTCAGTTTTTCAATTTTTTATATTGATGATCACTTTGTTGGTGCAACTAAATAAATAAATAAATTAAAACTATATATAAAAATAAAAGTAGTGCCAACCCTAGCAAATTTCTCATTTCGTCCCAATTAACCGCAATTTCCGGGTAAATAGGGATTACACCTATTTTTGCATTTTTTGCTTAAACTGGAATGCTAGTTGCATAATTTTAAATTGGACAACAAAGATGCCCCCAAGACTCAATCATTTTGATCCTGATATAGAATTATATACATCAACAACTACCTTAAAATTGCTCATAAAGTTGGAATTTGTCCCTAATCGCCCCATTTTAGCGGTACTTTATAAAATAGTTCGGTGAGTGCAGAAGCTCAAATATATTAAGTGTATAATCTATGTGCAGAAGAGTGCACGGCGTCGTAGTTTTAGGCCACGGCCATTTTCCTGCGCATCTTTTTAGATTATAGTTAAGTGAATCAGCTGCATGTACTTATTGTAACTCTGACATGTGTGATCTAGATCATTTTTTTTAATTGTCCTGAATTCAATAAACAGAGATTATTGTTTAATGCATTAAGTAAAGATACAGGCTTAAAATCTATTCCTAATTCCATTCAAGGTGTTTTGATGCTTCCACAACTATTCTCAATAGTGTATAATTTTGTACTTCACACCATAGGACGACTATGAATGTATAATTCATGAATGTATCATAGGTCTCCTGCTTATGTGCAAGTTTAAATATATTTTTATAGCGAGTCATGTTCTTTTTTTTTTTTGTTTGTTGAAAGAAAACTTGTAATTTTTTTTTATTGTAAGTTCTTGCAATTCATTTTGTAATTAATTTGTTGTTCTCCTTGATTTGTAATTGTTTCTTTTATTTCTGTTTTTATTGTAAGTTCATTTTCTATTTTTCTTGTAAAATTAGTTTAAGCTGATAACCGTGTTGCAATGCTTTCAATTAAAAAAAAAGTGCACGGCGTCGTAGGGACTTTTTGGCGGGAACGCGAGGAGTGAAGTTGTATGATTTGTTTTATTTTGTCTGTTTAGTGTTTCTTCTGGTTTAAATGTGGAATAACGGTGGTTTATTAACTGTTTAATATCTGTGAAAGTGCACAAATGTGGGAAAATGAAACAAAGCCGCTGGACGTAGCTTCTCGGGATCCTCCAAAAAGTCCACTGAAAAAATCTCAGTAAACGACCACCATTTTACTGAGATTATATTTCATCCCATATCATCACATCTCATTTCATCCCAGTTGATCTCAAATTAATCATCTTCATTTTATTTCATTTCAGTCCATATTATCATTTTACATAAAAATAAAAATATAATATAAAATAAGGTATGACTTAAAAGTCTTAGTTACCAGGTCATAAAAACTTTATAAAAAAAACGGCGTCGTGGAGAGTTACTTTACAAAAGTCAGAACTGCACATTTAATCTTGCGCGGAAAGGTAGATTTTGAGCTCATAAGAATTACGCCGTGGTGCTGTCCAGATTCTTTTTACCACGAAGCAATGCTCTTCAAGTCGGAGCCTGTTTATTTGAGATGTTGTCCACGGGCTCCAGTACATTTTGGACGAGCGCTAGTCACGTAGCGCGTTCACGGCCGACATTATTCAACAAATAAAAATTGTATAGTCTTTGTTATTCAATTCAAAAGGAAATAAAATAAAACCCGGATGTATTAAAATCCTCGTTTTTATTCACGAATATAATCGAAAACAATTATAAACACAAAAAAATTAGAAAATAAAGAGTAATAATAGTACAAATAATACAAATGTTAATTAATAAATGTTGTCGGTAGCGTCTCCCTCCGGTTGGAATCAACGAACGCAGCGTTGGACCTGCCGTCATCTTATATTTAGTATAACACAGTTTTCCTTTTATAAAGCCAATTAAATAAATTACGCTACGCTCAGTTATGATCACTAAAGCTCACTAATGCTAAATGAATCACAAAACAAATAAGAACATTAATAATTATCTTTTAATAATATAAAATGCGTATTATCAAGTTTGAGAGTTTCTAACTCCACGTGGAATCAAACGAAACATTATTCCAACAGAATAATTGTTCCGTTAACGGCGGCGGTTGTTGTGTTCGCACGAATACAACAAGTGTACCGGGACGCTCGTCGGCCTCAACGCGGACCTCAAGGACGCAAGGAGTGAGATTTAGCGGACAGCTTCGAGCGCTACAAGTCGCGGTGCAATGTGGATATCGAATATTTATTCATTGGCATTTTGTAAAGCACTCCCAGGACCGAGCGCCCCCGGACTACGCCACCAGAAAGAGCCGAGAAGAGTTTAATCTCAAATAAAATCGCGTAGAATGTCTGTAGTTAGTACAAGACCCCGTGGAGGCGGCGCGGGGGGTTGGGGGGGCGTGCTGGAAGCGAGCGTGTCCGTATCTCGTTAGTAACGTTAGGATGCGTGCAGCATCCCGCCGGCGCGCTGCGAGTCGCCTGTTTGAAGCAGACGACTCACGTTGTCCCAATTTAGTGTACGCTCTAAGTGGCGGCTGTATCCCAATAATCTAGTCAGAGCGCGATCGGCCCCAGGTTCCCTGCCCCTTGGGGAGGTCCGCTGGAGTCCGTTGGCCGCGTCGACTCCTCAACTGTTTGTAGGGTTACGTCACGAACACCTCAATAGTTCCGTGTCGCGACAGCAGCAGATGCGCGACGAGTCAATATCGAAGGGGTCCCTGGGCGCTCCGGCCGCGGACGCAGCGTTACAGACGCGTTACTTGTGTTGCGTTTGTTTATATTATACAATTTATATATACATTAAATGTTGTTAAATCTTTAATAAAACGAAACAATCAATTTGATTTTTTTTTGTTAAATTTAATTAGACACAAGACGAGCAACGCGTCCGCGCCGGGGTGGCGGCGGGGGGTGGCGGGGGTGGCGCCGCCCTCGGTCCCCGGGCAGCTCCGCAGTGCAGATGTGGTGCTCCAGTCGAGATGCTCTATCCAGTTGTTGTATATGACTGACATATGTATGAGGCCGGGGGCGTCACATCCGAGCGGCGGCGCGTGCTGCCGTCCCCCTCTCGCTGCAGAGGAGCGGCAGCCGAGCGAGAGGGACGGCAGCACCGGTCGGCGAGCACGTGTTACGTCTGCGTGGCGCGCGTGCGAGTGCGCCGCGTCCTCCGCTACGTCGTTGTCGCGCTGTTGGCGTGTTGTTGTCGGGTGGACTCCTCGCGCTGCTTGCTGATGTACACCTGCGACAACGTTTATTGTATAGAGTACGTGCGGGCTGCAGGGGAGGGAGGAGGGAGGGCGCGTGTGGAAACGTATTATTAAACTCATAGAAAGCACAAGGCAAACGTCAGGTGCGGCGTAAGGCCGCATGACCGCTGGCGTCGACCCTCCCTCGGCAGGAGTAGGGTGTTTCACCCGGCCTCCACTCTTGTTACTCCGTACACCAATTGTTAATTTTTACTAATCACATCGTGACTTTTGTTACGGAGATCCGTACCGTAAGGTACACGATACTAAATTTTCCTATGCTGACATCTTTTGTTTATTACTTGTACCATATAGAAATGCTATTATTCTGTTGCAGTTCACGTAATTTCCAGAACATATATCTTAGTTTAGGCATGTATAAGTAAGAGAGCGCTTTGGCTGGTCACCTGCAAGAGCCGGTACTTGCTGACGGAGAGGTGCGTGAGGTGCGGCTGCATGCGCGCCTCGCCCAGCGCGAACGTGAAGGCGACCATGCAGAACACGGCCGCCTTGCGCACCGCGGAGTTCTGGTGGTCCGCCAACTGGGGAATTACAAAACTTTACTTCAATACTTTTCTCTCATGTCTCCGCAGAAATTTCTGAGTGTAACGCTTTCAAGTCCGGCACGAATGTTGGTTGCGCGCGGGAGTAGTAAGAGTATGCGTATTATTATTGTACTATATTATTGGAGGTATTATTGGGACGGCGCCACCTCCAAAGGTTTGTTAGTTACTAATTACTTCGAGTACCCAAAGCGTGGTTCTACCTCTCGGCCGATAACGCTTCACCGCTAGCTGCCTAGATGGCGGCACATGTACCGTAGTGCATGTAGTGCTTGTGCTTACGAAAAGCTACATGAGCTTCGCCACTCCCCCTGCCGCCCGCGTGCTACCATCGCCCGCACGACAGTCACTGGCAAGGTCTACAGGTGAGTGCAAGTCCTTTTAATTTATCGCCATTTTATTGCTGCTTCCGTGTGATCATTCGCCCGCCCGCTCGCTTATATATATTTAATTTTAATCTTGAGTATAGTTACTAGCTTTTTGTTTACCGCAATATAGTTTTATCGCTCCGCCAATTATAACTGACGAACATTTATCACATACCGCTTAGGACGGCTATTCACACGCCTTTCTACCCCCGCTTTATATGCTCCCGCCGCAGGAGGCCTACTTATACGCCCCCTTGCCAGCCCAAGTATGGAGAGCTGGGGTGAGTTCGGTACCTGGCTGACCCCCTCCATGAGTTGCTGCACGATGTCGTCGGTGAGCTCGTGGGGGCGCGCCTTGGCGACCTCCCCGGCGAGCTTGAGGGCGCACAGGGAGGTCGGGTAGCCGCGCGTGCGGATCACTGGCTTCAGCAGGGCAAGCACCTGGCGATACAAGATTGCTGATATATTTCAACTTTTTTTATTTTTTTAAATAAATAAGTAAGTAGGGTGACACTCCAAATATTCTATTTCAGTTTCTTGTGTGTACGAGACAGGTTAGAGTGTAGTATGTACATGTAGGTATGGTACCTGCAGCGCGGGCAGCGCCCTGGCGATGTGCGGCATGCCAGCCTCCACCGCCCGCATCACCTCCTTGTTCAGAGACTCGTAGGCCTGGATGAGCTTCAGTAGGATGAGATCGAAGTACTCTTGCCACTGGGGTCTGGTCTCTGGCCTGCGGCACAACCAGATCAGAACCTTTACGGCTTCGGCGGCTGCTCGCTCGTTCGCTGTCCCCCAGCCTGCAACGACATGTTCAAGTTAGATCACGCGAAGGCGCCGCGCCGCGGGGAGGGGGGGAGTACTGACCGGATGTCTGGTGCGCGTTGGTCGCGTTTTCAGTGTTCTCCTTGTCCCCAGAGTTGTCCTCGATGGAGAGCGCCGCCAGCGCTACACGAACGATGTTCCTGCACATAACCATTTCATATAAGTGTGTGAAGCGAGAGCGAGAGACTGCAGTGGACGTGTGTCCGAGCACTGGGTCGCTGACTCCACACTACTACACTTTTTGGCCAATTTTGATATAATTTAAACATACTGGCATTTCAATAAAAAAAAGTGCGTGCGTACAAAGTACACATGTCAGAAGTGAAACTTTTTTGGCGAACTAATTTATAAATCTTTTATACAAATCTAAAACTTTAGATTTCCGAAACTTAGGAGAAGGGAAAAAGGAAGATATGTTCCCGTCAAAAGTCTGTCAAATGTCAATCTCAAACCTCAGTGTTGACAGTCACATTATGTGTTTAGATTTCTAAATTGTAAATGACTAATATTTTGCCAATTGAATTGACTAACTTAATTTCATGCTATTTGATTAATGTTCCAAATTCTTTTCATTTCATTTCAATTCCTATTAACATTTTTCACAAAAAAATTATAAAATATTAGACTGTATTGCATGACACATTTGCCTTTCCAGTTGGAAAAATACAACAATTACTACTACTACTGACATTTGACAAGTTTTTCAATTAATTTCAATAGTAGTTTGATGTCACTTCCATTGCATATCTGCGTGACGTTCTGTAAAAATTTTACCCTCATGCGCCTAAAGAAGTTTCACTTCAAAAACATGTGTGTAATTTACACGTGGTAGAAGTGAAACCTTCAAAAATTTTAAAATACAATTATCCTAAATATCTAAGTACATAATATATGTAAAATTTTGTCATTAGTAAATAACTGTAAATCATCTTTTATAGTATTAGGTAGCGCCCTCTGTGAATTGATATTTTAACTTCAGGTATAATCCTAAATACACACATTAGTATTAAGTAAAATCTCATAGATGGCGCTGTATTAAAAAAACACTACACTGAGAACGTCTGTGTTCTATCTCATTCTCTCGCCGGCTGAATCCTATACATTTATGTGTTTGTGTCTCTATGGACTTATTTTGAGTTTGAAATCACAACGATTCTAAAGAAGTTTCACTTCAATAAGCAGAACTCATGCAACTCAGGACACGCTACAGAGATAATCAGAACTACACAAAAACGTTTCAAATTAACTTAGATTTTTGGTTCCTCTACATCTCTATGTTTCAATAGAACAGACAAGGCTGTATGGGCTTAGATCCACTTGCCTTTCCCTATATAAGGAAAAATTGTACCAAAAAAAATCTCTATGTCTAAATATATGAACGCTATCAATTGAGCAGACTGACTTGAAGTATTCCTTGGGCTTGGAGCAGTCCCCGTACTTGAGCAGCTCGTGCGCGGCCAGCAGCAGCTGCTCCCAGCGCTCAGGCGGTGACGTCACGGCGTCCAGCGCACACAGAGCCTCCAGCACCGCCTCCTCGCCCAGTCCACCTGGAGAGACTCCAGCGCTCAGTCCGTCGGTCGTGTAAACGCTTACGGAGCCCAGACAACAATGGATCTGGCTCCGGGTGAACTTACCAATTCCTCAAATGAAATAAGTATTTAAGAACAAATATTTACGAATTAGTTCCACGACGAAGGATTAACATCGTGTAATACAAATCAAACCCGTAAAAAATTTAATTTGCGCAATAACTGATCGGTACTTGTGAGTTCGCACGAGTAAGTACCACCACCGTGCCTATTTCTACTGTGAAGTGGAAATGCGTTTCGGTTTGAAGGAGGAGGAGCCGTTGTACTGTTTAAACCTAAACTTTAGAACTTGCTGATGTCTATGGGCTCCAGTAACCACTTCACATTAGATGGGGCGTGAGCTCTTCGACATATCTAAGCAATAAAAAAATGTAAGACGGGGCATTTCTCCACGTTATGCGAGGAGGGCGTTGACCCGGGCACCAGCTGTTTTTAAATGGATCAGTGTAAAAAGCACCAATGTAATACAAATTCTACAGTTTGGAATCCCCCGCACTCTCGCTCGTCCCGGTCTCCACGGCCAGTCCCACACGGACACCCGTGGGCCCACTCACATTTAGTGATGATGTATCCGTGCTCGTCCACCTCGTAGGGCCTGGCCTTGTCGCGTCCCAGTTGACTGCCGGTGTAGTCCCTGCACATCACAACATCTTGTTAGCAAACTTTGTTTATCAGAATCGCAACGATATTGCCATCTGTGGGCAAGAACACAGACCCTTCCGTAACAACTCATAACAGTAAAGTCTTTTTTACACCGAAATTGAATAAGAACACATGATCAAGCAGCTTCCAAACATTGATAAAAAATTAAAAATGAATTACCATTGTGTGCATGTCCCGTGAAACATTCACACAATAAGACGAGTAGTTAATGAAGTCAGGGTGACAGACAGACAGTTGCTCAAACGGTAATACTTAAGTCTCTTTGCTTTTATTAATTATTGATAAAATAAGTTGAAGTGCTTATTTAAGCTGGTCTAGACCGACCGGGCCAAGGTTTGGTAGAGGCCACCACTCACCCGTGTTGCAATTGGTAGTCCAGCCGGTTGTGTCCCGGGATGGGCGACGATTCCTTAGTGCTGTTCGCCTCTTCGGAGCTGTCTGCTGAAGCGGCACGTCCTATTGCCTCTCTGTTTAAAATTGAAAACTATTATGTACTCTGTGTTACGGACTCTAACCTTAAAGCCGACGGAACAATAATCAGTTTTTTTTTCCTACCTTTGCTGAGAGCCTTGAGAGGATTTTTCCGCCTAACCTTAACTAGTAGGTAAGCTCACGGGGCTCAAACCTGACGACGTTGCTAACACGAACCCTAGCAAGAGTCGTGCTTCGCAGAATCTACCACCAGATCGGAAACGCTACCCACTGAGAAGATCCGGCGAGAAACTCAGTGGGCATTAATCAGAGCTACAAAGCCAAAGACAAGAAAATACTCACGCATGACCATTAGGCACTCCGTTGTGCCCCTTGTTCCCCAGCGTGAGGTCCGACATCTGACTGATACCGGAGTCTTTACTCGATGTGTAGTTGCCGCACTCCGCTGCAACATTACACAGTGCGTCAGTACGCCACACGCTGCACGCCTGCGGGCGCGGTGGATCCCTCACCGTTAGAATGGTGCGCGGTGTAGGAGTGTATCTCCGACGTCGTTTTCCTGATGCGGGAGAGGACGTCCTCGTTGTTGGACGCGGAGCTGGCCGTGCGCAGCGGACTGTCGCTGCCGGCTGGAACGGGCGGACATTAGCTCGCCGATACATCATCAGAACTGAGTATTTATTCCTATCTAAAACCAGAGGTCTGGAAAATCATATCGGGCTATGGTATGTTTTGGTCCCCTGTGCCGATAGCCTTGAGAGGCTATTTCAGCTACTCCTTGACGTGTAGGTGAGCTCACAGGGCTCAACCCTGACCAACGTTGCTAACACTGGCCTTAGCAAGAGCCGTGCTTCGCAGAATCTACCACCGGATCGCAAACGCGACCCACTGAGAAGATCCGGCGAGAAATTCAGTGGGATGTGTCTATAGGTTAATTCACTTGTCGCAAGCGACGGGTTCGACGGAGACGGTGACCGGAATTTTTACCTTAATGTAATAACTAAGCTTTAGAATGTGGTAAGTTTCAAATTTTTTGATGGGTATGAAACAGAAATATTTGATGCAATAAGTGAGAATTTTATAGATTTGGCCTTACTGCTAGATGTTCTTCTGACGTGTTGCTGCACTATACCGTTGACGAATGTCTGCGTTTCCGCCGGTAGCTCGCTCATCAAGGCTGTGAACTGAAACATCATTAAAAGATTAGTGAGGCTAGCGCGTCGCTGGGCGGGGAGGTGCGGGGGGCGGCGGGTACGTACGTGCGCCGGGCTGCAGTCGTACAGTGCGGCGAGCGCGCGGCGCGCGGCGGTCCGCACGTCACCCGCGCGGGGGTCGGCCGCCAGCGCGCACACCTTGGCCACGCCGCGCCCCGCCACGCCGCCGCCGCCGCCTGCGGACACAGCGCGCTGCGTTAGAGGAGGGGGGGGCGACCGGGGCGGCGGTGGAGCGCTCGCATACGAACCCTGCAACGCGAGCGCCAGCGCGCCGGGCGTGCAGTAGTGCAGCGCCAGCTCGGCCAGGAAGCGCAGCGCGGCGGCGCGGGTGCGCGCGGGGGGGGCCGCGGCGCCGTCCGACAGGAACCTGCGGGGACCGAACCACCAGTGTAGATACTGCAGAGTGCTGCTGGTGCTGCTCCGGGGCGCGGGCGGCCCCCTACCTGAATATGTTGTGTAGCTGCAGCTCAGCGGGGAAGCATTCGTGTATGACGTCTAGTGTCTTCATTATCTTGCTCTGCACCGAGCCAAGGATGTCAGTGCCGAGTTTCATCAGTAGTCTGGAATTAACATGACGTTTTTTTAAGAATAATTTTCATTAGTTATTTTTCGCAAATTTTATAAATACACCTTAGAGCAGCCACAAACTTTTAGAATGAGTCCTGGATTGAACTATTTTTGAAGTGAAACTTCTTTAGGTACATGGGGGTAAAATTTTTACAGAACGTCACGCAGGTATGCAACGGAAGTGAGATCAAACTACTATTGAAATTAAGTACTTGTCAAATGTCAGTAGTAGTAGTTGTTGTATTTTTCCAACTGGAAAGGCAAATGTATCATACCATACAGCCTAATATTTTATATTTTTTTTGTGAAAAATATTAATAGGAATTGGAATGAAATGAAAAGAATTTGGAACATTAATCAAATAGCATGAAATTAAATTAGTCAATTCAATTGGCAAATTATTAGTCATTTACAATTTAGAAATCTAAAGATAATGTGACTGTCAACACTGAGGTTTGAGATTGACATTTGACAGACTTTTGGCGGGAACATATCTTCTTTTTTCCTTTCCTCCCAGTCTCGGAAATCTAAGGTTTTAGATTTGTATAACTATAAGCAAGACTTATAAATTAGTTCGCCAAAAAAGTTTCAGTTCTGACATGTGTACTTTGTACGCACGCACTTTCTTTTCATCTCTTAGTTCGGTAAAACTTTTTTAGAACACTACACACATCACTATCTCTCTCTGCACTGGTAGCATTCTGTGAGCACCCACCTGAACATGAGCTGGTACAGCCAGTCCTTGAGCTGCTGCCAGTGCACGAGCAGCAGCTCGCAGACGGCGTCCAGCAGCAGGGAGAACACCTTGGTGTGAGCGTCCACGAACATTTTGTTCAACAGCTCCGTGAGGCGTCGCAGCTGCTCGTCCGTCAGCAGGCGCCCGCTGTTGAGGTAGTTCGCCTGGAAGGTGGACGATGTTAGCTCGCGGGGACACCGGCCGACGCTCCTACGACTTGTGACGTCATGGTTCCCAATTTCTTTAGTTAATGTTTTAATATAAGGAGATGTGTTTATTTTTGAGGTAATACGAGGCGGCAGGTTACTCGGCTGACGGTAGACGCTACTCAGACGTTCATACTTATCTTACGTAATGTTAACCCACCGCCGTTCGCAGTGACGACCGCGGACCACAGGCAGCCAGCCTACACGCGTACGCACCTTAACGCGCGGAACACCAACAACGCCTAATTATAATTTCGTGAAGAAAAAAAAAAGAGGATAATATTTACAAGATGCGTGAGTCCATCCTTCCGTTCGGTCCAGTGCGTGGAAGAGCACAGCACGATGATGTCATCGGCCGGCGGAGGAGGAGGGGGGGAGCCCTCCCAGCCGAGGCGCGTCCCGGAGCCCGACCACGACATGCTCTGTAACAGCACACTGGACGTTAGTAGTGACGAGGCCGGAGCAGGCCCTTTTGTTTGAAAGCATTCCTATTTGTTTACTGTTTTGTTACGACCCAGCAAAATGTGGAATAATATTCTTCAAACCCGCTAAGAGTTTGCAACAGTGCGGCGTTGTCTCAAGCGTCAGACGGATCGTATCGTGTGCTTTCGGTCCTTCGATGCCAACATCCAGCAGGCTATTAATTAATAGAGGTTACTTACATCGTGTCTCCTGTACGAGTCTAGACTCCTCTCGGAACAAACGCTGGAGGCTTCGGAGTCGTCGTCCCTTCCTCTCCCGCCCTCGCATGCTGAACTGTCCTCTGGACTCTGTGTTAGAGATATCGTACTAAGGTCAAGAGTTTGAGGAAAGAATGCACGCAGCCCCGCAGTCGTCTTGCGTCCGTACCCTGAGCGCGGCCTCGGCGTCCCTGGTCTGCTGCAGCAGGCGCAGCGTGTGTGCCGGGGCGCGGCTGGGCGCCGTCCTCTCCATCGACTCCCGCCGTCTCACCCCGCTGCTCGATCTGCCGCTCCTGTACACACTCACTGCTCACTCACTGACCGTATTGCACGCGATATTGAGCAACGGTCATCGTCTTGGCGATAACAAAGAGCCGCAAGTTGTTTTGGTTTTATAAGTAAAAGCGAATGTATGTATGTACCTGGTGGGGCTGGTCTCTCTGGATCCTGCGAGCGAGCGCGGGATGCCGGAGGGGCGGCGGCGCGCGGCGTGCAGCGAGGCGGGGCCGGGCGCGCGGCCGGACGGGGACGCCGAGCGCGACGTGGCTGCGGACAGACGCTCGGTTAGCGCGCGCGGGTGGAGGGGGGTTGGGGGAGGGGCGCGGCGGCGCGGACACTCACGCTGCGACTGCGACACGCCGGGCCGGGAGCGCGACCGGCCGGCGCCGCGCTCGGGGCTGGGCGGGACGGCGGCCGCTGCGCCCACCGGAGATCTCTTCGCTCGAGCTACGTACAGATGCAGACATTTAAAATAACAAATTACATTGTCGTGCGACCAAGGCAAGCGAGATAGTTTTGTGTTTAGATTTTTGTAAATGTTTTCTGGTATCGGGCCTGGTCGAAATGATTATTTTTTGTTATGTAATTCCAGATGTGTGTTCACGAGTGTGAGATAATATTTTTAACAAATTACTAACAATTGCTGACTTTTCACGCAGAGCTTCACTTCGTGTTGCACTGAACTACACTCGCAAATTATATTAAAATCATACAGATTGTTCCAGATACCTTGCTGCGCCAGCTCTCCCTCTTCAGGTGAAGCAACGAAACAAAGACATTACACATTTATTTTTCACATATTTACATTTAACAATGTTAAAATGTACATTTAAAATCATAAATTCTTCAGGGCGTTCTTGTAGTCTTCAATAAACTGAAAGTGACAGACTTCATGAAGTTCAAGAAACACCTCACTGGAGCTAAGGCGTGTTGCGGGGCGGGTACTCACGCAGGCTGGCGGTGGCGGCGTGCGTGCGCGTGCGGCCCATGTGCGAGTACAGCGCGCGCGCGCGGGCCCGCTGCGCCGCCGCCGCGTCCACCGCCGACACCGACCGCCCGCCGCGCTCCGGGGCTGCGGGGGGAGCGGGATATACGTCACGGTGGGGGGCGCGGGGTCGGCGCCCGCCGCCCGCCCCCGCGCGGCCGGGGGGCGGGAGGGGGGCAGCGCCGGCTCCTACCTCGCAGGGCGACGGGGATCTGTGTGACCGCGACTCTGTCCTGGGAGGCTCGTCGTCTCCTCAGGGAGTGACTCCTGTTCAAACTTGACACTAAATTCTCAGTGGAAGCTATCATGTAGTTATCATACCCATACAACATCCGATAGTAAGCGTGCAAAGAAAGATAATTCCAATTAGGTTGCATCACTTAGGATACATAATAATATGTAATGATATATTACGAGTATATTGGATAGGTCTACGATTGGTGACAACTAACATCAATGCAACGTCAATTGGCTCTTGACATTGCGATAATGAAGTTGTATATTCCAGAATAACTAGTTCTAATGTATTGACATGACAATTGGGGGGTCGAACGTTGGACTTATGGATGTGTGTTTGTAATGAATAATTCTAAATGAACATTAAATTTAAAATATGAACAAGACATAGGTTTTGATTTATTTATAATTTCATTTTCATTTAATTAACAATTCAATTTCTAATTATATATTGTACAAACCGACACCCATATTTATATATAGACACTATTTTTATCTGAAGTTCATTTCTAGTGTATTATTTTCACGAGACATTTAGTGTTAATTCAGTGAATGAACTAAAGATGCTCATAATGGCAAAGGTCCAGTGGCACAGTGTGTGGCAGGACGAGCCCGCGCGCGCACATTGGGCTCAGGGCGCGAGCTCGTCCGGCGCGGGGGACAGCGGGGAGCACACGTTCCGCACCTGACACGCTGGCCGACGGGCTGCGCGGGCTGCAGGCGGCGGCTCTCCTCTCTGCAACGTCACAACAACCGTCAGCTAGCACGGAGGCACCGCACGACACAACCTCCCTACGCTGGTTTAATGGATTCTGCTTGTAAGTTGCGGTTCGAAGGACCAAAATGTAGAGTGCGGTGTGAGTTTGTTATTTAAAGATTATGTTGCTTAAAAATGTTTATTGTTAAAATATTAAGTAAATCAAAGAAATGTTAATGTTATGAATGCACCCGGGTGACGTGGTTGTTGATCGTGCGATTTGTAGAAATAAAGTTAACGCGTCACGCGAATTATGCTGACAAAGGTATTCGGTAATATATCATCGAACACTGCTGTATGCGCATATGGCACTTCTGGCAGCTTTTAGCTAAATATTTTATATTTTACTATTTGTGGTATACATTTGAGATACCTGGGCAGTGACGTGTAAGCCAGCCACTCTGTTCTAGTGTACCCACGGACCCTACGGTGTACGGTATGAGGCCTGAGACCCGGCGCCGGAAGATCGCTTTTGGTTATCTATTTAAATCTATAGCTAATTTGTGCTATATATAACATCCAAGCTGATGCGGTTCTTTGATTGTCGTGGACGTGGTGAGGTGGGGTCGTGGTGACGTACCCGTGCCGAGTCGCTGTAGCCCGTCGAGGCTGCCGACGTTGCCGACGTTCCTCTCCCGCTCGAGTTGCTTCTGGGCCGCAGCGTCCAGCCGCTCGAATAGCAGCTCGGCCTCCGCAGGAAACAGTCGCTGGTAGGACCAGTACGCTCTGGGGACACAACCTCAATATATAAATATATATATATATATATTTGTTGCGTAGATGGGTGGACGAGCTCACAGCCCACCTGGAGCCCATAGACATCGACAACGTAAATGCGCCACCCACCTTGAGATATAAGTTCCAAGGTCTCAAGTATAGTTACAACGGCTGCCCCACCCCTTCAAACCGAAACGCATTACTGCTTCACGGCAGAAATAGGCAGGGTGCTGGTACCCACCCGCGCGAACTCGCAAGAGGTCCTACCACCAGTTAACAGATGTACAGATGCCTTTTAATCATGTTGAAACAACATGTCTTTGGCTACAACACTTCGCTCATACATTTAACTAAACTTGTTTTTATAGATTTCAGAACAAAATTCGACTATTTCATTAAAAAAGCCCATAAAATAAAAAAGTTTAAGTTGTGACACCAGTGTGTTCGGGTCCACGCCCACTGAGCTTCTCGCCGGATCTTCTCAGTGGGTCGGGTTTCCGATCCGGTGGTAGATTCTGGAGAAGCACGGCTCTTGCTAGGGGCAGTGTCAGCAACGTCGTCAGGTTTGAGCCCCGTGAGCTCACCTACTAGTTAAGGCGACGCTGATATAGCCTCTCAAGGCTATCAGATTAAGTAGGAAAAAAAAAATGGGGTCCAACCTTCGTCCGTGGTTCCTGGCGGTGCTGTCGGCGTCCACGCAGGCGACGCGGATGGCGTCTCGGATATTTTGCTGCTGCTTCTCTATGGTCTGAGCCGGCCACTTCTCCAGTATCATGACTAGTACTTCACTGAAAATATTCATTGAATCAATCAGTACTTGAACGTAACCATTTATAATCTATAAATATAAATCTATATATATAAAAATGAATTGCTGTTCGTTAGTCTCGCTAAAACTCGAGAACGGCTGGACCGATTTGGCTAATTTTGGTCTTGAATTATTCGTGTTGGTACAGAGAAGGTTTAAAAGGTAGATAAATATGAAAATGCTCGGAATTAAATAAAAATAACAATTTTATGTATCCCCCGTTTGACGGATTCCTTTTGTTTGTTTTAAGTTTATTTCATACAAAAGTTTATGTCTTTTATTTATCGATTAAGGCACTACGAAGTCTGCCGAGTCAGCTAGTCGGTATATAATTTCCAACAGTTTTATGAAAATTGTTTGAAAAAGAGTTTTGAGTATTATTCCCAGAGCATTAGAAGCATTGCAATATGTGAATTACTAACCTGAGTGTAGAACGTATTTCCTTGGATTTATTTGAAGTTAAATTGGTGAGCAAGACCGGGATGAGCCTCGGTGAGTGTACAAACGATACTATGTACTGCACGCACACGGTGCCCGCCGACGACACCACCTGGTGGACGTCGACATCAAATTATTAACTCCCACAGCCTCCTGTTGCTATTGCCACCACCTTCAGGGATCACTTCAACTCCTGCCTCTTGAACATTGGCATCAAAGCATACACATTCAATGAACACAACATTACATCTCAGCATATCCGCAGACCACAGCTCCGTTTTTTTTCCTACCTATGCTAATAACCTTGAGAGGTTATTTCAGCTTCACCCTAACATGTAGGTGAGCTCACGGGGCTCAAACCGGAGTGTTGCTAACACTGGCCCTAGCAAGAGTAGTGCTTCGCAGAGTCTACCACCGGATCGGAAACGCGACCCACTGAGAAGATCCGGCGAGAAACTCAGTGGGCCGTCTCTATGGGTTAATTCACTTGTCGAGCCGTTAATGGATCCGGAGGATCCGAAATGACGTGTTTTGGGTAACATCGATTATTTACCATTCGGTCTACAGGATCGGGTATATAATTTCCAGCGGCCATGACAAGAGGGTTCTCATGTCGTGCCGCCTTCTCAAAGTGGCGAAGCTCCGTACTAACCTTAGCGGCGTTCTGTATGAGGTTGATCAGCTCCTGGAGTATGTACAAACTGAACTGTTCCATTTTATTCTTGAGCACTTTCGCCATGTGGGCTATCGTGATGCAGGCTTCGCGCACCACCTTCACGAAAAGAATAAAATATTAAATCTCAACTAGGAGGAACAGCCCTGTGCGGGCATGTCCATAGTGTGGCTATTAATTAGACATTTGATTGATTAAAATACAATGTCGGTATTTTACTAGGTATGTAGACACTAGATACATTTTGAATAATATTTTTACTATGCTAGTCTACATATATAAAATTGCATTGCTGTTTAGTCTCGCTAAAACTCGAGAACGGCTGGACCGATTTGGCTAATTTTGGTCTTGAATTATTTGCGGAGGTTCAGAGAAGGTTTAAAAGGTAGATAAATATGAAAATGCTCGGAATTAAATAAAAATAACAATTTTGTTTTTATTTTGATGTGTCCCCCGTCGGACAGATTACTTTTGTTTGTTTTAAGTTTATTTTATACAAAAGTTTATGTCTTTTATTTATCGATTGAGGCACTAAGAAGTCTGCCGGGTCAACTAGTTTTTAATAAATACATACCTGACTCCTCAAGTCCTTGATGACAACAAGAAATGGAATGGACAGATCCTTGAGATGTGCAGCGAACTCCACGGGGTACTGCTGGTGGACGTTGGCGGTGAGCAGAGCGCGGATCTTCTTTAACTGAAAACCAAGATGGCGGATGAGGGTCGTTCGCAGCGCAGCGAGTAGTGAGGCAGTGAGGTAGTGGTGCGGTGCGTACCGCGTCGACGCGCTTCTCCCAGTCGGCGGCGCGGTCGCCCAGCAGCGCGGCGGCGAGGCGCACGGTGTCGTCCAGCCCGCGCACTCCATACACGGCGAGGGGCGGCGCCGCACTGAAGGCCGCCTCGAACGCAGACGTGGAGACCGCCCCCGCCTCCCCCGCCGCGCCGCCGCCTCCCCCGCCACCTCCCCCGCCGCCTGACGACACTGCGGACCATCGTACCACTCAATTTACATCATTTTAATGACAACTTTTCTAAAGAACAAACAAACACAATATGTAATAAGAGTTATTCAATTATACCAAAAATTAGATTTGGAAGACTTCATAAACAAATAGTTTGGTCTGGTTATATAATAGTATGTGCGTTTAGATTCAATAGATAAATTTTATTTCAATCCTTGTTAAGAAATATAGAGGCAAACCAACAGATATCAGTGTGAGAATTCAATTAGAAATGGTGTGCAGATAAAAAATTCTATGAAATTGACAATAATCTATTGAGTTTCCACAAAGTAGAATAAGGATTTAAGGCCAATCAACTGTCAATCTGGATTTATCAAGATAACTGGAGACAGGACACTGTACACTAAGAACCCAACAAGTTCACCATGAATTTGCTCACATTTGTCAAACTAAGTTAAAACTACCCATCAGCACACTTACCACTGGTGGCGCTATTGAGTTTGGCCGGAGGGGGTGGCTTCCTGTTAGCGGAGGGGAGGTTGTACAACCTCGGAACTGTCCTCTTTGGGGGTTCGCATGCTGTTGTGTTTAGTTGTACAGTTTGAGTAGTTTGGTGAAAAAGTAGATGTTAGGTGTTTCAAAACATTACTTAGTGGTGTTATAAATTTTGAGGTATTTCGGCATATAGGGTGGGTGTAATAATAGCATTTGTTGATTATTTTTATAAAAGAGGTGGGTTAAATAGTCAAGATCAAGTTTGAAGAATCAGTAATAATTTAGAACCCGATGTGGAAAGTTAATATATAAATTAGATAAGGAATATTTTATTTTAATAATGGGTTTAGCCGTTCATTGGTAATAATTATAGTTGTAATTAATTTCAGTATAATTATGGGGTAGTTAGTTGGGTATAATTTTTGTTTTGGTTATATTGTCATGAAGGTGGATTTGGGGATTATGAAAAAAAAAGTATTCCGTAGTATTGTGTAAATTTGATTGAGAAAAACCATTGTGTGCAGTGACGACACTCAATGACCAATATGTGGGACAGAACATTTGATATATGTATTTATATTTATGAAATTAATAACAGAGTAAATGTTTTGTGAGAATTGCAAGTGATATATTATTTTAAGGGCAGAACAATTGGTGAAATTATTTATCAAGAAAGGAAAGTGTATTCAATGGACATTGAAATGTTTAGTTGGTGAGTGGTCGGCAGCCCCGGCACGTCCCGACGGTGAGCGATGGTGCGGAAGCATGGTGAAGAGAAAATTATTGATATTAGTTTCATTATATGATGACTCACGCATGAATATAACATTTTAAATGTTGTATTATTTAAATCAACCAATACTTTATTATTCAGATAGTTTTATTTTAATTAAATTATATGGTTCAGTAAAAATTCCCGAAATCAGATCCATATGGTCGGATAAGATGTACATAACCGACTACAGTGTGCACTTTATATACGTAACATTTTTAAAGTATTTTTATTTAAATACTTAATTGATCTGAAAATTATTGTCTAAATTATTGTTTGAAACAAGTTCACCGGCCCCTGTGGTTCTGATCTCGAGAATTTCTAATATCCAATTAAATTATGATCACCAATTAAAATGAATAATATGAGACATGCTCTCAAAATACAGTCACAACCATTATAGAGTGTTCTTCAAAGGGTAGATTAAGTCGAAAACTGTAGGTAGTGTTCTTTCCATTAGATAATCTGTTTGGCAAAAAAGTAATCCCAAGTAATTAGTTTCGGAATAAAGAGTGTTTCAACAAAAACGAACAAACCATTCTTCTGCCAGCCCTTGAATTGTGTTTTACGCAAGGTACTGTAATTTTATACGTAGCAAAAAATAAGGCTGGCCACATGACAAAAGATACGATTTTTTTTATTGCTTAATCTTTACAATACAGGTAAAATTTAGTGCAGAAACCTTTTAATCTCGTTCTGACACGTTTATATGAATGAATAGTGCAACAGTACTTTTATCTATAAATTTAGGGCTGTCATCGAACAGTTGAAACAATTAATAAATTAGTCTTTGTATAAAACTACTAATTATGACTTGGGATTTTTGCGTGAGTTACATTTTTAAATACTATGGGCAGGTTACGACTTAATAAACCCATTGGGAGACACCCTGTGTACTGTTCGGTGTGATGTGCGTCATACTTGGTTAGTGCGGAGACACAGACCTGGCGTGGAGGCGCCGGAGTCTGGCGCGGTGGCGGCGCGGCGGCTGCGGCACGCGTCCGTCTCGTCCGTGCCCGGCACGGCTGCAGACATCACACTATTACCAATCCCGCGTGGTATCGCCGCGAAACATGCATGCACCTTTTGTCCGACCTAAGCTGACGGTCTTGAGAGGCTTTTTACTGGTGGTAGGACCTTTGGGACTCCGCGCGGGTAGGTACCACCACCCCGCCTATTTCTGCCGTGAAGCAGTAATGCGTTTCGGTTGGAAGGGTGGGGCAGCCGTTGTAACTGTACTGAGATCTTAGAACTTATATCTCAAGGTGGGTGGCGCATTTACGTTGTAGATGTCCATGGGCTCCAGTAACCACTTTACACCAGGTGGCTGTGAGCTCGTCCACACACCTAAACAATAAAAAAAAAAAAAAAGGTGCATAATAGCAGACCCGGTCGTGGGTGCTGTGAAGCTAAAATACTACTTTTTGAACTGTACTCTTCAAATAACAAGAAACTCCAAAGATTTTATGATATTAAAGATATTGAAATGTTCAGCAGTAATTTTTTAGCTACAATATTGGGGCTATCTCCATACGAGGAGCGCATCTCTATAAACTTGCTGAATAATCTAAGTACCCATTAAAACAGCGGTCGGGGAACTTTTTTAATTATTACCCCAAAATATTTCTGTGTATGTTGATATTACCCATGCCGAAGAACAAAAAAAACGAGATCGCTTCTTTTTAGCATCTTACGTATTATAAGCCCACATGACCATTTTGGAAAAAATTAAAAATTTTTTTTCGGTTTGTTTCATGGAATTTGCAATCACGATTCTAAAGAAGTTTCACTTCAATATATACTTTTTACTCACAAAAGTTTCATTTCTACCGCCCAAAATTTCATTTTACCCCATTTGGGGTAATTTACCCCGGTTCCTCGAACGCTGCATTAAAATATAATGAGCACAAGATACCTGAAGGCAGTAGGAGCCCAGCCTCTCTCGTCTCGTCGAACTTCTGTTCTAGCAGAGCCAACTTCTGCGCCGGCAGTAATTCTTTCTTCTTCAAATCCTGTCTTAATCTTTCACCTATGGAACACATATCAATTATTATTTTTATTATTGTGTTTGTAAATAACAAAGGATGAATGTCTACGGGCAGTGTCTACGAATAAGTGTTATTTTTATGATGACTTCACAGTGGATTTCGGGCGCACCGTTGAGATGCACAACTGATTCCCTTATTTGTCAAAATATGATTAGCTTAAGAGCCGTGAGAAACCTGAGATTAGATTATTTGTTAAATTGAAAATAATGAAGTTGATTTTTAAACATTTATAATAATGAACGGCGCAAGTACTCTCTGGTCACACTGTAGAACATAGTTACCGATATAAATATGAGATCACAGTTTGAGATCAGAGGTACACAAGTGGTATGCATGTGCTCCAGTGATTTGTGAGCTGAGCACCGAGGATGAGTACTGTTTTTCCACCAATAAAAAAATGGTACAAAAAGATGACCAACAAATGAGTCGACTATTATCAAAGCCGGCAATGTGACTTTTGGACAATTATTGGTAAATCAGAAAAACGAATTATTGACTTTGTATTCCATTGGCAGTCACAAAACTCTTCTGAACGACATCTTAGATAAATAACAGGTTAAGTGTTAACCTTTATTTAATGCAGGTTTTGAACCGTATTTTTTTAAGGAGACGATTATATTCAAATCAATCTGTATTGACATATCAATAACATTTTTTTGTCCAAATGCACAGATTGCCACATTTGATAATAGACGACTCAAATACAGTACCGTTAGTTAAGTCAAGTATAAGACATAGTTTTGTGACAAGTACATGTTTCGGGGGCGACTCTAAGACGTGGGACGGGGGGCAGCAGCGTGCTCGCCTCACTCAAGAGGGAGCGGGGGGCGGTCGGCTCGCACTCACCGACGTGTCGGTACATGTCGGCAAGCAGCTGCACGGCGGCGTCGCGCACAGCCGCGCTGGGGTCGGCCGCCAGCGCCGCGATGTTGGGGACGGCGGCGCGCAGCTGCAACTCCACGGCGCCGTGTCTGTGGACCGACAACCACACGCGCTTATGTTAGCATAGCCTCGCAGCGCCTCCATACTGTGTCAGAGGATTAGTTGATTCGTTGCAGAAATAGACAGGGAGGCGTATGGAGCTCCCGACACGCTCTAACAGCAGTTTTCGAATGAAGAGCAGACGAAGTTAGATAGTAAGCGGGCGTTGTGACCTAAAGGATAAGACAGGTCCTGGTCGAGCGGCTGGACTGCCGTGATCTGTATCCCGCAGGCGGGGGGCAATATTTGTAATCAATTACCTTTTTTTTTTCTCCTTCCTAACCTGATGTTTTAAAAAGACCATAGAGGGATACTCGTCCTTGATGTCTATGGGTTCCGGTCATCATTTATCAGAATGTGAGACGAGAACTCGCTTAACAGTTAAAGCAATAACAAAAAATGTGTCATTAACTATGTGATAAGTACACAATGGTTATAGTGTACATAATGTAGTAGACATTACGTGTGCAACAGGGTGTGTATGCAGCGCAGCGCGTCCTCGCGGGCGTGCGGCGCCTTGTGGGAGAGCGCGGGGGTGAGGCGGGCCAGCAGCGCGCGGGGGGGCACCGCTCGACTCTCCCCCAGCGCCGCGACGCACGCGCGGGCCGCCTGTCTCACGCACTCCTTCGTGTCCGCTAGCCTGGAACACATTGGTTAAGCCTCATTCGCATACACAATAATTGTAAGCTCACTTTAATTCACTGCATCTTCCACTAGCGTTTTTTTTTTATTGCTTAGATGGGTGGACGAGCTCACAGCCCACCTGGTGTTAAGTGGTTACTGGAGTCCATAGACATCTACAACGTAAATGCGCCACCCACCTTGAGATATAAGTTCTAAGGTCTCACGTATAGTTACAACGGCTGCCCCACCCTTCAAACCGAAACACATTACTGCTTCACGGCAGGAATAGGCAGGGTGGTGGTACCTACCCGCGCGGACTCACAAGAGTTCCTACCACCAGTAATTACGCAAATTATAATTTTGCGGGTTTCATTTTTATTACACGATGTTATTCCTTCACCGTGGTATGGATATGTGATGCGTAGAGAGAAGACGCATGTTACTAGAAGATAGATGTATGGAAATGGTAGTGCAAGGTCAGAGGGGGAAGAGGTCGACCGAAGAAGACAAGGATGGAGTGTGTGAATGACGATATGACAGAGAGAGAGGAGTGAGTGTTGAGATTTATTTATTTAATGGATCACCAACAAATGAAACACTGGCTTTAAACATAGGGTACAAAAATATCAAAACATGACATGTGCTCACTTCATTATAGGTAATCACAGCTAACATCTAGTTCTAGTACCAAATGATTATAAAATTAATGATAAATAAATAAATAAATAAGATGACGGCTGATAAGAGAATGGAAGAGAAAAATTTGCTGTGCCGACCGCATCTAGTAGGATGAGGTGGAGAAAAAGAAGATCTTCCTGAACCGGCTTCACTGCGCTTGGATAGAAATAAGCAGTACAGTAGCTGAAAAGCCTCGCTGACAACATGCTCTATCACCTATACCTATATGTATACATTCAAAGTTGTTTGTGTCCAATTATACGACTCATTTATTGACGATAACTGTATTAATACCATTTATAGCATGTATATGTATTAACCGAATGTCTCCTGGTTCGTGTCTGCTGGTCGTGAAACGCATCAACCATTGGCTGGAGGTATATCATATAGTAAGTACTTCGCGACTATAACCTCACTAGCATGTATAAGGTTATATATAGCACAGTCCACCACGCTCCATTACACATCATCAATACAAGACAATGAAGCTTAGCAAACAGTGAACTCACTTCCTGTTGTCTGAGATATTCTATTTACTTGATAGTCTTAAAATGAAGGCACATATTAATTGGATGATCGCTGTGTGAGCAATCAGTAAGCGTCACAATCTTGTGAATGAAGATTGAGATGATAGGCCTTGAGCCAGGAGCAAGTAGATATAGCAGACTTTTTATATTAAAGGACCCCAATGAGGCAAACGGTTAAGAGATGTGAGGTAATGTATAATAAACAAACAGTTTTACATTTTATTTTTGTATAATTAGATTATAGTACAACGGTTGCTCTGCCCTTCAATCCGAAGTGCATTACTGCTTCGCGGCAGATATAGGCGTGGTGGTGGTACCTACCCGTGCGGATTCACAAGAGGTCCTACCACCAGTATTAAGACGCTGCATCTAAACGTCTCCACTGCATCGGATGAATGTTACGAGAACGCATAGAACCCGAACAAAAGCCACAAATTTCTTTTTTATATTAAACTAGCCGACCCGGCAGACTTCGTAGTGCCTCAATCGATAAATCAAAAGACCTAAGCTTTTGTATAAAATAAACTTAAAACAAACAAAAGGAATCCGACGGGGGACACATCAAATGAAAAACAAATTTGTTATTTTTATTTATTTCCAAGCATTTTCATATTCAACTACCTTTTAAAATTTCCCTGGACTTCCACGAATAATTAAAGACCAAAATTAGCCAAATCGGTCCAGCCGTTCTCGAGTTTTAGCGAGACTAAAGAACAGCAATTAATTTATATATAGATATAGATTATAGTTTTATCGTAAGGAATATGAATGTCAAAGATATCTGTGGCAGAAACATTGCGGGTCATTGAGAAGGTCTGCAAGAAGAACCAACTATTTATTTGGTTTGCTTTGCTTTTTTATTAGTTTATTACATTTATACTTTCGAGTATTGCGTAAAAAACATATATTTGAAGATTTTAATTAAAAATAAATCAAATCCGAAAACTGTCAAGCGACATTTAATACTGGTTAACATATTTATATTGTACCTGTCAATGATATGTGGCAAGACGGTAGGCACGAAGTGTGAGAAGTCTTGGCCGAGTCGTTCCGTTAACACTGTCAATACTTCAAGCCCGTTTTGGGCCACCTGGAAACAAAGAGAAGCTTTTGTTAAACGAGATAGTACAATTGACGAGACGGCTAGAATGATGAGAGCTAAAACTGTTCCAATGTGTGGGATTGTTTTTTTTTTTTTCCTACCTATGCTGATAACCTTGAGAGGCTATTTCAGCTTCGCCCTAACGTGTGTAGGTGAGCTAACGGGGCTCAAACCGGGAGTGTTGCTAACACTGACCCTAGCAAGAACAGTGCTTCGCAGAATCTACCACCGGATCGGAAACGCGACCCACTGAGAAGATCCGGCGAGAAACTCAGTGGGCTGTGTCTATGGGTTAATTCACTCGTCGAGCCCTTCGTCGCGACGGGTTCGACGAGGACGGCGACCGGTGCTTGTGGTGCCTAAAAGCAGCGTTAATGGATCAGGAGGATCCGTAATGATGTGGACTCTGCGATTGGTAGTTCACTTTGCATCAAACGAAGAATGATGTAGATTTCAGTTGATGAGGTATCCTTGAGTAAAAACCGGTGCGCAGGAAGTCACGAGATGTTTCCACTACGACACCAGTCTATGTCTTCTTGTACCATTAATTGTAAAATATATCTGCCTCATTTAACCGCTAATCTACATGTTGTTTGCTAAAATATTAGTTTTATTTTATTTTATTAGGCTCACAATACACATCACAAGCTAAAGATACATAAAAAACACAAATAAAAAGAAACAAAATCTGGCTTGCAACATAAGTTATGTGCGCACGACAAAACAAGACATATAGTGCTGAATTTGTATAACAATGTTCCTTACAATTATGACAAAACAACACAATAACAAAAACTAATCTAACGAATAATGTAAGGAANCTCGATACTGCACGCATTGTGAGGAGGTTTCTCACTCTGGAGTCCTAACCACTGGTGGCTTGTGTCGTAGACACCGCCATCAGCGGCAATCTATTTTTATATAGTGTTTTTTAAAAATTGTATTTTTAATATATTTTTTAAAAAATATTATGTAATTAATAAGATTTTAAATAAATATAAATAAATAATAATAATAATAAAAGTTTCGATCAACATCTTAAGAAACTTTCGTTATCCAGCTGGGTTAAGGGCCTAATACAGAAAGCAGTTATCCTCGATACTGCACGCATTGTGAGGAGGTTTCTCACTCTGGAGTCCTAACCACTGGTGGCTTGTGTCGTAGACACCGCCATCAGCGGCAATCTATTTTTATATAGTGTTTTAAAAAAATTGTATTTTTAATATCTTTATTAAAAAATATTATGTAATTAATAAGATTTTAAATAAATAATAATAAATATAAATAAATAATAATAAAAATATTATGGATTACAATAACCTCACAACACCTCTCGCTGTGGTGATGCGCACAAAAATATAAATATTCAATAAATACGATCAGAACGTGGCTGAAACCGCAGGCTACGTACGTCCAATTTTTAACCTCCAGTATAGTTTCATTGCAATTGTCATCGTCGACAGATGCACTTAAACAACATTAGGTGCCAGTTCCATGAAAATCGTTAAAACAATTCTCGAAGCGGAGGAAAATTTTAAAACAAAATGCTCATTAATCAACTTTCACGTCGAGGTGTCAATGGCCGACGGATTAGATACAGCGAACTGAATGTATTCCATCAAACGCATCGCTAATGTTTTATTGTTTCACTGTGGACGATCCAACTGATCTGTCTGAGATGTCTATGGGCTTTATTGAAGCGTCTAAGCAATAAATAAAAAAAAAATAGATGGGTGGACGAACTCACAGCCCAACCTGCTGTTAAGTGGTAATAGACATCTACAACGTAAATGCGCCGCTCACCTTGAGATATAAGTTGTAAGGTCTCAAGTATAGTTACAACGGCTGCCCCACCCTTCAAACCGAAACGTATTACTGCTTCACGGCAGAAATAGGCAGGGTGGCGGTACCTACCCGCGCGGACTCACAAGAGGTCCTACCACCAGTAATAAGGGTAGTGTGAGCTCGTACCGGAACGGGTTCCTACGCTCCAATCAAAGGGTTAGGACGGCCGGTATAACATCGTTCTCATGGTGGTATTCACCTCGTTATGTCTACGGGGTCCGACAATACTAAGAAGGCCATGAATACATTATACACTAACACACTACACTACACACTTGTATTTACTTGCATATTTTTAGTATTTATTTGTATTTGTATCGTATGTAAGTCTATCTTATATTGTATTTATTTTTCACAATGTGTATTTTTATGTAAGTTTATTAAGATATAGCACCGTCCAGTTTGCTTATTCCTCTCCCTGCAAGGTTGCCTGAAAGAGATCGCTTTCAGCGATAAGGCCGCTAATTTATGTCACCGTCTATTATTTGTTTTATAGGTATGCTTACTCTATACGTGTGGTGTTTTATTTTTTATTTATTTATTTATTAAGTTGCACCAACAAAGTGATCATCAATACAAAACATTGAACAATTGACAAAAGTTCATGGCAGATGTCACCTCAATTATAGGTGCAATCCACAGTGCATTAACATCAAAAATAAAAAAAAATATACATAGTGTTAAATAAATAGTTATATTATTATTATTACTAGAGGTCCCGCAGTAGTCGAAATTCGACTATAATTGGAATTGTAAGTTTGTACACTATTATGATTGTATTTTATACTTCTATAATCACAAATTTCGCCAAGGCTACACTATAAAAAATATTAATAAAGACCAACAATATTTAATATATTCTCAATTTGACAACAGACGTCAAGAACAAAAGTTTGACAATAAATAGTATGCATGCGTGTGTGCGTCAAAGTGTGTAATGTTTTCTTTATTGATTTAATGTATCTTTCATGCATTATTTTTAAAAAAATATTAGCATGGTACACTTCTTCTCTATATTCTCTTTAAGTGTGGAAAATTTCATACTCCTCCGTCCGCGCAATTTTCGTAAAAAGGGATACAAAGTTTTTGCTTCACGTATTAATATATAGATTATTATTAAACACTAATTGACGTCTATTACCGAATGTGCGTTGGAATTTTTATATCTCTGCTCACCTCTCACTTTTATAACGTTCGTGAAGATGAATAGCAAGCCGCGGGCGCACGAGACGCGACTCATACAATAGGCACGGCACACGACCACTGAGACGGAATGAAACAATGTATCGTTCAATAGCGCGTCCTTATTCTCCTTATTCACTTCACTTTGTTTTAAACAACTTCAAAACGTTTGTAAAGAAAAGATTTATATTCTTTTAAAAAGACAAATTATTTTTATTTAAAAAGAACTTGAAAAAATTATTAACCTTAAGATGTTATTATACAGTTAAAGATTTTTGAAGTGAAACTTCTTTTAGGCGCATGAGGGTAAAATTTTTACAGAACGTCACACAAGTATGCAACGGAAGTGACATCAAACTACTATTGAAATTAAGTACTTGTCAAATGTCAGTAGTAGTAGTAGTAGTAGTTGTATTTTTCCAACTGGAAAGGCAAATGTATAATACCATACAGCCTAATATTTTATAATTTTTTTGTGAAAAATGTTAATAGGAATTGAAATGAAATGAAAAGAATTTGGAACATTAATCAAATAGCATGAAATTAAATTAGTCAATTCAATTGGCAAAATATTAGTCATTTACAATTTAGAAATCTAAAGATAATGTGACTGTCAACACTGAGGTTTGAGATTGACATTTGACAGACTTTTGGCGGGAACATATCTTTCTTTTCCCTTTCTCTAAGTCTCGGAAATCTAAAGTTTTAGATTTGTATAAATATAAGCAAGACTTTTATATTAGTTCGCCAAAAAAGTTTCACTTCTGACATGTGTACTTAGTACGCACGCACTTTTTTTTAATGATAAATCATTATGTTAATTTTAAATTGGCTTCTTTCTGTTCTTTGTTTTCGTTTTATGACATAAATAACTAATTATTATTCAATTAATTTATTTTGTTGTATGATATTTTCATTAATTAACATATTTACTGACTGCATTTAATGTAAATAATCCTGCATAATATTTGCGCGCCGACCTAATAGAAACACGCTGTTCTATAAAATAACTATCAAAAACTTTGTAAACCGTGTTTTAGCTCATAAAGTTGATTTGATTTGATTTAAGACCACTGGATACTTAACCGTTTAGTTAACGTAGTTGTTCTATTAAAGCTCTTAATTAAAAGGCGAGAAGTTACTGAGACTTTAATGGAATTGTTGCGCAGAAACCGAGAAGAGACTTGTCCCATTTCCTCGCACTTCGCAACTAGTAAACTGATTAAAATTGACGCCATTGTCATACGATTAAACAAGAAGAGAAACTAAACTCATAAAATAAACTGGTATTGTCCGTTTTTTTTTATTGTTTAGATGGGTGGGCGAGCTCACAGCCCACCTGATGTTAAGTGGTTACTGGAGCCCATAGACGTCTGCAACGTAAATGCGCCACCCACCTTGAGATATAAGTTCTAAGGTCTCAGTATGGTTACAACGGCTGCCCCGCCCTCCAAACCGAAACGCATTACTGCTTCACGGCGGAAATAGGCAGAGTGGTGGTACCTACCCGTGCGGACTCACAAGAGGTCCTACCACCAATAAAACAGTAACAAGTTAGTTTGTTTATTAAAAAGCCGCAGAAAGATATTATGCGATATTTAAGAAACCAGTACAACGCCGTCGATTGAGTTTAAATTATCTTTTTTCTCAAATATTTAGAACCGCATTAGGCATCTGCGAGGGTATCTTAATGTAAACTACTATAACATAGCTCTCTGTTTATAATATTTTAACGCAATTTGAGGCTAACAAGGCAGTAAGTTTTGTTTGAACAAAACGTATCTAGCCTCACCCTTCTACTATCGCCTCCATCCTAAGGGTTGATATTGAAAGTTGAAAGATTGTTTTAAATCTATACTAATATTATAAAGAGGAAAGATTTGTTTGTTTGTTTGTATCGAATAGGCTCCGAAACTACTGAACCGATTTGAAAAATTCTTTCACTGTTTGAAAGCTACACTATTTCCGATTAACATAGGCTATAATCTTTTTTGAAAAAAATTAGGGGTCTTTACTAAAACTCCAATAATATAACCCAAGGTGTAAAAAAATTACCTAAAATATTCTTTACATCGCGTGCCCTGCGAAAACTATTGATGATAGAATAAAATAATGTACTACGAATTTGTAGAACACATTATTAATTAAGTGTCGCGACAGCATATGTCTAACTATTATAGTTATGCCGCAATAAGTGTTCTTTTAAAAAATAAAACAACGTCAAATATCGGTGAAATTTTTGTTAAAGACCCGAGCGGAGCCGGAGCGGGCCGCTAGTAAATCTATATATACGTGAAGCTAAAACTTTTTACCCCTTTTTACGAATATTTGCGCGGACGGGGTACGAAATTTCCCAAACTTATAGAGAATCTATATTGTTCTCTATAGAAGGGGTGCAAAATGTTAAAAAAAAATTAAATTATGCATAAAAACTTTAAATCATAAAAAAAAACATTACACACAGCCATGAATTTGAAAACACACACGCATGCATATATAATATTTGTTTATTGTCAAACTTTTCTTATTGCTTATAGTCTGTGGTCAAATTGAGAATAGATTAAACATGGACTTTTTGGCGGGAACGCGAGAAGTGAAGTTGTGTGATTTGTTTTATTTTGTCTTTTTTTTTTTTTTTTTTTTTTTTTTTTTTTTTTTTTCTTTTTTTTNAGATACTTCAGGAGTTGTATATTAATTATTCGCTCCATCACCTTGGAAAGCAAGGAAGTTATCGCGATAGGCCTATAGCTCGATGGGTCCGACCGGTCACCCTTCTTGGGGATAGGGTGGACGTGGGCAGTCTTCCATGAAGACGGAACCCTGTTAGCGCAATAAGAGATGCGATACAAACGCGTTAGCGCAGGCGTCAGTTCAGGGGCGCACGTTTTCAGAACCACTGCAGGGATGCCGTCTGGCCCGCTCGACTTATGGACGTCCAGGAGTCGGAGTTCCCGCCTGACTGCACACTGTGTAAAGCAGATCTCCGGCAGGGAACTATTTAACTATTTAGTGTTTCTTCGGGTTTAAATGTGTAATAATGGTGGTTTATTAACTGTTTAATATCTGTGAAAGTGCACAAATGTGGGAAAATGAAACAAAGCCGCTGGACGTAACTTCTCGGGATCCTCCAAAAAGTCCACTGAAAAAATCTTAGTAAATGACCACCATTTTACTAAGATTATATTTCATCCCGTATCATCTCATTTAATTTCATCCCAGTTGATTAATGTCTCAAATTAATCATCTTCATTTCATTTCACTCCATAATATCATTTTTCATAAAAATATAAATATAAATTAAAATAAGACATGACTTAAAGGTCTCAGTTACCAGGTCGTAAAATCCCTTAAAAAAAAAAGATTAAATATTGTTTTGTCTTTATTATAATAATATTTGTGTAGTCTTGGCGAAATCTCTGATTATTTATAGAAATATAAGTCTTTGACAAAAGGAGCATAATAGTGTATCAACTTATAATTTCAATTAATTATAGTCGAATTTCGACTACTACTAGTTATTATAAACAATCTTAGGAATGAGTCAGTACTTTTCTTTTTATATTTACACTTTAACAAACGATGATGATGGATGAGATGGAGCAGTGCAGACTCATAATGAGCTCAATTATTAATAATGCAATTAACTTTAACACGAAAAACCTTCGATCAATAATACTACTAGATTCGCGATTAGCGCTTCAAAAGCGGCCCGAAAAATAAGACCACAAATAAATTTGTGGTCTTATTTCAAATTAGTATGGTCCAATCATAGCCAACACTAAGACGTCAAAACGCTGCAATGCGCGTTCAAAAACTGAGTAAAAAACCACCGTAACACCAAGGTTTTGGAAGGAATATATTTTTTTGGTAAATTTATATTATTAAGTGCTTTTCATAAAATAATAAACACAATTATATTGTAAATAAAACACAATTTACGAATATTGTAATTGTTTGGCCAATGTTTGCAACAAGGCACCAACTATTGTAACAAACATCACCTATTCTTGGACAGGGAATGCATAGAGTAGTTTTGTTATTTTATAATGTTATTTTTGTTTGTAGATTTCCTAGTAGCCCCTTGTCGCTGTGCACAATGGATATGTATTGTCGCGAAAGAAAGAGNAACTGATTATAGAAAAATTCATTGATATAAGATTACATTATATTTGTAAAAAAGAAACCGCTCATATAAAAATGACTTCTAAAAGACAGCTTTATAACAAACTGAATCTGTTTAAAGTTAATTAAACCTACATTATTGTTTTAATTACTTCTGTATAAAGAATACGTGGAAAACATGTTTCGTGTTTCCTTTCATATTTTTTTTACTTTATTCAATTTTATTTTTTATCACCTATTTGTTGTAATAGCGGCAATGTAAAATATTATCTACTACTTTTTTGAATCGGTCAAAAATAGTTGCGACCATACAAAACAAACCTAAAACAAATATGTATATTCTGCAACTCTATGTCTTTCAATACTTACTGTGTTCTGAGCATTGAAATGTAATACCAAGAACTACATCTAGTTCCACAATACAATAAGCACGAAATTTTAAACAAATATTTTTAACCTTATAAATTAGGCTTTAAGTATCATTTTAGAATAAATATTTTTGTACTGATGACTTTTTATGTTCAAGCGACATTTTAAATTTATTCCATAATATTCTTTTTCTGACGAAAGGACCTAAATACATATATTTTGCAATGGTAATTAAACTTTATGTTTAAGTATTAAGGTTTATAATAAACTGAAGTCGTTAACATTATTCCTTTAACGGCCGTCTGGTGTAGTGGTAAGTGACATGGTCACTACACAAGGGGGTCGCGGGTTCGAATCCCGCCAAGGGAAGATATTTGTATGATAAATATAAATGTCTTTTCCAGGGTTATGGATGTATATTAAGTATATGTATGTGTATAATAAAAATCTTACATTTATTTCCGTTATCTGGTACCTGTAACACAAGTTCTTTACGAACTTATCACGGGACCAGTTAACGTGGCGTGATTGTTAGTAAATATTTATTTATTTATTATTTATTTATTAAACTTTTTTCTAAGAAATGAAGATGTTTTCGTGTCTGCAAACGTGGCCACTGGAGCGTCTTATTTTTGTTCCTGATCCTTAATCTAGTACTATTATTGATCGAAGCGAAAAACTATATTATACGTTGTGAACACGTGTTAGATTTAGAGTCACGGGACAGTTTATACGAATACACCCAGTGATGCCAACTCCGGGGTTTTCCCCCCAAATTTAGGGGGGAAAATGTATACAGGGATTTTTTTGGGGGGTGAAAATTTTTGGGGATATTTTTAGGGATAAAATGTTATATAGAAAAATACTTAAAAATACTAAATAACTATTATTATTAACTAATTATTTATTATTTTTATTTATTTATTTACTTATATTGTAATGAATAAATACTTGGTCCGTCGTTGGGGAGTTTTGTTTTGATTTTAGTGGTTTTTGAAATTGCTTTAGGGGGAAAGTTTTCAAACAGTTGGCGACACTGAATACACCCCTTAGGTCAAGGACAGTTCTTTCTTAGGTCGGTCTGCCGGTGTGAGAAGAATAAATAAAGATACAAGTAATAGACGGAATAAGCGTGCGCGCAATGAAGCGATACGCGGCGCCGTACAGTAACAACCAGGGTTGTCACGTATTGTTATTGATAATAATAGGAATTTTAATTCATAATTTGTATGATTTGATAATTCGGTATTGCGGTTATCCTGAAATACATATAATGGATCCTATAAACGTTTCAGAACACGACACTTACACAACAACAACAAAAAACAAAATGTGTGCAATTCACATGTGGTAGAAGTGAAACCTTCCAAAATTAAAATACAATTATCCTAAACGTCTTAAGTATATGTAAAATTTTGTCATTAGTAAATAATTGTAAGGTAGCGCCCTCTGTGAATTGATATTTTAATTTCACGTATAATCCTAAATTAAAATTCACTACAAGGGCTTTCATACACACGTTAGTATTAAAAAATCTCACAGATGGCGCTGTATTANGTGAATTGATATTTTAATTTCACGTATAATCCTAAATTAAAATTCACTACAAGGGCTTTCATACACACGTTAGTATTAAAAAATCTCACAGATGGCGCTGTATTAAATAGTATGTATATTTCTGTCTCATTCTTTGCTGGCTTCATCCTACACATTTTTGTATTTGTGTCTCTTACCTGTCGTTTTTTCCGTTGCATCCAGTTTGAAATCACGATTCTAAAGAAGTTTTCACTTCAAAACACTATTCCCTATAATACGTCATTTCTATAAGAAATAATTTCATATTAAATAAATTTTTAAGAACCACATTCGTTTTGTCTTCCGTATTACTTATGACAATATTACTTATAATACACAGATAAATCTCACGACAAGCTATTAATTTATTTAAATAGGGAGAAACGTCTTAATAAAAACCAAATTAATTTTTTTGTGGCAATTTCAAAATATATTGGTGCCCAATTTTGGAGCTTTTCCTTTATAAAGCTTGCAAACCGATGCTAACGTCGTTAATTTCGCTTACATAACTCATTAGTAAGTAGTACGAATCTAAACGCGGGGTATTTATTATCCTTTCTACCGGACATTAGGACCGGCTGTCGTTGTTCTATGCAATATATCCTTTGAATAACTTCTTGATAGAAATAAAGCAAGGGGAGTATTCAACTTCAAGTCTATTTTGGTACACGATGAGGTTACACAGAAAAATTCAACTTAAATATATAAGACTGCTAGCCGTACTCGCCCGCTTCGCTGCGCATTTAAAATTAACGTTATTATTTTTTATTATTAGGGAGTCCAATACTCATATAAATACTAGCCTATCCATTAAGTGCATGTATTTTCTACATGGATACCAAGTTTCAAGTCAATCGGATGCATGGTTCAGTAGTTATAACGGAACATCCGTAAAAACCACTGTAGTTTTTTTTTTTTTATTGCTTTGATGGGTGGACGAGCTCACAGCCCACCTGGTGTTAAGTGGTTACTGGAGCCCATAGACATCTACAACGTAAATGCGCCACACACCTTGAGATATAAGTTCTAAGATCTCAGTATAGTTACAACGGCTACCCCACCCTTCAAACCGAAACGCGTTACTGCTTCACGGCAGAAATAGGCAGGGTGGTGGTACCCACCCGCGCGGACTCACAAGAGGTCCTACCACCAGTAATAGTATTAGTATGGAAGTATAGATGAAAATTAATAAGCCCTTAAGAAATTGGTGAGGCAGCCCTATACTAGCACGCCGCAATCAGACTGTGCATGATATACATTGACTGCGACCGTCGTTCTACAACCGGATACGTCTCTACATAACATTGACTCACACGAGGAGTTTCTCAAACCACTCCGACGAGAAGGGTATATCATCGCTGTCAAACTAATATCGGCTGTGTGATTCTTTTAGAGATTTCACCATTTAAACTATTATGACTTGTTTAATATTTAACTAGCTTTAATCTGTAAAAGTACACAGAGCAGATATTGTTTTCATGAAGAAGTTATGACAGGTACAGTGTAAGATTTGTAGTCGTCGTGGCCTAAAGGATAAGACGTCCGGTGCATTCGTGTTGAAGCGATGCAACGGTGCTCGAATCCCGGGCAGGCGGGTACCAATTTTTCTAATGAAATACACGTACTTAACAAATGTTCACGATTGACTTCCACGGTGAAGGAATAACATCGTGTAATAAAAATCAAACCCGCAAAATTATAATTTGCGTAATCACCGGTGGTAGGACCTCTTGGGGGAGTCGCACGGGTAGGTACCACCACCCCGCCTGTTTCCGCCGTGAAGCAGTAATGCGTTTCGGTTCGAAGGGTGGGGCAGCCGTTGTAACTATACTGAGACCTTAGAACTTATATCTCGAGGTAGGTGGCGCGTTTACGTTGTAGATGTCTATTGGCTCCAGTAACCACTTAACACCAGGCGGGCTGTGAGCTCGTCCACCCATCTAAGCAATAAAAAAAAAAAAGATTCTATTGAAATAAATGTTAATTTAAAAATTTTTTGGAGCGAAGTTATAAAAATTATCTGCATACATGTTCTTGCATTATTGTGATAATAATGTCATGAGATGCTGAATGAAAGTGGAGCATCAAAACCAAGTAAGAGATTCCACTCAATGAGTGATATAGTGAAAATTTGCAAAGTAAAGACTGTGAGTATTCGAACCGACGGTAATAATGAATGCGAGATTAAACAGAGATAACAGTTTTAATCGCGTCTACGAGCTGTGAAAACCGAAGTAAATACTGTTACTCCGGTAAGAGTAACGCCATCGATCGCCGAATAGTCGGACGAACATCGAAGGACCTAGTAGCACCTAGAACGCTTGAGAAATACAACGCCATCTATTGTCAGATAGCGGAAACACAATTCTAGAGATGTGTGGAATATTCTCGATAATTCTAGGGATGTGGTATCGGCTATAAAAGCGTTGCAGAGATGGCACGCAGCCAGTCAGTAATCGGATCTACTCGAAGCGAAACAGCGAACGAATCAACTGAAGCGAAGCGAATTGAGAATTTTAAAGTGTCTGTTGAGTGTTTTAAGTGTTCTAAGTATTGAATACAGTTTTAATTTATACTTCGGTGGAATTTTTTATTTATCCCGAACCCCAGCGCGTGACAATACTATAGACTAAATGTGATGAAAACCCGACTCAGACCCGGCACTTACGATGAACCAGACATTAGCGCGTAGTGAACTATCTTGCTCTGTTTTTTTTTAATTGCCTTTGTAGGCAGACGAGCACACGGCCCACCTGATGGTAAGTGGTTAGCGTCGCTCATGGATATCAGCAATGCCGGGGGCAGAGCCAAGCCTATACTACTATAAACCATTGTTTACATTTAGACATTTCTAGACTTTGTTTATAACCAAATTGTTAATTAGCTTAGGGATCGGATTTAGCTTGACCATCTCGGGTTTCAGTTGTGAGGCTACTTACGGCTTCCCGCCCGTCGATGAACATAAATTAAAAGACCGTGGCGATCGTGTTCCTAATTGGGCATTATTTCAGTTATTTTCTCGTTTTCCATTTTTTACCATTTTCCACAATCGCTACATATGCTAATTGATAACCACAACTCATATATTTACCCAACTAAGCGTATGGTATGATCATTTTTGACAATCGACTCGCAATCCCGATTACCAGTGGAGTTCATAGAGACTCACCACCAATTTACAGGTTGGTTGGAAGGTGGTTTGGTAATCTGATCTGGTGGTAGGACCTCTTGTGAGTCCGGGCGGGTAGATACCACCACCCTGCCTATTTCTGCCGTGAAGCAGTAATGCGTTTCGGTTTGAAGGGTGTGGATGACGTTGTAATTATACTTGAGACGTTAGAACTTATATCTCAAGGTGGGTGGCGCATTTACGTTGTAGATGTCTATGGGCTCCGGTAACCACTTAACACCAGGTGAGTTGTGAGCTCGTCCACCTTTCTCAGCAATAAAAAAATTAGAAATAGCTGATTTACCTTAAAGTTTCCTCCATTAAGCCAAGCGATAAGAGCATCGATGAGTTGGGCGGCCAGATCATTGGTTATTTCTGGTTCGCGGCGGACGAGGGCCACGAGCTGCTCGCCCAGCTGCTGACGGAGGCGGAGGTCGGGCCGGCTGAGCAGGGGGAGGGCCGCTTCTAGCGACGCAGGCTGGGGGTAGTGGGCCATCTGCAAATACACATCATAGTTTACGTTGGTCAGCGTACATTTACACACGTCATTACGGATCCTCCCGATCCGTTAACGGTGCTTTTAGGTACAACAAGCACCGGTCACCGTCCTCGTCGAACCTGTCACCTGCGACGAAGGGCTCGACGAGCGAATTAACCCATAGACACAGCCCACTGAGTTTCTCGCCGGATCTTCTCATTGGGTCGCGTTTCCAATCCGGTGGTAGATTCTGCGAAGCACTGCTCTTGCTAGGGTCAGTGTTAGCATCACTCCGGTTTGAGCACTGTTAGCTAACATACTAGTTAAAGTTACGCTGAAATAGCCTCTCAAGGCTATCAGCTTAGGTAGGAAAAAAAGTACATTTACACTTCTTTGCTGGTATATTGTGTGGGGCGCCCGCAAACAAGCAATAACACTTGGAAACGGTTCCAAGATGGCTCCAAGTTAACGTGGAAATGGATGCACGCCGGTCCCGCCAAGTCACTGCGAATATCTTTGATTGAATTTGCCAAATGATTATGACGACAGTCTGCCCGAATATCGACAATGATATGTATGTGTATTCATCTCTGGTATCTTAAAGTTACTGCTGTTTCTTCTGTATCATATGTCTCTAGTAGCATTATCCTCGAATTTCCTACCCGACAAACTGAGCCCCTAGTTGTTATCTTAAGTGAGAGACAGTCTAGGGAAAACAACGTCACTCACATTGTGATGCCTACGTGTTCCAATAACCCAAGTTAATAACCCAATCCTTATGTTTCGGTTTCGCCAACAGCAGTGTCTCCGCCTTGGTCTGCTGCGAAAGAAGTTTCACATTTGTCACCTGAGTTGTTCACCCTGTTTTTTAATACAGAAATCTTTTTTGCCACGTACCATCCGGCTTTGGAATGAACTCCCCTCCACGGCGTTTTCCGAGCGCTATGACATGAGCGACGGAGACCACTTACCATCAGGTGGGCCGTATGCTCGTCTGCCTACAAAGGCAATAAAAAAAAAAAGAAAATTGCTAACATAGAAAATTCTCGCTTACCGTTAAAAAATTCAGAATACAATCACCGGTGATACATAGATATATCGTTCCTCATACAATGACATTTCAATGTAACTTGTCCAGACACTGACACTACGCACTATACACTAGACACATGGATCACAGACACTCGAGGCACATCGCGTCACATTTTCTTCTTTAAATAAGATCTGAAATGAGAGAAATCGTTATTTAATTAAAGAACCACTCTCGCCGTCATCGAAGAACCGTTGTGTGTAATAATAAAATGAAACTACATAAAACTGATCTCATATCTGTGCAGCGAGCCCGCGCGGGAGGTGCCACCTATTTCTGCCGCTAACCTACCATGCACTCCGGTTCTAACGGCCTGATAGCCATTATTAATTCTTCAACTCATGTTTCGAGGGAATGATCACCATACAGGTTGTTTTATGGGTTCCAATAAAAGCTATCAACAAGGAGATCGTGCACTCGTCTGGCTCGTCTACATGGATAAAGTCTATTTGGTTCCAAAAATATCTGAGACTAAATTCCAAATCTAAATAAATATTAGAAATTAGGGAAATTAGGACAAGTCTACCGGTGGTAGGACCTCTTGTGAGTCCGCACGCGTAGGTACCACCACCCTGCCTATTTCTGCCGTGAAGCAGTAATGCGTTTCGGTTTGAAGGGTGTGGCAGCCGATGTAACTATACTTGAGACCTTACAACTTATATCTCAACGTGGGTGGCGCATTTACGTTGTGGATGTCTATGGGCTCCAGTAACCACTTAACACCAGGTGGGCTGTGAGCTGGTCCACCCATCTAAGCAATAAAAAAATTTCTGCCCTTCCTACAGAATAAATCAAATAACTACATTGTCTTTGATTTCCAAATATAATGCGAGTGAAACCGCGGTCTCAAACTTGTTTTCAAAATCGTATTTATGGATCGCAAGCCCATAAAGGTATTTTTCATTCCGATGCATCCTCATTACGTTTCTGTTTGTACTCAAATATCAAACGAGTCGTGATGTATGAGACGAGATAAAGCAATTATCTATTTGTAGTGCATTTTATTGGTACGAATGGTACTAAAATAAAACCAGTGTGTTTTGTTTATCTAAGCTTGCACCAGTGAAACTGACTGACGGACTGTCCCAACCTCATAGACCTCACAGATTTCGCGCTGAACGGATCGTTCCAGCTCTTCGCATTTATACTAAGAATCTTGGCTTGACTCAGGTATTGTGGTAGGACCTCTTGTGAGTCCGCACGGGTAGGTAACTCCACCCCGCCTATTTCTGCCGTGAAGCAGTAATGCGTTTCGGTTTGAAAGGTGGGGCAGCCGTTGTAAGTATACTGAACTGAGACCTTAGAACTTATATCTCAAGGTGGGTGGCGCAGTTACGTTGTAGATGTCTATGGGCTCCAGTAACCACTTAACACCAGGTGGGCTGTGAGCTCGTCCACCCATCTAAACAATAAAAAAATTGTCCGGTAGACGAACTCAAGTCCTACCCGTCACTAAAGGACTTGTAAAGTACTTTGTACGGACACATTATTGTTACGCTGGTAAGAGTAACGCCATACATCGCCAATTAGCCGAACGAACATCGAAGGATCTAGTAGAACGCTTGAGAAGTACAACGCCATCTATAGTCAGATAGCGGAAACGCACATAGCAGGTACTCGACTTGTGAGGAATGTTCTCGACAATTCTAGGGATGTCGTATCGACTACAAAAGCGTTGCACGCAATTAGTTAATAGTCGGAAGTACTCGAAGCGAAACAGCAACCGGATCGCCTGAAGCGAAGCGGAAGAAGCGAATTGAGACTTTTAAAGTATTTGTGAAGTGTTTTAAGTGTTCTAAGAGGTAATACAGTTTTAATTTGTACTTTGATATATTTTTTTATTTATTCCGAACCCCAGCGCGTAACAATATAATTCGCGGTCCCATTGAGAGAGATGGTAACATCTCCCCGTTGAATCTTAACAATACGAGTCATGATAACTAGTAACTACTAGAAACTTATTTGATAAAAATCTTTCGTCAACACATTTGGATTACGTTACATATTCACTCATTGAACAGAAACAAGAAAAACTGTACAATTAATATGATTTATTCGAATTACGAAAAAACAACATACAATGATGGAAGTATAGTATAATATGTACTTAAACTAATTTCGTCTATATCACATTTACGGTACAATATCGCAACATTTTCCCCCTAGAGACCAGGAGCGCTGTTCCAACTCCATAAAAAATTTGAGTTAGCTTTTATAGAATGTAAAAAATGTTCTAAAGATATGTAGAATGTAAAAAAACTCAAAACTAAGCACACAGGCCGCGCAACGCTGTGACTTAGGACTCTATTAAAAACGCCATATAGTTTAAACTTCTATTACAAAAGTCATTGGTAACATTTACTTAATTCTTTTTTTCTACCTAAGCTGAAGGTCTAGACTCGTCTAGAGAGACCATATCAGCGTAACCTTAGCCAGTAGGTAAGCTCACGGGGCTCAAACCTGACGATGTTGCTAACACGAACCCTAGCAAGAGCCGTGTTTCGCAGAATCTACCACCGGATCGGAAACGCGATCCACTGAGAAGATCCGACGAGAAACTCAGTGGGTTATTTACTTAAGTATGTTTTACCCCATAGACACAGCAACACCTCATGGTTTGAGCTTCGACAGCTCACCTACACACCCTAGGGTAACGCTTATATAGCCTCTCAAGGCTAACAGCATAGGTAGGGAAAAAAAATAGTTTGATTAACGACGATTTGTAGGAAAAACTACAACATGAAGAGGATCAACCAGTCTTGAATAGTTGATAACGAAGCGAACAAAAAATAATATGACTCATCTAAAATATGCAGCCTAATAGAGAAACCCTTCGTATTTGGAGTCGGACTAAGTTGATAGCGTCGACCGCTGCGTGACGTCACTTCGCTTCAGGGTTATCGTGTATAGCTGACCTTATTCATCGTCCAGTTAACCTAGGCATCCTGAGTTACCTAGATAAGATTTGACCTCCGCAGCTCCGCGGTACAAAGCTAGGTGGATTGAGTTATCTCAAGGCAAGCGCAGATATTTAGCTTGTGATGCTCAGTGCGGGGAGTCTAGACCTAATCCATCTAGTCAGGAACGAGTATTTCCCTGGAGTGCCAACAGCGACTGTACCTAGTTTGAAGACATCCCGATAATCGATATTCGATTAAAGATCGCGTGGTACAGATCACATAACCCCTTATTCTCGTTTGTAGCCGCGAACATTGTAAAGTATTTGAGGCGTCTTAAGTAAGCGTCTATCCTAAATTGTCATTCTAATTAAGCGCAAGATTAACAGAAAAATGGATAGCCCAATGCACGTATTCAGCACAAGAGTTTTGACCATCGGGCGAGCTGTCGTATAGCCGCAAGCGTGTCTCAACCGTGAAAGGGAACCATGAAAAGAGGGTCGTTTAAATTGTCGATGACTCTGGTCTCATCGTTTGAAACATCTGGGCGTATGGAGAAACATTGGTTCTCTATTTTTTTAATTTTTTTTTATTGCTTAGATGGATGGACGAGCTCACAGCCCACCTGGTGTTAAGTGGTTACTGGAGCACATAGACATCTACAACGGAAATGCGCCACCCACCTTGAGATATCAGTCCTAAGATCTCAGTATAGTTACAACGGCTGCCCTACCCTTCAGACCGAAACGCATTACTGCTTCACGGCAGAAATAGGCAGGGCGGTGGTACCTACCCGCGCGGACTCACAAGAGGTCCTACCACCTCTATTTTGTACTGTACGCTCCATAGGGAGTCTTTATTGGAATTGTTTGAAATAAGTTAATCACTTTGTTACCACTCACACTTTGTTACATCACTCTTCAACATAGCAGAGTTGTTCCCTAACGTATGGAATTGCTACATTTATCAAAAGCGCAATTATCAAAAATCATTTTTATTATTATTACGTATCATCCTATTCTAGATTAGCTGCCCTCCCTAAACTAAACTGAAATAACCGTTTATTGATTGCTATGATATGTACTTATTTAAACTAATTTGGAAAATAATTCTCAATGATTGGCAATAAGTTAGCCATCAGCTTGTTCTGAAATGACAGTGAGCAGACACTGATGCCTATTTGTCTGCTTTCGAAAATATTACAAAAAAAGGGGACAAAAATCAATATATACTACAATACTTGTTTATAAAATTCCAACTTAAGAAAAAAACAAGATATTAACAATCTTGCTTTTTCCATTTTAAATAACAAGCTTCAAGGGCGAGGTCTAACATTTATGATATAGGAAATGCTTGGCCAAATTATAATTTATTTTCCTAACTAATTTACTGTATTGAGAAACACAAGTGGTTGGACAAATTACACCTTCTGTGAATAAAATTTCGTATAGTTAAAACAATGTAAAACAATGTAACAAAGTAATAACAAAACAATGTATATAAGAAATAAGTTTCCTTGGATTAAAAAGTTTCTGCAGAAGATCAAGAGGGGGGTGCCCTCTTGATCTCACTAAGAGTGTCATCACACACTTCAACATTGATTAAATATACAAAACAGTGTATGTTTTAAGCAAGAAACAAAGCACTTGCAAGTTATTTTTTATGAACAAAAAAAAATTTTTATTATTATTTTTCAATGCAAATTTACAAATGTTGGTGGTACAGGTAGGTTTTGTAAACTGACTGATATTATACACCAAACTTTCAAAATATGTTAATAAACATTCAAGTACGGTTCGGGGAAAACAAACAGTCCCAAACTTGTGTCATTCAAATATGCAGGTAATTAATTCTAAATTCAGTTTTCAAAAATCAATCCTGAGTAGTTTACTCCCTGAGTTACCATAAATGACGAATTTTAAAAACTCCTCTGCGTTTATAATAACACGAAATAGAAAAAAAGGACCAAATAGAAAAAAAATGGCTCTGCTATAACCCAAACAAGCTGGAATACAGCCTTCCACAAACATATCACAAAAAATGCCACAAGCAGTAGGCAGCAACATCCTGGACTGAATATTTTTATTCTAAATCAGTGTAAAGGAGTTTGTCATGAGGCAAGAGACTGAAAGCCTGTCTATCCTAAGAGCTTATGTGCATAGTCTGTAGACTGATTTTTATTTTTAATATCTGATATGTAGGTACTCATATGAAGTCTCTACAGATTAGTATGTTATGGATTCTGTTAAGTTGGTGTGCCTTGCACTTGTGTTACAATATAAATTAATACAACAAATGATTAAAGCCACAATAGCATTAGAATAATCAAATCTACATGAAAGCAAATCAATAATGCTCTTTCCCTGACTTAACTTGAATTTAAACTTGAACTAACCAAAACCTATTAACATAACTTGGTCATGTATTATCTCAAAAATTCTAAATATGTAATATAAATTGGAATGATACTTAAACCTCATTAGATTGTATAACTGATAACGATTTATCTACACTTTGCTTATGATGTCAGAGCTATGTGTGTTATTGCCTAAAGTAAACAAATACTGATTTGTTGTCCTTTGTGACATCACCAATACAATGCTGACTTCTCATTTAGTGGGATAGGGGTATGATCACGGATATTGGATCACATTCTGGAAGGTGCATTTTAGCCTGTATAGAAGTCAAGCTAAGATGATGTCATAAGCCTATTCTAAATAAATACTATTAAACCGAGACCCTGAACAAAGATTGTCAAAGTTTTTTTTTTTTTTTCGGGCCCAGGTCCGAACCTTTTACGAGGTCCCCGCGCCTAGGGGGGCGCGCGGCGTATGTGAGACTCAAAGATCTGCAGGTATTGAGAGCAGACCGCGGGCCCACCCACTAAACGACTCCCCTGCACTCTTACACTCTCCGTCCGGGGTCAAAACATGGTCAGAATAGGGGATGTCTAACTCAGACTTGGTTCAACCCAAACAGTGGAATACTGTAATCAGGTTCACTAACCACATGATCAGAAAAGCTGGGCATAAGTAGCTAAGAATCACCATACTGAGAATTGTCACAACTACTAGTCTCAGAACAATATGTTTTATTCTATAAAGCGACCAACTCATAATAGATTCAAATCACTTAGCACCAAACGCTTCTTAAAAAATCACCATCAGTAAATAAAATTCAATTCTTGTAGGCAGACTAACATGGCCCACCTGATGGTGAGTAGTTGCCATCTCCCATAGACGTCAGCAATGCCGGGGCAGAGCCAAGTTGCTGTCTATAAATTTTCTCATGAACTTCAAAGTAGTTTACAAAACTTACTAGTGGCTTAAGCTGATAAATGATCAGTTTAGAAAGTGTTTCCTCAAATGAATTTTATATTGGGGTTGTGAGTGCAGGAAGGTGTCGATAAACTCACCTTACAATTTTATTTCAACTTAACTATTGTAATTACAATATACTTGTTGAATGTCAAAACATGTTAGTTTTAAGTGAGATTGTCATGTGAGAAACCACAAAACAAATCTCTCTAGCTATCTACAAAATTCTCTTCGCAAGAAGGAAAATTAAATAACCTGGTTAAAATTAAAAATGAGTCTTTAACAAAATCAAGAATGGTAGTTCATAATTGATAAATGTCATTCAAACATGCTGATATTTCACTAACTGTAAATGTAGCACAAAAAGAGCCATCAAGCAGCTTCCAGTGTCCCTGAGCTTTGGATAAGAAAAAATATATTTTTGTATTTAATAGCATGTACATTCTCTTAGTAGTAAGGGGAGATCTGAATGCTACCTTCACCAGCCCAATTGTCAACCCAACTTGCATGCGCTGGATGGCAGCGGCGACTAACAGGTTGCCGTGGTACTCCCTGCTAGAAGACCAATGGGCAATGGCTACTGAGCAATGCCGGTATAACCATACACACCCATCAGGACAACCTATACAGAAGAGGTGTCAGAAACCTTGGGGATCAAATTCCCCCCAAAATGCTGGTGCAGAAGGCAACAGGAAACCAGTACACTAATTTCCCACGAGAGTCATGAGCAGGTCATATCCAATTGATGCATGACCACGACCACTCTGTCAAGAGTTGTACAAATAGGAAGAAGAACATTCTCTTCAATTACAACTTTTACTTCTGATAATCATAGCTGTAAAAATGTTGAATATTAACATCATACTGATAAATAATGAAGTATGTACTTAATGTAGTTAAGTTCAGTAGAATTGGTTTCAAAAAACTAAAATGGTAACAGATTATGTCTCAAAGTTGGAATGGAAAATTGCTGTATGGCAAATAAAGGTCAAACATTAAATGTCTATCTAGGCTCACTGCCTAAAAGAATATGATTATAAATTGAGTACAAGTACTACTAAGACAATCTGTTTTTGATTCTGGTCAAATAGGGTACTATCAGAAAAGAGAAAGTCTGCAAAGTTTGGGTGGCTTTCATTTTTTATATTTAAAACATTGTTAGTTCATTGTTAAAAAAAACAAATTTAGTGGTGAGTTACTGACTGACATTTTGATATATTAGATCTAAATACTATTTTCTGCCATTACAAGTTTTTAGTTATTCTATTCTCAAACTGTATTTGGTTCTAATGTATTCCAGGTGACTATGTGACCATTTTAAGGATTGAAACTGCTTATACTAATTGATCTAAATATTTTGTGTGGATTGGGACCTCTAGAAGTAGACAATTCTGTTTGAAAGCGATTTTTGTAAAAACGAAAACCAACCTTCTGCCTCTCGTGCCGCGATACAGAAAGATCAGAATATCTCAAATTGAATCCAACACTATTCATGTTGTTATCTTACAGAACCGTCAGTAATGCGTTTCATATTGTCAAATTATCCTCCACACAAGGCAGTAGGCAGTGCGTCAGTACGTGATGTCATTTGAGACAATTGGGCCAAATTGTAATTTTTTTGCACAAGTCTGAAGCTACAAACACATTTAACTTGCTTCTCCCCGTTCCACTTGTTATTTATAGAACATTTCACGGAACTAACGGATTAACAGCTCTACGAATGCATTCGGCATAATACAATCATTTGAGCTGCATATCAATGAACAAAAAAGACTTTTTGCAACCGTCTCTACAATGCATCAATCATTACTCGTACTATCTATATGAAAGCGCCTAAAAATTCAAACAATGTTCTTTATGAAGTTAAATATGTATAAATCATCGTACATCTGCCACATTGATATAATAAATGCGTTTGATGAATAAATACCTGTAAATTTTGCATTACCATTTGGATCCGACCTTTAGAAACAATAACTTCCTTCCACAAATCAACACATTACACCCATAATTTGCAAGCCAACAATGTATATTAATGTATATAATAGAGAAACAGCAACACAATAAACAATCACGTATAATTTTTACACGGAAAAATAGTCCCACCGTTTTCAAAATCACTTGAAAAATTCAGTGATACGCGCATGTCCGACGAAAATTTACATCACGTGACCTGTCATGGCGTCGTGGTGACTTTTTTTTTGGACTTGGCAAAAGAATCGAAAAGTTTATATTTTCCTTTCTATATTTTTTCTTTGTTGTACGTAGTAACGTATTAAACTTTTAAAAGATAATTCATAAAAAAAAAAAACATTATACTGTTAAATCCACGCTAGTAACACTTTAACACCAAAACTAATCATGCACAAATCTTGTTAGTTTTTCGGGTTCGCAATATTTTCTTTATTTTTTTTTATTTGTGCTTTCGCAGATAAAAAAAACCAGCAATAAATTCAAGATGTTTTAATAATATCATAAGATTGTGACTTTTGACGAGAACACGAAAAGTGGTTTGATTTTTTAATTAATTGATTTATATATTTATTTCACACCTCATACACATTATCATACATTGGCTGACTTAATGCCTAAAGCATTTTCTGCCTGTGGATCAAAGGCGATGCTGAAAGGAACGTAGTAATTTCGTAGTAATTGATTAAATATTTAAAGGAGAATAGATACTACATAATATATTAAGCTATTTTAATCCCATTTAAAGCTAATTTAGTTTTTCTGCAGGTTTAGATGTAACAGTGGTGGTTTAATAAGTACTTAGCATCTGTGAAAGTAGATAAATTTGGGAAAACGGAAAAAAAGCGCTGTATGTGGTATTTAAGGTCCTTCCAAAAATTCCACTGAACTTTCAATAAATAGCTACCATTTCACGGAGATTTTATTTCATCTTATCTCGTTTCTTTTAAATTCACCCTAATTGATTACAATTTAAAATAAATCAACTTCACTGATAATTTCATATAGATTTTATATAATTTTCCGCTCTATATTATATCCATGCTTAAAACAGAATAGGTATGTAAACATAAGGCTGTATGGCAAAATACTTTCATATTACCTGTTGGAAAAACAGAACATACACTACACTAACACATATACATAAATATTGACACACTCGATACACATTGATACACTACATAGATACACTTAATATGAGACTTACATACTAGATGGTGCTGCTAAAATCAAACTAACAATCGAATTTAAACGATACTTCTTTAAAAATGGACGATTTTATTTTAAATTATTTAGGTGCTCATAAAGTAACGAAGTAATTTATTCGTGTTTGCGTATTAGTTATAAGAAGATAAAAAATATGCTAACGTTCTTTTTCTTTTTATTTAGAAAAATCATGTTGAAATGCAACACATTTCGTTATTATTCTGGTGTAGTAGCTAACTGTAGTAACTTGGTAATTAATTAAACTTCCTAGAAAAATAAAATACCAGTTAATGGCATTCGGCATCTCGTTCTCAGCCAAGGTCTACAATCATCAAAATCGTCACAGAATAATTTTCTAAGGTAACGTGGCCGGTTATTATTTCGTAACTTTCTTCTGACGCACAAACAAACACTTTCTTCATCTGTGCTTTCTCGTGAAAAACGTGTTTTTTTCATTTGTACATTTTGTTTTTTTGGTGCTACGCCTTTTACTGGAACAGACTGTAACTCGTTCGTTCCAACTTCACGAACCTTAGCTTTGAATTCTGCAAAGTAGTCTCTGAAAGGTGGTAGTAGTCTTTGTAGGTCAGTTTCTAAAATAGTTTCTGGATCAGGTCCACTAGATGGCAATGCTCGAGCAGAGTTTATTTTTTCCGTATTAATATTAACTGCAGACTTATTGCTTAATTGACGATTATCTTTTGTGGAAGACATGATAACTCTAGCCTCGAAACCAGGAAAGGACGTTATAGTACCCTGCAAACTCCTGGGATTAATGCCCTCAATATTATATGAACTTTGAGGAGTCTTCCGTGAAGAGCTCCAAGTATCGTCAGCACGAATTTGTCTTGGTTTGTGTGACGTGATGCTAGGGTTTAGTGACTCTGGTTTCCTATGCCAGTTATAAGCAATTGATTGATTTGTCGATTGCATTCGATTCCTCATAGATTGGTCCTCTACATCTCTCAGGGGCACTATTTTTTTCATTCGACCCGTTAACTTATTTATAAATTTATTTACAAGTGCTGGATTCACTTCTTTACTTAGTTTTTGTAGGCAACTATTTATTTCACTTCTTATTTTACTGTCATTGGCCTCGTTAAAACCATTTCTTTGTAGATCAAGTAATTTATTTGTGAGTGTAATTTTCAGATGATTTTTTAGTTTTGCTTTCTCAGAGCCGTTTTCGGAGTCTTTCTCGGAGACTGCAAGCTCATTGAAGAAATCGTTCACATCGCTTTTCAATACGATTTCTCTGAGTTCTTCAAACACAACAGCCTGGCTAGGAACCGGTACTTTTGCAAGTTCGCTTATTAATTGATTTCTAACCATAAGCGGATCCAAATGTTGAATGTTCCCTTTAGTATCCAAGTTCATGAAATATCGTACTACTGCCTCATACAACTTCGTTTTAAACTCTTGTTTATCTTGTATTTCTGTACCTTGGTAATGGTAATAAAGCAAAAAATCATTAATAATTTCTTCAACTAGAGTATTAAAATCGCAAGCTTCACCCTGGGTAAGATTTTTCGGCTCTTCAAGTACAGATTTAACTGTATCTTTTAAACTTTGCTTGTAATCATAACGAGCCTTTTCTTCTGCGATGAAACATTTTGTGTTTATAATGTTTTCTTTTAAAACACGTTTTCTATCTTCTTTACTTTGTTGTAATTCGTAAGATTGCGGCAGTGCTGATAGAATTTTGTCTAATTCTTCATCAAGTAACACGTTATAAAGATAATCATTGGCAAATATTTTCGCATCACAATTTAGTTCACTCACTTTCATTATGATCTTCAAGAATACAAATTGTTTGATTTCATTCGCTACTTCCATTTCCTGTGGCGTTGCACAAGGCAGGGGCAGATCATTGCACCATTTATTTACTATTTCAATAATAAGATCTACAGGACTTTTTTTTAACTGATCATCGATGTTTACATGAGGCGAACCAGTGGTTGGAGTTGAACCAGTCTCTATTTTATTATCTAGACCTGTGCTGCTAGAACTGCTCTTTGTTTTGCTTTTACTTTTGCTCTTACCCTTAGAATCTTTACGACGATCTTTGCTCGTAATTTTTCTACGATCTGTATTAGATTTTAGAGCAACGCATAATTTATCAACTTGATCGTCAATGTTGTTGTTTGGCAATAAAGGCAGCTTTTCCAGTAGTTTATTAATCTCTCGTCGTATCTTATCATCCGGTTTCTGTTCGATTCTTTCTATTTCACATATTCGTTTTGCCAACGTGGATAATAATTTGTCCCACTGCAACAGCACGATTACATCGTCTGTACTTTTTATAGGTAAACTTTCGAACCAAGCGTCAATTTCACACCTCAGTTTCACTTCCTCGAGTAGTTCGATCACAGATGTCTCGTTAGGTATCGGTACTTTAAATAAGGAACTGTATAATTCGTTGTAAATTTGTTCTTTACTCAATGGTAAAGCGTTCTTATTCCGAGCGCTCTGAAAATATTTATCTATTGCCTTTTTAAGACGTTGTTCGTATATTTCCTTAAGATCGTCGTTACTGTGATCGAAATTCTCCAAAATAAACATTTCTACTAAGCGAATCTTATATATCTCGAAACCTGGATCATAGGCTTGCTTAGGTAAAGGATTGGGGATCGATGCATCTAGTGCCTCCTGTAGAGATTGTTTATAAATATCACCGGCAATTTTTTCTTTGATGGCATTTGTTAAATCAATCACATTATTGATCAAAGTTGATTTAAGTTTATTGATATTCTTTGGTAATTCAGATATGTCTTGTAGATGGCAATCAACTGTATTAGTTAACATTTCTTTGTACAGAAAGTCGTTATTAAAAACTTTTGGATCATTGTTTAAGTCTCCAATTTTTTTAAACAACATATTTACGAATTTATCTTTATCTGGTTTATTTATTTCGTCATTTTCTGATTTTATTGACAGGCCATTTGCAAATTTATTTAATTCTTCTAGCAAAAACTTCCCCGGATCCTTTTGATATTGTTTGTTTTTTGGACAAGACGTTTTACATTTCACTGGAGCTGAGTTCTTCTGTTTTATACTTGAAAGATTCAGCAAAGATGATCTAGAATTTCTTTGTTTACTCGACTTTTCTATTCTATTTATTAATTGTTGCATGACGACTGGGATAATTACTGATTCCTGATTTTTATCCATAGGTAGTCTTTCAATCCATTTCTTGACATACTCCGCAAAGTCTGTATCGGCTCGAGTAGCGTCTGCTGTCCTATCTTTTCTAACATAATGATCATATATCTTTTCAGATAACTCAGATATCATAATAGCTCTGTTTTCTTCCTCAGAATCATTGGTAATTGGGAGCAAAGGAAGGTTTTGAAGCCAATCTGTTATTTCTTCTATATAATCGAGTTCATATTCAAATCTCTTTATCGTTTCATGACCGGGCTCGGCAACTTCATGTAAATGATTATAAACTTGAGTTTTACTCAAAGCTTCGGGATTACTTGTTCCATTTATAATTCTTTTGGCTTCCTCTAATAATCGAATAGTCCATACTTCAATTTTCAAAGGGTCATCTTCATCTACAGCATACCTTTGGATAAACTCACTAATAATATCATCAAGATTAATCGGGTCAGGGGGTAGCGCAGTAGTTTTACTTTGACTTTTGTTCCTAAATTCAGCTATACTCGATAAAAGCTCTTTTATCTCCCATCTCATGGCATATTGTTGCGGTTCCGGTATAGCCAGGAGACGTATGTAAGTATCAATTATATCAGCTAAGTATTTATCGTAATTCATCGCATCAGGGTTTATTTTTCGTTCTTCTTCAATATCAACTATGTACGATACAACATTGGTTATAAATTCAATTCGATGATTGTTCCCTCGACACCTGTATGAAGAATGTAACGGAAGAGTGTTCAACCAATCTGAAACAATGCGCATGTAATCGAGTTCGGTGAAAAACTTTTCCGGTAAAAAATCAACCGTGGGTTTTGATTTCGACAAGTTATCATACAGTTCTTTTCTAGTAGGAGCACTTAATTTTATTAACTCTCTTTTTAGTAAATAGCCAAGAGCTCCTCGTAGTTGTTGATCACTAGTATTGCAGTAATGCTCAACAAATTTCGTAACAAATTCCTGCATGGTTGTATTAGGGTCAACATACTCTACACTCGGTTGTTCTAAGTTAGAGGCTAATTTCTTTAACTTAAACGTTCTTTGGGCTTCTTCAGTCTGTATTCTATCTTGAATATTCTTTTCTAGATCTTCTTGTAGAGGCATGTTCTTGACACGATCTTTCAAACTTTCAACCAATTCCTGTATGTGTGCCTTTTCGTCATCACCTATTACATTAACCAACCATTTTTCTACTTCCTCTTGTATTTCTTTCTCTGGTCGCTTATCAACAAGCAGTTTATGAATAGTTTCAGCTAAATCATGAATCATTTTATTACGTACAGTTCTGTCCTTAAATGTGTATATATCATCAGGTTGTTCGTTCACCCAAATTGAAATTTCGTCTTCTATGTGGAGACCACCGGCTGGTATGTAGTCAGGTTTCATCAAATTGCCTCTTTCAATGTATTTCAGATTTTCCATAACTTGCCGGTTACCGTGATGTGGTTTAGTTAAATCTGGTGTAGGCAATTTTATAATTTTGTTGTATAACTCATCAATTTTATCCAAACTTTCTTCCGCAGTTTCATAAATAGAAAATTTTTGAACCCATTTTATCATAGCACTTTTAAGATATAGTTCCAATTCGTTTTTAGGATATATTTGTTCCGCCTTTATTTCATCTACCAAACATCCAGTCAAATCTTTAATCATTGTGTCTTTAAAGAGTTTTTCCTCTCTGTTATTGAATTTTTTCGGTAGGGTGTCCATCCATTCTGTGACCAGCTCCACAACTAAGTCATAATACTCAGTTTCTTCTTTATTCATTTTTGGTATGTCTTTCTTTTTTCTTTTTTTCTTTGGTGTTGAAGTTGTGAGATATCCCAAAGCGGTAGGAGAAATCTTCTCTTTAGATGTATAAACTGTAACGATTCCCGATAGCTGAGGAGTGAAAGAACTATGTTTGAATTCACAGCTGATATCATCGATTTTTAATGTAACGTTATCCAGTAGAAAGTCAGCTAAGCCCTCCTCTTTTGTACGAGATAAATCTACGTAGCTGTGGAGAGCATTACATATGTCTTTTTTAACTGATTTGACGTCAGCCTTACGAGATATAGCATTGACAATAAGTTTTGAAATGACGTCGGCTATTTCAACTTTAGGTAATTGAAAACCAATTTTGTTTAAAACAATTTGTATCTCTTTTGAAAGAGATCTTTCTAGATCAACATCAAAATCCATTTCATTTTTAGTAGACTTAGAAAGTGAATTTACCGCTGAAACTTTCCATTTCTTGTCTGGAATGTTCATTTCGCTTATAAGCCCATCGGTATTCATAGAAACGGATGGATTGTAAGGTATTTGACCATATGTTATATATTCATTAATACTGGCCACATCTTTATCCATAGTTTCATTATTTACATTAAAGTCTCTATTCAAAGTTAGAATTTTGTCTTTGAGATCATGAAATATATTAGTTATAGATAAATCAGGATTAACACCACACGGAGGTGGCTGGTTATTCAGTTTATTTAAATATTTAACAATTTCTGATTTCAATTTATGTTCATAATTAGGATCATTTACTTCATTTATATCTCGATAAATGGTTTCGACAAAATAATTCAAACTACTCTCTTGTTCTTCCCTGTTAAGTTTAGAAATAGCACCCGAATCGGGATTTAACTTTAATTCACTAATCAATTTTGTTATCTCCGTTTGCAATTTATCTTTGTATGAGTATGAGGTTGTAGCGTATTCAATTGTTAAATTACTTGGCTCTTTTAATTCCACACAATCTTCAACTAGATTCATATTTTGTGCATGACTTTTATCGACAATGTATTCTTCATTTGAAACATCGACTGTTGGAATTGATCGGGATGTATGAGTCCCGAGGCGGGCATCTGATTTTTTCACAAATGATACGTTAGGTTTTATTGATGTTACGCTTATCTGAAATTAAATTTCTAATTCAAACTGACTTATTAATTATATATTCGCACAGCATATTTTCTTGACCGACACACGAGAGAGTGAAAGCGAGCTACTGCCGTTGTGGTACGGCTCAGAAGGATACATTTAACAATCTATCCCGCGGTGTAGTTCACGTGGTCACTAATTAAATCAAGCACCGGTCATCGTCCTCGTCGAACCCGTCGCTTGCGACGAAGGGCTCGACGAATAAGTTAACCCGCAGACAGACCCCACTGAGTTTCTCGCCGGATCTTCTCAGTGAGTCGTGTGTCCGATTTGGTAGTAGTTTCTGCAAAGCACTGCTCTTGCTAGGGCTAGTGTTAGTAACGTCGTCAGGTTAGAGCCCCGTGAGCTCACCTTCCAGTTCTGTGAATCTAGTCTAACCCCCCAAAGAGGATACTAGAATAGGGAGGAAAAAAAACGAATGAAAGTTATTAAAGAATGTGAATTACCAAACCATCCAGTGATTTATACTGGTTTTTATTCAAATGTTGCTTTTCCTTGCGAACGAACTTATTTCGATCGTGTTTGCAATGTCTCTGCTGATGTTGTTCCAGCCGTTCTTTTGTCGCAGCGCACTGGTTTTGATTACAAGACTGTAACCCAATATGAGCTCACAATTAAAAAGAATTAGTAACAATTATGACTATGACTTACGTGATCTGGTTTATGTGCATTGATGATAGACGAGGTCTCGGCTCTCCTGGCACAGCGTTATCTGATTACCGGAATGCAGCCGCCCACTTTGATTCATCTAGTCCAAATCTCTTACTGGTGGTAGGACCTCTTGTGAGTCCGCACGGGTAGGTACCAGCACCCTGCCTATTTCAGCTGTGAAGCATTAATGCGTTTCGGTTTGAAGGGCAGGGCAGCCGTTGTACTGTTAAAAAAGTGAGACATACTCATGTCTCAAGGTGGGTTGCGGCATTTACGTTGTAACTGTCTATGGGCTCCGGTAATCACTTATCACCAGATCTAAGCAATACAAAATTGTCGTGACGTTCGATAGGTGTGCATCAGGCGAGATGTCTGCACTACCACGTCCGACAGTCAGAGGCTTCCGACTGACGAGATGTCGGTGAGGTGAACACGGGCTCAATTTGTATGGAATGGGATCGTTTTCGCACGTTTGCCGCTAGGGGCGCTGTTCCAACTGCATACAAAATTGGGCTAACTTTTACGCTATGTGTTCCCATTGTGTTCGATAAAACCTGTCAGTGCGGGAAACCTACGTAGTAACTTTTTATTTTGTCTTTAAAGCTCCTCATATTGTTAAAATATCTGACGTTGATTGTTTGGTTCACTCCCGCGTCGTCCGCGTCCTTTTTCGACCAATAGCTGCATATGATGTGTCGGTCTCTACGCGTCTGTCCTCGAGCGATGCTGGATTGTAGTTTTATGGGTATCCTCGAGGCTTTCGCTTGTGACTCTCGTGTTGCCGCAGCTGGAAATATAATCATTATAAAGCATAATATTATTGGGTCGTTTTTAATTTTGTAAGTAGTGTCCTATCCCAATTCACGGAAGTGTAAAATTTTTTTATTTTTTTTTGTGTTGCCCTTGTAAGCAGACGAGCATACGGCCCACCTGATGGTGAGTGGTTACCGTCGCCCATGGACTTCAGCAATGCCAGGGACAGAGCCAAGCCGCTGCCTACCGCTTAGCACTCTCCACAAGCCTCTTTTAAAGAAGGACATGTCATAGCGCTCAGGAAACACCGTGGAGGGAAGCTCATTCCATAGCCGGATGGTACGTGGCAAAAATGGTTCCCAGGTGCGCTGTGAGGACGTGGATGCGTAAAAATATAATGATTACGAGTGAAAAATAAAAATATACCTATTAAATATCCGCGATACGGCCATGCTCCTCTTAATTTCCAAGTACATGATTTGACATGAGTTAAACGGAATACACAGCCCTAATAAATCTACTTACAATTAATTGTATTTTTCAGTGTATCTTGTAAAAGTTCATTCACCGTTTCTGTGGCGGCCATTTTGATCATTGATGTTTTGTATTATTTCATGTGTGGCTAGCTATTAATTATCGACATCATAAATATTGTTTACTTTAAATTTAGATTAATCAATTTAAATACATAAAGGTTTAAGGTTTCGTTGCGTCCATTTTCAATTTTTATTTTGACATTTCTTCAACATCTGTCAATAATATTCTCTTGTGAAAAGTTCTCAAAACAATGTTAAAACCATAACAGCTGGACGACAAAATGATTTTTTTCTCCTACCTACGCCGAAAGTTCGGTTTTCCTCCCGCTGTACAGGGAAGAAAGTCTAACTTTTTCTCCCTGGGTACAAGTACCAACTAAAAAACAGTTACATTGTTTTTTTAAGAATACGGGGGGCTCCGCCCCCCGCTACCCCCGGCCAGGGCTTCGCCCCTGGACCCCGGCTCGGTACTCCACGAACTTTCAGCCTGGTAGGGGAAAAAATAGTGTTTGCCACGCGGCAATTTTACACACGGGAGGAAATGTCCAACTTTTCTCCCTTGGTGCACAATATATTATGGTTGACGGACAGACAGAATGAAAAGTTACTCGACTCTGTTCAATTGTTTCAAAATAAAATTGTATTGTTCATATCATGTATGTATAATTTTTTATGTTTTAGCAAAATAAATTCTGATAACGTAACTTATTTCAAACCAAACAAAACCCACAATTAATTTTGTGTAAGATTTTGTTTTTAAAAGGAACTTGAATCATTGTGTAATTAATTACTATTTAAATTCAAATAACATTTTTTCTTTTTATACTTGATGTAATTTACTGTGTTTGTCTAAATATACTGTTATTGTTCACTGTTCACTGATTGAGTTTAGGAGCTAGCCACTCTGCTTTAAAAAAGAAATGTTTTTGTGTTGATTCTGTCTATTGTCGGTAGGTACTTGTTGATTGCAGTACTTTCAACCTTTGCTGATAGTGGTAGTTTTCCAATGACAGGACTAGAGCGCATTATGCGGCATAATGCTCAACGTTGAGTGTTCCAACTACAGCAACTCGAAGCACAATCGAGCACTCTCAAAAGTACTGCTCTCGCGTGATGCTCGCAATCGATACCGACTCAGTGACACAAAATGGACAAGTGTTTTTTCTTTAAGTTGGCATTGATCTAAATTTTGTTTATGTTATCGTTAGTAATATTATTTAATGTTGAAAAAAATTGTAAGGCTTTCGTTTCGTCGTAGTTTCTTATAAATAATCAATGTTAATTAAAAATGTGCTAACTTAGCGCACTCTGCTGATGCATTTGAAAACTAATTCACGTTCCAATTAAGCTTCAGCATAATTCGGCATTGTGCGCCACTGAGTCGCATTATGCTCTGTAATTGGAAAACTACCAAACATTATGTACCCTTTAATGATATTCTAATCTATATATATATAAAAATGAATTGCTGTTCGTTAGTCTCGCTAAAACTCGAGAACGGCTGGACCGATTTGGCTAATTTTGGTCTTGAATTATTTGTGGAAGTCCAGGGAAGGTTTAGAAGGTTTAAATAAATATGAAAATGCTCGGAATTAAATAAAAATAACAATTTTGTTTTTCCTTTGATGTGTTCCCCGTCGGACGGATTATTTTAGGTCTTTTATTTATCGATTGAGGCACTACGAAGTCTGCTGGGTCAGCTAGTGTGCTCATAAATAAGCTCAACTTTAATATGGTATTAAATTTAATTAGGCGTATTTGGTCTTTAGGTTCACGCTTTAATCTTTTTTGGTTGATTTTAATTTCTGTCTGATCGCTATGGCGGTTATTGAGCAATGCCTTCGTCCAACAGTTGACGTCTGTTGATGATGGTGATATCTCGAAAATGACTTTAGCGCAATGCAGGCTTATACAGTATTTCTGTTTTTCTAAGTTAATTACCGCTGTAGCCAATACCGTCTTTACCATAAGGGCACACGGGGCCCGTGCCCAGGGCCCCCATTCTCAGGGGGCCCCGAAAGACCGACAATTTCTCTCACACGTTTATTCCTAAAACATTTTTGTCGGGCACATTACACTTTTTCCACAAATCAGTAATCAGAAGGTATTTCCAAGGCATATACTATGCCTATAACAGAAGATTTTGCTCAACAGAAATCCCGAAAGAAACCGTTATCGAAATCGTAACCAAAAATACAGCAGCATTCCAATATCATTAATGACATATTATATCATACTGTATTTGATTACCTATAATAAATGGTCATACTCAGTAAAAAAATTTTAATATAATTCGCTTTTTTTACTTTCCAAAAGGGTCTCAAATTCTTGTGTGTCCAAGGGCCCCATCCTAGTTTAAGACGTCCCTGGCTGTAGCCCAGTTACCGCCACACAAACATGCTTAACTCCCCGCCTACACCGAGGAGAACATTTTGCGCCTCAGAAAATAAAATGGCGTCGCCGCGGCGCAACAATAAGAACTTAATTCGTGCAATTGTTTCCACGACAATATTTATTTAACGTTATTCGTTATGAGGAACAATACTTTGTATAATTAATGTTGATCGGTGCCTAACGACGCAGTTGTTTATTATTCGCGCAACATGCTGGCGCGGTGTCTGGCTGTAGCCGCTGTGGCAGTTTTGGCTTCTGCAGGTAAGTCCGATGTTTCTTGATTAGGTCAATTATAGCTACACGTAACGCTTTGTGATTAATCGGGAAGACTATTGATTAATGATATTCCACAACACGGGGTATATTAGTCCTGGTGTTAAACAGTTGTCGAAGTCCATCGAATTTCCATTGAATTTCGCCGGCATCCTCATCAGGCAACACTGTTGCAAGGAATTCTTCCCAAATCCGGATGGTGCGTGGCAAAATTAACATCTAGAAAAGTATTGAACGCAGCTGTTCAGATAGTAGGTTTGAAGATAAATCTAGTGCTGGACGGCACGGTGGTAAAAAGGAGATGGTATTTTTTTATTTTATTTTATTGCCTAGGTGTGTGGACGAGCTCACAGCCCACCTGGTGTTAAGTGGTTACTGGAACCCATAGACATCTACAATGTAAATGCGCCACACACCTTAAAATTGAATCATTTCCACTAATGTCTTACAGAAGTCGTTCTGGTACAAAACCCAGAGGACCTGTCTAAAATTACAAGTGAGGGACGGCTGTTTTCTCTGCAGCAGAAGGTGGTAGGACTGTGGACCCACTGCATGCGTACTAACAAGAAGCCCCACCACTCATTGCTATATAATCTTGTACCGGTCTCGATCCACAGGGCCACCGAGTCCGATCTACAGGCCCTGCTACTTGGACGATTACAAATGCATCTCCGACCACCTGGCCGCGATCTCGAAATGTATCCCGGGCAGAGGGCAGATCCCCTCGCAGTACGAGATACCGGTGTTCCGGTTTGAAATACCATACTTCAACGCCACCTACGTCGACCATAATCTCATTACCCGTAACCACGACAAATGCCGGGTCAGCGAATTTTAGTAAGTTCTACGGGGCTTCTATCTTTTTCCCTGGTGCTTCATACCTTTTTCCCTGTCCCAGTCCTCTTGCTACCTGTAGCCTTCTTGTCTAAGAAGAACGATGGGACTATGCCGGTGTTTGAATCCCACAAGCGGGTACCAGCTTCTCTAAAGAAATACGTATACTTCGACGCATACGTGTGAGAGTTCACACGTGTTCATGGACATCTTCACGTTCAGAAATAGCATCGTGTAGTTAAATCATACGTTAGACTTTGAAAATTTGGGTAATGATCGGTGGCCTCACCATCTTGCCTATTTCAGCCGCGAAGTAGTCACGCATTCCCGTCGAGAGCGGGGCAACCTAATGTGTCAAGGTGAGTGCGGGCATTCGTGACGTAATAAACACTATGGACTTCTCATAAGTCGGAAGTCCGTCTGCCAAACTTAACTATAGTAGAATTATTTTGTCCGTGCAGTTTGGGTCATAAAAAAATCGGAACGGTGAAGCGAGTATTTCGCTTTCTCTTCCACTCACGAGCCTTATGGACGGGCATAGTGATGCGCATTATTGTTGTCGATAAGCGTTATCGATATTGTATTTAGTTTTGTCATTTTGTGGGTTAGTGATAAAAATGAAAGAAAAAATCACTAATCGAACACTTACATGACATATCGCCGCAGCAAATTAACGAGAACGGCAGAAATTAACACTTTGTTACTTTTCGGGATCTATTGTTATTTCAGTGAAATTTTTTAACCCATTGTTGATAACAACACGTGCACATATTATTTTGAATAAATTCTGCCGTTTTGATACAAAACAAAGGAGTACCCATTGTGTCACTAAAGAATCAGAGAACGAATGCATAAAAACACATCTCTCTTCGACATAATGTACTATAATTTGCAGGTAGGTACAACAAATGACTCATAACTGCATCACCACCCTTCGTATGCCACCCCGCCACCGTGTACCTGATGACTAATTTGTTTTTATCGATATTGGCGTTGCGCCCGCGCAACATGCTCACCGCCCTAGCCGGGCTATGTTTTATGACCCAAACTGCACGGACAAAATAATAATAATTTTACTATAGCAAATAAAACTTGGATGAGGTACCTACGGTTGGGCTTCTGCCTTAGCAGAAGCCCCACCGTATCCATTTCCGAGGATCTTAATCCTCGGAAATATAGCATACGTCTGAGAAAGTATGAAAGGTCGTGATACATTTTGTGTGACGATTTTTAAATTATCATTATTTATGTTAAATTAAAATAATTGAGGGTAGGTAAATTAAAATATTTATTTAAGCTTACCTTTGCATTCCAACCACCTTCAGTAGATGTTAGAAAATACGTTTTGTTTGCAGTGACAATGTGAGAACTTTAAAAACAGTTTTAACCGTGGACTGTCCGTGGCTGAACTTTGAATCCAACCGGACCTTGGCTCAGCACATGTCGTTCAAGGAAGACGTCGTCTTAAGCTTCTACATCAATGGATCTTATCGTAAGTTTCCAGGAGTACACGGTACATGCTTTTTTAAAACTAGTGGGTAGGCTGACCTAAGGGTGAGCTGGCTTATTTTTCGTTAAAACAGACTAAACTATAATTTTACTATTACTATTTTATTACGTTAATAATCTTCTTATTTCTCTACCTTATCCCACTAGGTGGGGTCGGCACAGCTAATTTTTCTCTTTCATTCTCTTCTATCAGCCGTCATTTCAACACTCATTCCTTTCTCTCTCTCTCATATCGTCATTCACACATTCCGTTCATGTCTTCTTCGGTCGACCTCTTCCCCCTCTACCTTGCACGACCATTTCCATACATCTCCTAGTCACACGCATCTTCTCTCTACGCATCACATGTCCACACCACGTTAATACTATTTTATTCAACAGCTTTGATCAGGCTAACGACAGTGTTTGATAAGGGCAACAATTTCGACTTGTGTTCGGCTTTCACGTTCGCAGACCTGGCCGGGGGTCTGCCCATCTTCCACATTAACCCTAATGGTGAGCAGATAAAGTCTGGATTACACTGGATATGAGCTATGCGTTTATAAGGGCGGGTGCACGTCAACGTTGTACCATGTATTGTTTTCCAGACCAACGCACAGCGCAGTGGTTGTCTAAAGATCTGACCCTGCTGCACATTTACGAGAGAGAGCACATCTTCGGAAAGAGGAACTGGCTGGCGAGGTCCTTCATCAGCAGAACACTCTGCGACTTCGGTTGCCACCACTGAGCGACATTTCTCCAACATAATATTCTATTTCGCAAATACTTTTCGACATATGGCCTTTTCGCATTAAAAGTGTACAATTTTCAAAAATATATAAATATATGCGGAATCATTTGGTATCACTAGTATTTTTCTCATAAATACTGTCAAAAGAGCGTAGTTTAGTTTTAGTTTACTTATGTTTCGACTACTATTCACAAAATTAATACATAATTTTATAAAAGACAGAAAATGTAACTGGTAAAAAATAAATGTTGCAAAGATGTTTAATATTAAAAAAATTACATGTTAAACCTTTAAAACACTCTCCTATAAAATTTTAGATTAGAAAAGATTAGAAATGATACAGTTTTAATGCGAGAAGACGTTGTACCAAACATCCAATGAATATTGTTCCGTCTGTGATTTACTTCTCATCTGAAACTTTTTGACATCACTATTCTGAATTCCAAAATTGAAATTTCAAATAAAACACAGAGCGAATTGATCCAAATTTATTGTCTTTTTTTTTAATTTTCAACAGCCGTGACTCTAGAATCGTAATCATATGTCGATTTTACAGTTTTCATCAAAGTACTGTATTTAAGTCTATATCAACGTAGGTTTTGTTAAACATAACATAATAAAAGAATACAACTGCACGCTATATATTAAATAAACAAATGAACTATAAACTTTTTACGAATAATATTTAAGACTAGCAACCCGCCGTCGCTTCGCTTCGGAAACATTAAACTTTATTATTGATAGCTGAGTCCCGCGATGTTACCCGCGGTTATTGTCGTATCGCGGGTGACGCCGCGAGGCGAAGCTAGTTTAAAAAAAAGTAGCCTAAGTTACTCCTTATATCATCAGCTACCTATCAGTGAAAGTCCCGTCAAAATCGGTCCAGCCGTTCCAGAGATTAGCCGGAACAAACAGACAGACACACAAAAATTGTAAAAAATGATATTTTGGTGTATGTACCGTATATATATATTCATACGCATGTAGTAAAAAGCGGCTATTTCAATATTACAAACAGACACACCAATTTTATTTATGTGTAAAGTTTTTTTTTCCACAAAAATGATCACAGTTTTTCTTTCAAACAACTTGTCTATTGATGGTCTAGAGCAGTCTTTCTCAAAGTGGGCGATAACGCCCCCTTGGGGGCGTTTGAAACCTAGAGGGGGGCGTTAAGGGGCCCAGGAAAAAATGGGGGTCGTTGATGTGGGTTAGGGGGGCGCTGTAAAATTTGTAATTTCATTTACTTTATAGTATTTTAAATTTCACTAAAATTAAAACTCACCTACTACACAATAACGAATAATTAGTTTATATTTCTACCCTGTATGATGTTATAAAAACTTAAAATAATTAACATAGATTTCGTAGGATAGCCCACACACCGTACGCAATGAAGTTGTAACAAGTTTCTGCGGAACGTGATCGATAATAGTTAAAAAATTAGAGCAATTTTACCTTAATTACATTGCACCAGAAATTATTTTAAACATTAGAAAAAGCTACCATGCAGAGTTTTAAAATATTATACATACGTAAACTAACACGAATTGAAGTTTTCTTTACTTTCTTTCTTGTTTTTAACATAAGGGCATTTTACAGCATTTTCCTAGCATTTTATAAGAAATTACTGATGTAAGAATCATAATTTTTATATAAAATGGAAATGCGTATATAATTATTGCTCAAAAACTTGTCTTAGATTATTATTTTTTACAATTTACCCATTACCGTCCAATGTCAAATAGTATAGTAAGCCTAAACAGCTTACTTATTGTAAACATTGTTTACTATTTTATTTCTATATAATAATAGGTTGGGGAAAAAGTTTCTTCGCATTTTTTAAGAAAATTCACAACATTTTTTAATATAATTTATTCACATTTAACTAAAGTATGTCGGTACCATTTTGTTCGATAATTTTTTGCCATCTTGTAGGTAGGGACATGATCCCATTGCTATAGAAATTTTGGGGCTTCTGATCAAAATACCGCGACAATTGGTTTTGGCAGTCCTCTTGTGATGTTAACCTGACACTGCCTAAAGAATTCGGAAGAGACCGAAACAGGTAGAAATCTGAAGGTCAAGCTCAGGACTATACGGCGGATGCATTAAAACCTCCCAGCCAAGGTCTCTTAATTTTTGCTGAGTGGCTAAAACTGTGTGAGCTCTAGCTTTATCGTGATGAAAAACCACACCCCTTCTGTTGATTAATTCCGGCCGCTTTCTCTCAACTTCTTGCTTTAATCTCATCAGTTGTTCGCAGTAGAGTTCAGAATCGATGGTCCTGCCTGGTGGTAACAGCTCATAATGTATAATGCCCTTCCAATCCCACTACACACACAGCATCACCTTGTTGCGAGTTAACCCGGGTTTCACCAGTCTATGAAGCCTGACCGGCCTTTGACCACAATCTTTCTCGTACGTTCTTGTCGTACGTGATCCACTTTTCATCACTAATTATCAGATTCTTCAAAAATGGTTCGGTTTCATTACGTCGTCATAAAGAATCACAAATGAGTACACGGTTCATTAGGTTTCTTTCAGTGAGCTTTTTTGTGTACTCAGTTTTTTCCAAATGCGTCATAACTATTTTGTGGTCAATTTCCAGTTCTTCAGTTACGTCGTAACTATTGATATGCCGATCTTGCCCCACTTTTTCAAAAATGGCATCGATTTTATCCGTAAGAGGGCGATCGCTCTGATGTGCATTTTTGACATCAAAATTTCCGGATTGAAAACGCTTAAACCAAATTTGTGCTACTCTCACAGACACTGCACTAGGTCCATAAACATCTAATCGCAATTTTTTTTCACGGCTTGCGTTGCTTTTTTCCTTTTTTGTAGTAAAATTTTAAAATGTATCGAATATCTTCATTAGATTCACTCATCTTGACAGTACGAAAAATAAATAAAAATTACACATCTTCCTAATTTTAATTTGGAATTATCTTCTTTCGAATTTAAACTTTTAATGATACCAAAACCAGCCAGATACAAATAGTATAGCCAAAGAGATTTTATTACAAGTTCATACATTTTTAAGCTATTGCATAGCTTTTATCGCGGGCTTTGAGCGCGGCGACCGAATCATGAAATTCCGTAACGAAAAAAACCTAACATCCCTCACACCGCCTACCATGTAGCTTGCGTTCAACACATTTACACGTTGCGCTTGTGTAGTGTTTGTGAATAAGGGCATGGCGTAAAGTCACACTGCATGCGCATCATGAAAAGTCTGCCCTAATAAAGCGTGGTTTTGTTTTATTATTGTTTTAATATTAAATTATCATTGTCTAATTATAATGTCATAAGTTGATAAAAAATGCTATGCAATAGCTTTACCGCCGCAGTTCCCGAGTGCCACAGGTTTTTTTTTGTCAGGAGGAAATCGCCGGACTTCTGCCCTTCACTGGGGATGGAGGGCGGGGCATGTCGGAGTCGAACCTACTTAAACCTCCTGTCGCTCAACAACCAGCATCCAAACCTCGCATGAGACAGAGCTCATGAAAAGGCAAAGGGGGGAAAGTGAAGCGTTTAGTGCGGAGCACATCTCTCCCATCACCCTCCCCCTCGGGACGCTGGACTGGCGGTCGTTGGCGCCACGACGACCAGCCCTCTCGGTCGACAGGCTGTCCGAAGCCCGCCTAGATGGCGCCGGTTAGTATGGTCTATCCTACGGAATACCCCGCTGGGTCAGAACCAGCGTGGGTTAAGGATAGCCGGCCTTCCATCACCCGGATGCTCATGCGTAAAACGTGTGCAGAGCAGCTTGCACGTCGTCTTCTTAGGCCCCCTTTGCCGGTCCCCAGGCCGACATGTGAGGGAGACCCGAAACACTTAGAGGGCCAGGGCTTGGGCGAGATCCGCCTCCCTGGATCCCGCTCGACGGCGGCGGGCCTGTGCATCTCTCACGCGTCCCGCCGCCTCCTTTTGCGAGATGGTGCACTCGCAGAAGTCGACCATCACCTTCCACGACTCGCCGTCACCAGCATCGATGCCAGAACACTCTGCAACGACAAGTCGTTTCCTATTTTTGCGACGAAGACACGCCGCCACCCCTCCCATGCGGGGCAGGCGACGAGCGTATGCTCTGCCGTGTCCAAGTCGCAACCACAATGGTGGCACTCTGCCGTCGGCTCGGTTCCGATCCGGTGCAGGAACTCACCGAAGCAACCATGCCCGGTGAGTACCTGCGTGAGCTGGAAAGTGAGGCATCCTCTGTCACGATTCACCCAATTCACAAGAACCGGGCGAATCGCCTCGACGGTCCTACGACCAGCCGAAGGATCGGCCAGCCGCCTGGGCCATGACTTCAGCACGGACCGCCGAGATTGGGCCCTCCGTGCTCTGACCACACTGGGGCTGGGACGTGCCACGCCCCGGGCACGAAGGTTAGCCCACCAGTGATAGTCAGCGGCGAGCGCCTCTGCCTCCAGGACCCAAGGCGGCTCCCAGCCAGTACACACGCCGCTTGGAAAGAGATGGTGCGATAACCACGGATGATCCTGACCGTGATGGTGCGTTGCGGCCGTTGCAGCAACTTCGTTACCCCCACGGCCAGTGACTGGCCCCACACGGGCGCCTCGTATAAGGCTATTGACCGCACCACCCCCGTATAGAGACGGCGCGTCACCTGGTCAGTCCCCCCGAAGTTGGGAAGAAGCCGGCTTAACGCGCCGGCCACCCCCAACAAACGAGGGACCACCTTCTGAAAGTCAATACGGAAGGTCCAACGACTGTCCAGAATGAGGCCGAGGTACTTCAACTGCACCCCGACCCGATACGGACGCCTCCAACCACGGTATGGGCATCGACAGGTGGCACTCTCCGGGGCCTGTGGAACCACATGGCCTCGGATTTATTGAGTGTCACGTCGAGGCCCAATCTCCTGATTTTGCCGACGACATGCGTCACCCCAGCGGTGGCAAGACGAGCAAACTCAGCAAAACTTACTTACATTATTGGAGTTTTAGTAAGGATACCAAATTTTTCGTAGTTTCCTTCCTTCTTGCGTCGATAATCCTCAGTGCTGAGGGTTGTGACCTCCTCTAATAACTTTCTCCTGCATCATCTTGCGCCATTCCTGCCTGTCCTCGGCTGTGTGGATAGCAACGTGGATTGAGGTATTGAGAGTGGAGTGTATTTGGTCCGACCAGCGCATTGGATTTCTGCCTCTGTGCCTTCTCCCGCATACCTTGCCTGCTACCAGCAGCTTTTCCAGATTGTCACCTCTCTTTCTGGCGATATGTCCAAAGATCTCGAAACTCCTCCACGCGCATGTAGTGCTGAGGCGCATTGGAATCTTGAGCTCGGTAAGAATGGATTCTTTGGTTCTGTGTTCTGTCCAACGAATCCCGAGCATTTTCCTCCAGCACCACATCTCAAACGCGTCGATGTGTTGGCGGTCGGCTTTCTTGAGGGTCCAAGTCTCTTCCCGTAGAGAAAAATGGAAAAGACGAGGGAGGTGACGAGCTGCTTTTTGGTATTCCTCGAGATGTTTCTGTCCGCCAAAACACGGTCCATTTGGGACATAGCTCTCTTTGCCATACTGATTCGCCTTCTGAGGTCCTTTTTGGAGGATCCATTACCAGCTATGACGGAGCTCAGATAAATGAAATCCTCTACGACTTCCAGCTTTAGCTTATTCGTAGTTTAATAAGTTATTATTGTTAGTAGTATTATTTACTAGTCGAAATATAAATATTTAATTATCTTATGATGAGAATCTTATATTAATGAGAAAGATATTCAACAAAAATAGTTTCGTTCTAATAAATTAGCATAGTAATAGTACAGTGAACTAGCAATTTATTTTGGTAATTCTGAATTTAAACAAACATATTGATGAGAAGAATTCGTTTTTACTTTGCAAATTTGTAAATACACGCTCTGTAGCAATGTACGGACATATAATAATATGAAGAAACAATAATAGCATCGACAAATACATATGTACTACGTGGTTACTACATTTACTAAAATTAATACAACATTAATTAATTAAATTAATGAAATTATGGTTTTAAAGTTTTAGGGGTGTAAAAAATGGGGGGCGCTGAAAAATAATTGATTTTCAAAGGGGGCGGTAAAAGAAATAAGTTTGATAATCACTGGTCTAGAGTCTAGAAGACAAACGTGCTGCGGTCAGTAGGATCGGATTTGGACTTTTTTGTGGCGAATGTAAGAACGTTGATCCGTCAATCCCCTAGCACAGTGGTCGGCAACGTGCGGCTCGCGAGCCACATGTGGCGGTTTGACTCCTCCGATAGGACTTTACGAATATTACTTAATGTCTTGCCTTTTAAGAGACAAGCAAACATTTTTAAAATCCACAGTTATAAAAATATATGTTTAAAAAATGGCCCTTTGAATCAATTTCAATTGTTTATTATCTATATTTGGCTCTTATGGATGACAAAGTTGCTGACCACTGTCCCAGCTTAATCTGGTAAGTTACTGACACGATTTCGCGTCTGTTCTCTAGAACATTCTAGAAACAGTACAAGTGGCAGGTGGGGTCTTGAATTAAAACTAATATATTTCTTCGATTGTTTTTTAATGTTGTTTTATGTGACAAACAAAAAAAGGCTTGCGACGAGCTTTATGCCTACAAGGGTGCTTTATTCCGAAGTCGCGAGACGTTACTGGCGCACCCATGACACAGTAACTTAGGCTTTAAATAACTTTAACTCCAACGGTTACTAAAGTTTAAATTACATACACAAATTATATTATACACATTGATTAGCTAATTTAAAACTATGAGATTACAGTTTTGAGATTCAATGCAAGCACTGAAGCCACAACGCACCCGGGCCGGACGCGGTGCCCATCACGACGCGGGATCAGTGTGCTTAGTGCGAGTTTCTTAACGTTCTCGATAGCGTTAAAGTTAACTCATATTTGTATATGGAATGAGGACGTTTGCCTACGTTTTCCGCTAGGGGCGCTGGTCCAACTGCCTACAAAATTGGGTTAACTTTTACGCTATCGAGAACGTTAAGAAACTCGCATTAAGCACACAGATTATACATAATTTAGTGTCTAAAACATTACATGCTTCATCTAATCATCCTAAAGATTTCATCAGCCACAGACATTCCTAAAACACTTCCTAGTTTTTAAATTTATTAATTAAGTTAACAGTGGAGACCTGAGAAGTTTGAATCACTTTCGTATTGTTTCGAAGTGGTCAGTGCGCTGAGTGCGAGTTTTTGATGTGAAACATCTGTAGCCGCACGTAAAACCGATTTCTGGCGTGGCGACGAATGCTGTGGCGACGCGTCGCCACGCTTTATGATGGTATATATACAGTCTATATGCAGTAGTGTGTACGGTGTGACGACGCGTCGCCATGCGCAATCGACTGTGCGATTCTCTCTGTGTTTTACTTGAAAACAAATTATTTTTTCGTAATATTTTATTTTATCATTATGACATATTTAGTTCCTATCACAATCTGTTCTTTTCTGCATATTACTTTTACAAAATAATGTCGATGTTTCACATCTGCCAGGCGTCCCGTGAAGGCTCACATTTTGTTTAACTTTCTCGATAGAGTAAAAGTTAAGTCAAATTTGTATGGAGTTGGCACGATTGCCGCTAGGGGCGCTGTTATAGCTGCATACAAATTTGAGTTAACTTTTACGCTATCGAGCACGTAAAAAACCCGCACTAAGCACGCTTACCACGGCACGTAGTCCACGCGGCGGGCGCGGCGTCTAGAAAGGATACGACCAACGGACGCACTCTGTGTTTTAATATCCTTCTTGCTGTAAACTCGAGGAGTGAACAACGAAGTTGACCAGGCACCGATAGAGATGAACTAAATATAATGACCCCAAGCACCCAAGGGATTACCGTTATTGTTTGAACAAATTTTATGAACGTGCCATTAATTTGCATGAAACCAATAAATCAAGAACTCGTAAAGTGTTGAATGACTGATGAATAGAACACAGTACAAATGCGCGCACATGCGCATGTCCAGACCGGACAATGTGCGCTCTAAAAGTGATTTTTAATCAAGAAATCGTTAGATATATCAGAGTTTATGGGTCCTTATTCTAAGAATACTTAATACATATTATGACACCAAATGGCACATACAATCTTATTAATAATAATTTATGTTTTAAGGACAACTAAAAAAAACCTACAAAAAAAAGTGTTGACCCAGCTCAGGTGACAAACACAGAGAAACATACATAGTTACAGTCTTACTGTTATCTATACTTAATATGCATATTGAGGGTTGAAATGCTATTTGGTTTAAGCGGCATTTTTGCAACATTATAGGAGAGCCTATATATTAATACATGAAGCAAAAACTTTGTATTCCTTTTTACGAAAATTGCGCGGACGGAGGAGTATGAAATTTTCCTCACTTATAGAGAATATAGAGAAGAAGTGCAAAATGCTAATATTTTATTTGTATTATGCATTCATAGCACATTAAATCAATAAAAAAAACATTACACACACTACCGTGTATTTGGTACACACACACAGATCACTCTTTGTTTATTGTCAAACTTTTGTTATTGCTTAAAGTCTGTGTGTCAAACTGAGAATAGATTAATATTGTTTATCTTTAATATTATCTGTCTACAGGATAGTCTTGAGGAATTCTGGGATTATAGAAGTAAAGTCTTTGACAATAGAACCAACCATAATAATGTTCAAAATTATAATTTCAATTGATTATAGTCGAATTTCGACTACTGCGGGATCACTAGTAGTTTAAAATTCTTCAAAAAACAAACGTGTGGCACTCGGGAACTGCCGCGGTAAAGCTATTACATAGCATTTTTTATCAACTTATGCAAGTATAATTAGACAATGATAATTTAATATTAAAACAATAATAAAACAAGACCACGCTATATTAAACATTAATAAAAGCAAAACATTAACTGTCCCTTTCACACTCATAAGCTAGACCGCGCGAGAGAGAGATGGACAGACTTTTCATGATGCGCATGCAGTGTGACGTCACGGCATGCGCTTATTTACAAACACTACACTACGTGTGAATGTGTTGACCGCGACCTACATAGTAGGCGTAGTGGGGGTGTCAGGTTATTTTCGTTACGGAATTTCTTGATTCAGTCGCCGCGCTCAAAGCCCGCGATAAAATCTATGCAATAGCTTAAAAACTTCTTCAGCTATTTAAACGGAGTAAGCTTAAAATTGAAAGTTCGATTAAAAACACCGAACTGTTGATGCTGATACCAAATAAAACGGAACTTTAATTACAAAGATAAATGTCGCTTGTTAAGCGAAATGTCGCTTAAATCTAATAACCTTTCCCCCTCGACATATCTACAATTTTTTACAGAGGTACCTTACCGTTATTAAGTATTGCCTTATTAATAAAAATAATGAAACAGTTTCTAGTTCACATCGTTTTTCCCTCGCTCGCTTGTGGGGCTGAGCGTCAATGAAAAATCGATGTTACATTACATCTATATACTAATATATAAATCTACAGTGGTTTTTACGGATGTTCCGTTATAACTACTGAACCATGCATCCGATTGACTTGAAACTTGGTATCCATGTAAAAAATACATACACTTAATGGATAGGCTAATATTTATATGAGTGTTGGACTCCCTACACCCGTTGCGGGGGCGTTAATGATGAGAAAATGATGGGGGTGAGAAATAATAATCTTAATTTTAAATGCCCAGCGAAGCGGACGGGTACATCTAGTTCATTAATAACATCACAGATGTATACAAAAATTAACACATTTAATGGACGGACGTCTAATACGTAATGTTACAACTATGGCTATTAGAACTTGGTGGATAATTAAAATACTTCTAATATCTTTAGCTGACTGACGAGCTAAAGCCTTAATAATCTTAAGTCGAGCTGACCACGCGGACAATGTGAAGGCGCGTCTATTCGAGAGTTTTTAACTATGTTCTAAACAATAATATGCTTCATGGCGAAATTTAAGATCAAAGTTAAAGCTTTTTTTTGCTATCAGATCATCAGGGATAAACTATGCGGAATGTTATAGCATATATGTTAACAGATAGATAAATAAAGTATACCTTTTTTATTGCATAGATGGGTGGACGAGCTCACAGCCCACCTGGTGTTAAGTGGTTACTGGAGCCCATAGACATCTACGTCGTAAATGCGCCACCCACTTTGAGATGTAAGTTCTAAGGTCTCAGTATAGTTACAACAGTTGTCCCACACTTAAAGCCGAAACGCATTACTGCTTCACGACAGAAATAGGCAGGGCGGTGGTACCTACCCGTGCGGACTCACAAGAGGCCCTACCACCAGTGAACTATTCCACTATTCAATGGAGCCGTCTCTTGAAGGATAATTAGGGGTGACACTTGTATTTTGAGCTGAGTCTTGGGATGTGGAGACAGATTGGCGTGAGAATAACGATCGGTTGTATGACACATTGAATTTTATCGTATTATTTTTTAAGCCGCAGAAGCATAACTTCCATGGCACTTTCTGGTCCTATGCTGGATGTGGTGAGGTCGTCAGTAGGGTTGCGAGCTGGGAGTAATATCGACCTGTATTTACGCGTAGAGATTGGAAGACGAGGGTGGAGGAAGAGGTAATGGATATGATATAAAATATGATAGAGGAGTATGGAAGAAGAAAATATGTTACACCGATCCCAGTTGACTGGAAGGACAGGAGAATGATGATTGAAAGACAAGGGTGCGGATGACCTGCGGGCATGCGCAGGGCCTAACAATTTGAGGATCCATGGAACATGACCGGTCGTTGGACCAATTAGACCACGATAGCAGAACAGTTTTTATATTGTTAAGAAAGGCTGAGTTGTTTTAATGTGTAACTACGCATGCTCCAGCTAGATGAACTTTGAGGTGGAGGTGGAGATGGCCTAATTTCTCCTTAAGAGCCAGCCAGCCAACGATTTGATTGAAGCGGTTCCTTCCACGTGATATGCTAGTGAAATATGTAACTTTACAAGTCCTCAACGAAATACCTCCAATAACTAGATTTCTTTTATTAGTTTCCAGCAATTACTTAATCACAATTATATAGTCTGTGTAACTTCGTATATCTGTAAGCTACGTACATGCTGCGATTTTGCGGTTTTACCTGAAGGAATGAAAAAAATAAAAACAAATTAAATAATATTGAAATTTAGCAAAAGTGATAAAAAAAAGAACAGGCATCGATGATGATGATGATGAAGCAAAACAAAATAATGATCTCGAAACGATCTGAGCACTAACCTAAGAAACTGATACCCTAATTCGAAGTAAATAATATTGTATAGATCGAATTTGAGCACATCGAAAATTACTTTACTATGAATAAAGTATAATACTTATAATTTTACTCGATCGGAACACTTAATCTAACGGTGAGTATTGGTGAGCACTAAGCGCTATCACGGGCCCGGGGACTAGAAGGTACGCGGGTAGCGCTAGCCGGGACAGAGTACACTTTGGAAACCAGTGCGGTCTGTATTTAGCTAATATTAATGTTAATGTTTATCTACAAGACGTTTTGTGACAATGAAGCGTTCTCCCTCAGCCTTTTTCATTGTATTAACATATACTTGAAGTTTGTTTAAAAGACAATCAATCATGAGTCAACGGTCTCTATTTGAGTCGACTATTATCAAAGCCGGCAATATGACTTTTGGACAATTATTGGTAAATCAGAAAAACGAATTATTGACTTTGTATTCCATTGGCAGTCACAAAACTCTTCTGAACGACATCTTAGATAAATAACAGGTTAAGTATTAACCTTTATTTAATTCAGGTTTTGAACCGTATTCTTTGAAGGAGACGATTATATTCAAATCAATCTGTATTGACATATCAATAACATTTTTTTGTCAAAATGCACAGATTGCCACAATAGACGACTCATTTGTTTGGCAGTAGGGAGCACCTCACGTGACTTTGGCTGATGACCTCAAGTGACCCGTCCAGTGTTTCGTTAGTTTTTTAGTTGGTATCTTAGGTCGGAGCATTCGTTTCCTTACCTCAGTGAGCCGCACACGTTCACATCTGAAACCGAAATAGTGGAAGTGACTAATAGAATTAGGAGTCGTCGTGGCCTAACAGATAAGACATCCGGTGCATTCGTGTTGAGCGATGCACCGGTGTTCGAATCCCGCAGGCGGGTACCAATTTTTCTAATGAAATACGTACTTAACAAATATTCGCGATTGACTTCCACGGTGAAGGAATAACCTTGTGTAATAAAAATCAAACCCGCAAAATTATAATTTGCGTAATTACTGGTGGTAGGACCTCTTGTGAGTCCGCGCGGGTAGGTACCGCGGTACCACCTCCCTGTTTCGGCTGTAAAGCAGTAATGCGTTTCGGTTTGAAGGGTGGTGCAGCCGTTGTTACTATACTGAGACCTTAGCATTCATATCTCAAGGCGGGTGGCGGCATTTACGTTGTAGATGTCTATGGGCTTCGGTAACCACTTAACTCAGGTGTGCTGTGAGATCGTCTACCCATCTAAGCAATAAAAATAATTAAAAAATATTGAAAGTTTGCGTATGCTCGCCGGCGAGTCCCGCGGCCTAGCGGTCGCGGCGTGGCCGCGGCCGGACATAGACTTTTTTGATACAATTTTTCTTATTAGCAAAGGCAAGGAGATCTAAGGCCATACAGCCTTCCGGACATAGACTAGTGAAGGTAGAAGCCGAGAGGGGTCCCCGCTGTACGTGACACTCACTTGTCAACAGTTCGTTGGTCGGTGAGCATGCGGTCCAGGCTGCGCATGTGCGGGGGTCCCACCCGGTGCGCGGTGACCCTGGCGTGCGCGGAGCAGGCGGCGCCGCCCCGCAGCCGGCTGTACGAGAACAGCGGGTCGTCGCGGGCCACCAGCAGCGGCCGGGCTCCCATGGCGCACATACCTGGCGGGGCAGCAGAGCGTCAGCGCGGCCGTGACGTCACCGCGCCACCGACCCCATCGACCGGGGAACCTAGCCCACGCCTTGCTCTCACTATTTCCTTATGTTGAAACTACTGGCGCGCCATCTGATGTCGGTGGCGTTAGATACGCAATTAAGTCGTTGTGACCCAAAGGACGTCCGGTACATTTATATCTAGCGATGAGGCTGCGACGGTGTTTGAATTCCGGAGACAGGTACCAATTTTACTGATGAAATATGTAGTTAACAAATGTTCACGAATGACTTTCACGGTGAACCAACAACATTACTGATGGGACGTCTTATGAGTTCCGCACGGGTAGGTACCACCACCCTGCCTATTTCTGCCGTGAAGCAATAACGCAGTTTCGGTTTGAAGGGTGGGGCAGCTGTTGTATTATAAAAATCTAGATTTAGAACTCATGTCTCAAGGTGGATGGTAGGACTTGTTGTGTCTATGGGCTTCAGCAACGCAAGTTTGAACAAAGCGACCAAGAGTCCACCATCCGAATGCCTTGCTTTAGAACTTGAATCTATGCTAATCTTGAAAAGATCGTTAGTGAGTTTTGCTTTTCGTTTTTAAATATGTTTTACGACATGTCTCGTTGCCCGTTCATGCTTTGGAGTGCCGATCTCGCGAAGTTCCTCGCTTCGCGGGACACCCCTTTGTACTAGACACGGGCGGTTTGCGACAAGTTGGAACACAACTTCATCTGCATCATTATTTCAGGATGTCCACCGTCCACTGCTGAACACAGGCCTCTCCAACTGAACTCCCGTGCGGTCGGTTCGTTGCTGCCTGCATCCGACGCGACCCAGCGATCCTCCCCAGGTCATCGGTCCATACGTATGCTACCTTACCGGTTATGTAAATATCTTCAAGGTGGAAGTAGTTGGTGTTGAGCGCGGCCCGGTACAGAGCCGCGGCGGCGTCCACGGACATCACGTACCCCGTCCCGGACAAGTACTTGGGGTACACCCGCGCGTTGTACATGTACCGGGGACTGTACCTGGGCCGGAACGGACAAATGTCGAGTCAAGACACGCCGACGGATACGCAACTCAACGGGTACTACTTTGATACATGAGGCCGACCACTCGGGGCAGTTTTTTTTATTGCTTAGGTGGTTAGACGAGCTCACGGCCCACCTGATATTAACTGGTTACTGGAGCCCATAGACATCCACAACGTAAATGCGCCACCGACCTTGAGATATAAGTTCTAAGGTCTCAGTATAGTTACAACGGCTGCCCCCCTTCAAGCCGAAACGCATTACTGCTTCACGGCAGAAATAGGCAGGGCGGTGGTACCTACCCGTGCGGACTCACAAAAGGTCCTACCACCAGTCGTCTATGGGATATAACGATCGTCACGGAGCGACCTTGTGTCCCCAAATGGAATAGTTTTTATTGCTTAGATAGGTGGACGAGCTCACAGCCCCCCTGGTGCTAAGGGGTAATTGGAGCCCATACACATTTACAACGTAAATGCGCCACCCACCTTGAGATATGAGTTCTAAGGTCACAGTATAGTTACTCTCAGTATAATGAAACTATTATATATTTTAGGAATATAGGAAGTCGCACAGCAGAGCGTGACGATAGGTCGGCAATGGCAACTATAGTCGATGTCGCCGCCTATTCATCCCACATTGGGATCAGCTTTCGGTATTTCTCTCCTCAGTCCTCCTCGTCAGTAATATTGTATTTCCTCTTGTCACAGTCTTATTTTAATTAAAAACTGACCATAACCGATAAGTGGAAATGTACATACTTATTCAATAAATAAGATCATTAGGGTTGTAGCTGGACTTTTTGGCGGGAACGCGTGGAGTGAAGTTATGTGATTTGTTTTATTTTGTCTATTTAGTGTTTCTTTGTGATTAAATGTGTAATAACAGTGGTTTATTAACTGTTTAGTATCTGTGAAAGTGCACGAATGAGGAAAATGAAAAAAAGCCGCTGGACGTAACTTCTCGGGATCCTCCAAATAGTTCACAGAAAAAGTCTCAGTAAATGACCACCATTTTACTGAGATTATATTTCATCCCATATCATCTTATCTCATTTCATTTCATTTCATTTCATGCCAATTGATTAAGTTTCCTTCGTTTTTTATTATTCATAAACTGTAAATAACTAAAACGGCGAATTATAAAAATCTTATTACTTGACGCTGGCCAATGCACAAACCGTGCGGGAGCCAAAAACTAAAGAAGAAAAAGAAGGTTGTAGCTAAACACTTATTAATTTTCCTTTTTTTTACACTAGTGTTTAAGTAGATTTGAGTACACATAAAATGATAGTAGTGAGTTAAACGTTAATCTGTACTGATCTTACCACTTATTATTGGCGTCCTGCACGGGTCTGGCGCCGCATATGAGGTCGCCCAGCAGCAAGTACTCCCTCTCGCCCGGGCCCTTCGACGGTCTCTCGTCGAATTCTTTTGATTTATTACGTAAATTATTCACTAAGTTCACCACGTTGATGTACATGTCGTCGTCCGTTTTGAGGATATAGCGAACTGAAATCGAAACAGAGGTAGAGTCGCGGAGGCTCAGGCTCTACTGGAGGCAGGGCTGTATTAGAGGAGGGCTCTACTGGAGGTAGAGAAGTAATGGAGATAAGACGTCTGTCTTCCCTACCCTGCTTACCCTATCTACAGTGCCCTGGGTGGATATCGCCGTCGTAGAATACAACTGTGTGACTTAGACGTGAAGTATCAAAATGGGTGACGATATTAAAGTTGTGATGCCTATGTACTCTTGTGATACAACACAGGGGGCCGTGGACACATTCACTAATGTAAGCAAAAATAAACGCTTCATACGACATCACTGTTCACATTCCTATGGAGGATCTACGTGTCTCCACGGGCTCTACGGCGAGGCCAGCCTGATACTCACCCTTGTCTTTACACTTATTATTGATCCACTTCAGCATCATAATAGATTTCAGTGTCAAGTTGTTGTACGAGTCAATAAAATCTTCTTGTATGATATCCCCGTACTTGTCAATTTCCTCATCGATCTTCCTCTGAACCGCCGAGTTGGAGTCGTTGACTGGCAGCCCCAATATGAACGCCAGCTTGAAGTCTGGTTCGACTTTGGTATTCCGCAACTTCTCCTCCACCTTGAGGAAGCGTTTGTCCAGTTTGAGTATAGACAGAACTTTATCCAAGTCCGGATTGTCTTCGAAGCCCCGCGGCGGTATCCTCATCACGTTGGATTCGAAGTTATAGTCATAGTTTTCGGTCTGCTCCCCTATTTCTCTGTTCATGTCGAATTCTGGTAACATTTCGTCATCAAAACGCTTTTCGGGTGCTTCTGATTCCAGATTATCAACGTTGTCCCTGAGCGCGGCCGCTAAGTGAGGAAGTAAGTTACTCAAATCTGCGATCTCGCGTTTCATTCTTTTGCTTTTACCGATCAAATCGTACGAGTAGTTGTAGTTTTTGTACTTTTCGCGTATTTTGACGGAGACTTTTCTTATTTCTGTGTATCTGGCCTGGCTGCCCCAGGTGTCCCTGATGGCCTGGCGCTGCTCGAAGTTGCCGGTGGCGGAGCACACGACGATGAGCAGGAACAGCCCGGCGCCGGTGCACAGGGCGGTCGGCTCGTGCACCACGGTCACGTTCTGTGGCCTGACGTACAGTTTTGTGTCTCGGTTCGAGTGAACCGACCAACCGGACACGATAGCTGAAAGAAACATATACAATTGTTTGGATGTTAGAGAGTGATAAAGACGGGGTATGAGATTCCAGTCCCTTTGGGCTACTTGACGGTTTTTTACATTCAGGTTCTAACTTGTTGGTTTCTATCACAATGGCTACAACTGTAAGATGAAAAGCTGTCCATTATAAAAGTTCCTCATTGTCATGAACAAAGTAAAGTTAAAACTGCAACCACTTTATATGCGTGATGAACCCTTTTTTTTTCTACCTAAGCTGATGGTCCTGAGAGACCATATCAGCGTAACCTTAACTAGGTGAGCTCACGGGGCTCAAACCTGACGATGTTGCTAACATGAATCCTAGCAAGAGCCGTGCTTCGCAGAATCTACCACCGGATCGGAAACGCGACCCACTGAGTAGATCCGGCGAGAAACTCAGTGGGCTGTGTCTGTGGGAACCCAGCTACCATCAGCGCCATGAAGCCGAGCCTTTCGTCACAAGCGACGGGTTCGACGAGAACGACGACCGGTGCTTGGGGTACCTAAAATCACCGGACCGTGGACCGGTAGGATCCGAAAGACGTGTTTTGGGCGACGTCGACTGTTTGTTTACCATTTGGTCCGCATGATCGGCTATATAGTTTCCGACAGCCACGATGAGATGATTCTCATGTCGCGCCACTTTATCAGAGTGGTGAACCCTTGCTTGTTTGTGTAAATCATCATCACTCAACTCGTACCGACTGCAGAGCACTGGCCTCTCTGCGGACATCAACATATTCCAGTTGTGGCAATAATTACCGTGACCCTACGATTTTCATCGACCCGTAAACCTGGTCGACGCCAGATGTTTATCTGTTAATTCTCACCAAACCATTAATTTGAATACGTACCTTTAGATATTTGATTATTCGCTTTGTTATAAACCGGTATGTACATAAGCACACAGAACAATATCACCGCTGAACTAAACAGGAAAAATTTGGCCAGGATGCTGAAGGTGGACCTCTTTTTGACTTCTTCCTTGACGCTCTTGACATTCGAGTACTGCGTGTAGTTTTTGTATTTTTCATGTCTGTGGTAGAATTAAAGCACTGTAACTGGGCTATGTGACCGGTTTGCATGGCTGAGCATCTGAATAAGATAAGATGAATTCATAGTTCATCTTATGTTAAGTGGTAACTACAGATCATAAACATATACACAACATATATCGCAAAAATACAAGAACTTGTAGTATATATGTAGAATCATATTATACTCTAACGGTAGGCAGTGACTTGGATGCCATTCATTAGCTACGGTAAGCACTCACTATTACGTGGATGGTAAGAGAATCTGTCTACAAGGGCAGTAAATAACTTTTTAATTTTAATTTTAAAATAAGCACAAGTAAAAAGTAGTTAATAACTGAAGTTTTTAAGAATACATAACTTTGATAATTCCATCTCATGTCTTTCTCAGTTGTTTAGGGTTTACAGACTCCTTAAAATGTCAACGAATGTTAATTTTAATAAATAATAGTTTAATGCAACTTCTATATAAAAGAACCAGTAAGATTTAATACATTTCAATTAATTTTAATTACCTGTAAGACAATACAGGACTCTCATCGCTGTGCACGTGATATCTTTCCTCATCATGCCAATTCTTGTGCGATGGTGAATATTCCATGAACTGAAATCAATAATTTAGTAGCCAGGATGGCAGATGGCTCATGGTTGCCTGTTTTAATCAGCAACCACAGGGGCCACACAAGAAATCAGAATATAAAGAGCACAAGATTCCTTGAGATATGAGGATTGAATTACAAATACATTAATATTAAACTACTTCTTATATAATTACTTTACTTTTTTACTATGGATAATATTTAATTTAATTTCCATTGCAACTTAATTAATGATATTCAATTTTCATCATTAATTTGTTTTTTATTATTATAGTATCTGTTTAGAATTTTAGATTTTAACCTGATAATTATTTCAATGACCAAGCGAAATAGTCTCTTTATTTCTTTTTAGTTTTGAAAATTGTTTTTAAAAATTAAAGTTAATATTAGGCATTTCATGGTATGTAATATTTGTGTTACATGGTATGTAAATTGTATTCCTTTGCTAACTTTCATAACTTGACATAACACATATTAAGTGATTTACATACAAAACATGTTTAGTAATCATCTTCCGCTAAGTTACACAACAAAATGTGCAGGCAAGTGAATTTTTAAAAATGGTCTAGAAATCCTAACTTCTTTGACAAAAATATGACAATTTTCTTCGCTAGTCTTGTAAACAAAGTACTTTTGTTGTTTGTTTCCTTTGGATAATTTGGTTAAAATAATTTAAATTTCATCAAACTTTTAACTCACTGTTTAGATTACGTACGTTTTATGAGAACATAAATTAACACCTCAAATAATTCGGAGAAGTTGATTTTTAATTTACTTCAGAAATTGTTTTATTTACACTGAACACAACTGTACACATTGGCGAAGTTTTAATTTAGTAAGTACCTATATATGTCTTAGAATGACGGCTGACGAGCATAACAATATTTGAATTTGTAATTATCAGATCGCAAATGTTATTAAAACATCGGGAATGTCAAATCAGATGTTACTGACGTTAGACCAAATTGACAATGTACACTTTTCGGTATCCTGTAGTGTAGCTAGACAAAGGCTACTTAAATTTACATCCTTACTAGTGTAAATTGTGACTAATAATCAAAGTCGAATTGAAACTTCTACCCAGACGCGAAACTTACGAATTTACCTTCTTTTACATTTATTATCACAATTCAAAAGTTTTGCACGATAAATTTATTTTATAACAAATAAAGGTTTAACACCGTGTAATACGGAACGTCTAATTTTTGTTTACATAAAAAAACTGGAGTGTAATGTCATAACTGGTCATAACAATTCGTAAGACAAATATCATTGGGTATTACCTTTTATCAATATATTATAGTTTTTAATAAGCTTGTCGAATAATAAAGCGAAATGTCTGGCGCGATACCTAAAATACAAATATTATCTCTCTATAAATTGCTTCTCAGAGAATCCCAGAAGTTCCCTAACTATAATTTCAGGTAATGTTTTGCACCATTATATAACCTAAAACAAATGAAAGATTTACTCCAACGTTACTAGTGAACACAAAAGCATAATTTTGTTACCTTCTTAAATTACAAACAAAGTCAATACATTTTTAATTTTGTCATGATATGTGGCTACCAAATTCTATTAGGCTTAAGTAAATGTATTTACTGGTGGTAGGACGTCTTCAGAGTCCGCACGGGTAGGTACCACCACTCCGCCTATTTCTGCCGTGAATCAGTAATGCGTTTCGGTTTGAAGGGGCTGGGGCAGCCATTGTAACTATACTGAGACCTTAGACTTTATATCTCAAGGTGGGTGGCGGCCTTTACATTGTTGATGTCTATGTGCTCCGGTAACCACTTAACACCAGGTGGGCTGTGAGCTCGTCCACCCTTGCTATAAAAAAAAAGCGAAAAAAATGAATTTCAACGCAATCAAAAATTATCAAGCTTGTTTGGAATCAATGATTTGGATAATAATTGAAATGAGTCAGGTAAATGGAATGATGAATGTGATATTAATGCACTTCATTAATATTAATTACTCATTATGATAAGTAATCAACGAGTTTAAATTAGCACTGTGAGGGGCATATAGCTCATAGAAAAAATGGTCACTATTGCAACTCTACACCAAAATCTGTAGTACAAGTAATCCTTCCAGAAGGTAGACCCACAGTATGTTGAAGTTGTGAGAATCTGTCAGATTTGAACAGCTTAGGATCCGTCACTGTGGTGAAGCTTGAGGATGGCCTATGTCCAGTAAAATTATGTAGACTGATGATGATGCTATAAATGATTATCATTTTCATGCATTTAAATTGTTATTTTAGTTTTTTAGGCAGACGACACATTTTAAGCAAACTTAATTAGATAATTAAATTAAAAAATCAGCCTCAATTAATAACTACAGCATCAGAGTTACAGTAATTAAAATGAACGAGATTTTCGAAGCCTCAATAAATTATGAATTAATTAATCAACAATTTATCAAAAAATGATAAATTTTAACCATTCATCCTTTCAGAGCATACGCACTAAGAAGAATTCGAGATGCTTTTAAAGATAATAAAAATGTGTCTGATGTTAAGATTGTGAAGAAAGAGTTTGAATTTGGAAAAGAAAATTTAAATGTTATCAGGAGACAGGTGTGTGAATATGTTTCATTTATGTTATCAAACACATGTGGTAATTAGCTTATATTTTATTTAGAAAAGAATTATATTTATATCTTGGTTTCCATTATATCACATCAGTTAAGTGGTAACAGTAGTCTATAAACATTACAATGGAAAATCTGCCACCTTTTGTTTTTTACAATTTGTCCTTAGTCTTATTGCAGTCCATTTGGCAGTGTTGGTCTTCAGGAGCAGGAAAGGAGAACAAATTTTCTAAAATTTCTATTAATGAAAATAAAGTATGCTTCATCCCTATCAAGATGGGTTTGAAATGTTGATTTGATCAAAATATCAAACGACTGATCTTTTTCTTGTTAAAATAAGAAAATGTGATTGCTTTGTGACAGAACTGGGAGAGATTATGGTACCAATCTATTCAGGCTCACTCTGGTAGTTTTCCAATTACAGCATAAGAGCGCATTATGCGGCATAATACTCAACGTTGAATGTTCCAACTGCAGCAACTCGAAGCACAATCGAGCACTCTCAAAAGTACTGCTCTCGCGTGATACTCGTAATCGGTACCGACTCAGTGACAGAAAATTGACAAGTGTTTTTTCTTTAAGTTGGCATTGATCGAAATTTTGTTTATATTATCGTTAGTAATATTATTTAATGTTGAAAAAAATTGTAAGGCTTTCGTTTCGTCGTAGTTTCTTAGAAATAATCAATGTTAATTAAAACTGTGCTAACTTAGCGCACTCTGCTGATGCATTTGAAAACTAATTCNCAGTGACAGAAAATTGACAAGTGTTTTTTCTTTAAGTTGGCATTGATCGAAATTTTGTTTATATTATCGTTAGTAATATTATTTAATGTTGAAAAAAATTGTAAGGCTTTCGTTTCGTCGTAGTTTCTTAGAAATAATCAATGTTAATTAAAACTGTGCTAACTTAGCGCACTCTGCTGATGCATTTGAAAACTAATTCATGTTCCAATTAAGCTTCAGCATAATTTGGTATTGTGCGTCACTGAGTCGCATTATGCTCTGTAATTGGAAAACTACCACTACACCCCACCTCTGATCTAACTGCACTAAAAGGTTAAACTATTGTGATTAATTCATATATGAAATCATCTTGTTTTACAGGCAGCCATTGGAAATATGTATAAAACAGAAAAACTTGTTATCGAAAATCTGCGATAGCTTCATGTTTATAATTGTATATTATTATAAAACATCTGTAATGTATAATGTACATTTGACTAATAAATAGTATAATGCAGAATTTTTTATTCATATTAAATCTGTAGGGGTCTCAGAACTTTCATCCAAATAATTATAATTGGTTTTCTTACTAAAAGTACAATTAAATGTATACGTGGTATGCATCTACATGGTATGCATATACACAGGTATGCATTATAAAATAATTTAATTAAATCAAATGGGAGAAGGTGCGATAATTAAAGATTATAATCTTACTTTTTTGGAAATACTGGAAATACGCTGTGTGCTGATGTTGACTTGCAGTAATTAGAAATTGGACTCTATTTCCGAGGTTCGTATATAAGGTACTAAAGAGTTAAGCAGAGAATGGTCAGTAATGGCATTTACTGATGATAAGGAGTAATGTCAGTTCCACACTGCCTATTTCTGAAGAGAAGCAACCATATGCTGCGGTTTGAAAGGTGGGACAGTCATTAAGTAGTTTTTTTATTATTATTATTAGATGGGTGAACGAGCTCACAGCCCACCTGGTGTTAAGTGGTTACTTGGAGCCCATAGACATCTACAACGTACATGCGTCACCCACCTTGAGACATGAGTTCTAAGGTCACAAGTATAGTTACAACGGCTGCCCCACCCTTCAAACCGAAACGCATTACTGCTTCACGGCAGAAATAGGCAGGGTGGTGGTACCTAACCGCGCGGACTCACAAGATGTTCATCAGTGATTATATACCATAAGTAATTACACAAATCATAATTTTGCTGTTTGAATTTTTATTACACGATGTTATTCCTTCATCGTGGAAGTTAATCGTGAACATTTGTTAAGTACGTATTTCATCAGAAAAATTAGTACCCGCCTGCGGGATTCGAACACCGGCGCATCACTAGATAGGTACGAATACACCTGACGTCTTATCCTTTAGGCCACGATGACTTCTATAATTAATGAAGAATCAACTTTACTCTCTACAGAGTTTTAATTAGTCGCATGTCTTAGTTTTTTTATTTACATACTCTACGTACGTAGCATCTTTGGGACCCTGCGTCCGAGAATATTTGAGGATTTTATTATGGCTATTTTTATTCCCATTTTTTAGTTTTTACCATACTTAGCGTAATTTTGCAAGCGAGCCTGCGATCTACTAGTGTTCATCTCGACCCACGGATGTTGGAAAAACACTGAGTCTTAGCTATTGCGTTCGTAAATTAACTATATATTTTTTGAGATGGAACTAAGCACTGAAGTAGGAAACCTATGGAAATGAAACGTCAACCAAAAATTCGTGCCACTGTGACGTCATCTGGCCACAAAACATGGCGGTTTTAGTGCTGCCCAGAAGATTTTAATGTTAGTAGGTTTTATCGATAAACGCGCTTGGCTTATTTTATTTTAAATATTGTTGAATATGAATGTATTTGTAGAATTTATACTTTAATAGGAAGTAAGTGTATTGTTATGTGCAAAGATTATGTGATTTAGATATTATGTGAAATCTAAGACGAGTTCGTGCTTCAAATTTTCCAAGTAAACGATATGACGATTTTTAAAATTTGCTACACTGATTTTATAAAGTTGTCGTTTGCCGCAAAACTTATAGATATGGCATAGTACAGTGCCATCAGCCCATTTCTAGCATGCTGAATGTTATCGTATTTTGAGTACGTGTTTTTCTTAGACTATTACAATCTATTTTAATTGTTTTGCTGACTCTAAAGTCCGTAACACACTACCGCAGCGCACCTCAAGGAAGGTGCACCGCACTACCGCACCGCACGCAAATTTTAAACTTATCAAGGGACCGCCTGATAAAAAAAACACCTACAGAACATTTATTCGTTAATGAAATTACAAACGTCATTCCTTGTGACTTATTTATATATATTTAACGAATTTACAATAGTGTTTTACTCACTGCGGAATAAAACTATTTTATTTAAATAGTTCCGAAGAGATTTTGTCGGTAGCCTTTTTCCCGAAATATCTAAACAGAATGTCTAAATATTTTGATGACATATTTTAAAGAGGTATTTATGATTAGTGTCAAGATGAATAGATTCCGACCGAAAAATGGTGTCCGATATTTCGGATTCAAATATAATAAGTGTATAATCTATCTTTCGGATGAGGGCTCCATAATGAATTTAAATATATATAGATAATAGTTTTGGGGCATCGACTTTCTTGAGATCCTATAAAATATGTTTTAATTATTATTTTTGTATGTTTTAAGCATGATAAAACTAGAAATTTTATATAAGCAATCATATTAAATCGATATCAAAGTCAATAAATAATGTACAACCCAAAACAGACGGCCGAACTGACGTGACAATGACATTTGGCGCGCTAAACATGGCGGATTTTCGGCCTCATTAGACAGAGACGGAGACATTTACGTATATTCATGTTTCATTTTATGTACGCACTGAAATACTGTTATATTGTTTTCCTGCGAGTTAAAGTGCTGAGTAAGAACGAGATAGATATATGTTTATGTGTGTGCCTTCAAAATGGGTGCTATTTATATAAGCAATTGTACGTATAGAACAATATGTCGTGTCCCTACTATATAGGTCTATGGAACTAAGTTTAAAATAAAGGTTGACGTAAATGGAGTCCGCATTTATTTTTTATTAGCACTATTGTCTTCTAATGAAACAACATTCTTATCAACTTCAGAGGAAATTCTGTTATATCTTCGTCTCTTTTCGTCTTTCCGGTGCTTCTTGTGGCTTTTACCTTTCCCCTTCTTTTTGTGCGAGTGTTTCTTGCGCTTCTTCCCGACTTCTTCGGAATTTTCCGGAACCGCGTGGATAGATTTTCTGCGTGTTTCCACCGGAGCCATATAGGTAGGAGAGGGTTCCTAGAAAATGAACACTATTTAGTTAAGCATGTTTGTTAAGGATACCTTGATCTGTCAAAGCCCTGAGTTTCTTGCCAGCTCTCAGTGAGACTGTATTTTACGAGAGCCAGTAAAGCTACTTGAAAAATATTTTTATTTATTTATTTAGAAGGTCACAGAAACCTATTGGATACGAGGAATATTTTTAATGGATGTTTTGACACAGATAATCGCGCATTCAGTGAAAGATTTGTGACCTAGTCCCTATTATACCTACGAGACTCTTAACCAAGACGTTGCAACTGTTGCAAGCTCATCACTGGAGTTCTCGACTACTTCATTACGTCAGGTGTAAAACAAGTGATAGTGTATTTTTTTATTTTGTACTAGCTGACCCGGCAGACTTCGTAGTGCCTCAATCGACAAATAAAAGACCTAAACTTTTGTATAAAATAAACTTAAAACAAACAAAAGGAATCCGTCCGACGGGGGACACATCAAAGGAAAAACAAAATTGTTATTTTTATTTAATTCCGAGCATTTTCATATTTATCTACCTTTTAAACCTCTGGACTTCCACAAATAATTCAAGACCAAAATTAGCCAAATCGATCCAGCCGTTCTCGAGTTTTAGCGAGACTAACGAACAGCAATTAATTTTTATGTATATAGATTTTATTTGGTATTAATTATGAAGTATAATATAGAGGAACAGATGAGTATCATACGTTCTATTCCTAGGCAGCGAGCGTATTATCAAGGCGGTGACTCACGTAGTCATAAAAATGATAGAACTCACCTTTGGCACATTTACCCTTCTGATAACGCTGTTGCTCGCATCACTGTAGTACCCATTCGTATTGTCCTCAATATACAAGGGCTTCTCTGTGACTCCATCAGCACCATGCAAGTACTTGCTGTGAGAGCTAACTACAAACCTGAAAGTAATACAGGTCTTCAGTATCAATCACAAGATGAACAGTACTAAGCACTAAGCATACAGGTGTCCACCGGGTATTGTTCGAATCTATGTGTATCGTTGTGAGTTTAACACACACAGTCACAGCAGACGAACAGATGATGTTAGGAACTACATATCAGGTTTTAAGATTTTTTAGGTGATTTTATGACCTGGTAACTAAGACCTTTAAGTCATGTCTTATTTTAATTTATATTCTTATTTTTATGAAAAATGATAATATGGAGTGAAATGAAATGAAAATGATTAATTTGAGACGTTAATCAACTGGGATGAAATTAAATGAAATGAGATGATATGGAATGAAATATAATCTTAGTAAAATGGTGGTCATTTACTAAGATTTTTTCAGTGGACTTTTTGGAGGATCCCGAGAAGTTGCGTCCAGCGCCTTTGTTTCATTTTCCCACATTTGTGCACTTTCACAGATAATAAACAGTTAATNAACACGCACTCGCACAAATGTCATTCGTGGTACTCATTTCGGTAAAATTACTCGGTTACGAGATCACAACGTTAATATGAACTCGCACTCACAAAATAACACCGGGTACGTTTGCCGCTAGGGGCGCTGTTCCAATTGCATACAAATTTGAGCAAACTGGCTCGCTATCGAGAGCGTTACAAAACTCGCACTAAGCACACAGGTCTTTAGTATCAATCACAAGATGAACAGTGTGCTTAGTGCGAGTTTTTTAACGTTCTCGATAGCGTAAAAGTTAACTCAATTTTGTATGCAGCTGGAACAGCGCCCCTAGCGGCAAACGTACGCAAACGATCCCATTCCACACTTATGCCGGCCACTCACATGCGCACAAACATTCCTAAATTGTAAAAATGTTTGCGCGCATGTGAAGGGCCGTCATACATTCATTCGCAAGCTTCGGCTGTGCAAATGGGTTCGGTACACAATTTGCGAACCCGTTTGTGCTTCCTTCTACACTTTTTTACGAATGTCTCACGAATTTCTCTACTTTTTTTTATTTGTCAATAGAACATTGAAGAGAAAAAGAGTTTTTAATTATTTCCCAGGCGTCATTAACGGCCATTCTGTTTTTATGGGATTTCTTTTGAGGGTCCTATTTATGGTCGATTTATTTTGCAGGAGTTCAATGAACTCCATCACCTTGGTGTTGTTCCAATCCACGATGAAGGTACGCTACACAGTAGACGTCACGATCTATTAAAATGGCGAAACGTCCGTTGCCTTTGCAATTGTGGGCGCAACTGGTCACACGAATGTGTGGGAGACTACGCGAAGGATCGCGGTTCGCGCGCTTTGATGTCCGTTAAAAAACCGACACAGCTTGGAAAACCGCGAATGCAGCGAAAACTTTGCATAATCATTTGCAAATGTCGTCGTCGTGCGAATGTGAGTGACCGGTATTAAGTATGAGCTAACTTTTACGCTATCGAGAACGTTAAAAAACTCGCACTAAGCACAAGAGTTGAGTAGCCCAACGGAGCTTGCTCGATGCGTGCTCACAACGTGTGTTCTGTACGGTTGCTTTAGCAAGAGTAAAGAGTAAACTGCCCTTTACTAATGAAACAAGTTGATTGTAATTTTTACTCCGTATATTCACCAGTGTCTGCCGTGTCGGGTGGGCTATGTACGACTGACCAAATGCAGGCGATGCACAAAACTGCATACGCTGCTAAATGTGTCCCTACATAAGCCCCTCCTTTTTTAAATACATACATTTAAAAAAAAAAAAAAAATACATTTACATGCTTCAACTAATTTCTAAAATTGCAGACATTTCGTTAAACAATAAACATGACAAAAGAATATAAATCCATATAGAAAGGAACAGAATAAAAATTTAAACATAACATAAAAAAAAAAATTAACCTATACGTACATTTTACACAAATTACGTACGTTGGTTATTACATGAAACGAACGCGGTTACACGAAAGCGGTACTTCTTGCTTCCCGAGGTTGAGATTTAGGCGCGACTTCACGCAACTGGATGGTGGCAGCTGACGGACGGCCTTGTCCGAGCTGTACATCCCGGAACCTCATTTGTTTCCAAATATAATTCTGTGCACCCTTGCGACAGCGCGTAAACAGGAGGTATAAACCAGCGAGTATTAGGACTCCTACGATTACTCCAAGGCCAATAGATAAATACTGCAGATTCTGTAGGTTATCTACTGTCTCCTTATTTATCATCAACGATTTGTCCTCTTCTTTAACATAATAGTTTCCCATTTTGGGGTATTAGGTGTAGATGTTATCGTACATAAAATTAAAACTAAACTGGACAAATAATATGCAAGAAGTACAATATGCTTAAAAGTAATATAATATGTAAATAGCTGTCGACGTCACGTTCCAAATAATAAATTCAAAATAATTATTTTGTCGCATCATGAAATTGCTCAACCTCAATTAACAAATCGCACCGGTTTTCGTATTTGCCTACCGGCTACGTGAGTATGTAGGAGTTGGAACGACAATACATTGTTTGGGCACTAATACATTAAAAGGCAAAACAATATCGTCCGTAATGGGCGGACATAAAGACGATGTTAGAACGTCCTCCTCGTTGAGAATATATGCCGGTTTTAATCTATCTATCGACACACGCGTTTCTCTATGTGGTAACTGAATTTTAAAAACTTTAGAAGTTCGCTGTAAAATTTTATAAGGTCCTGAATAAGATGGTTCGAGAGATGAACGTTCAACCTCATTTCGTACAAAAACGAATTTACACGTATTCAAATCAGGGTGTACGAAAATAGATTTTTGATCTCTGTTTTTAATTGAAACAGGACGAATTTTATGAATAGATTCTCTAATTTTCCGAATTAACTCTCCTGGTAACCTGATATTATCGCCATAAACCATTTGTGCTGCGCTGACACCTGTGTCGCTAGGTGCAACAGCGCGTAACCCGAGTAGGACCGTAGGTATCTGATCAATCGACGTACTGCCCGTGCATTCGAGCCTCGCTCGCAAAGATGTTTTGAGAGAACGATGTCAACGCTCGACGATACCATTGCACTGTGGGTGGTATGGTGTGGTTCTACTCTTCGCTACACCCAAGTACTTTAGAAGTGAGTTGAAGAGATGACTCTCGAATTGGGTACCTTGGTCACTAGTTAACCTAACGGGACATCCAAAACGCACTATCCAACCTTCATAAAACGCTTTAGCTACGGTGTTAGCAGAAATATCCTTTAGCGGGAAAGCCTCAGGCCACCGTGTGGTTCGGTCGATTAACGTCAACAAGTATCTATAACATTCTTGTGACGTCGGCAGTGGGCCGACTAGATCTAAGTGAACATGTTCAAATCGATCTGCCCGCTGAAATTCGCCGAATCGCGATATGGTGTGTCTCGTGACCTTAACCTTTTGGCAATGAACACAGGTTTCGGCCCAGAGACCTACGTCCTTGTTCATATTCGGCCAATAAAATCTTTCGCTAACTAACTTCCGGGTCGACCTTATACCTGGATGGCTTAGATTATGCAACATCTGGAATGCCTTTCGTCTAAAACTCTCAGGCAAATAGTGTCGAATACGGCTAGTTGACACGTCGCAATAAATGGTTTGATTAGAATCAGGTAATGAAACTTTTTTAATATTAAAATTAAAGTTCGTGTCCGGTGACTTTAACAACTCCGACAATTCGCCGTCAGCATTTTGCGCTTGGAATAATTCTTGGTAATCGATGTTCGTGGGACACGTTACTGTCTCTATGCGCGATAAGCAGTCCGCAACTACGTTCTCGGAACCGTTCACATATCGAATATCAGTTGTGAACTCACTGATAAACATGAGCTGTCGAGTACGTCGTGGGGTATCTTTCGCGCTAGGTTTTTGACTAAACGCATGAGTTAACGGCTTATGATCTGTTAGCACCGTAAAAGTACGTCCTTCAAGCATATACCTAAAATGCTGTATGCTGAGGTAAATAGCTAACAGTTCCCGATCGTAAGCACTATACTTACGCTCCGTATCCGTCATACGTCTAGAAAAGTATCCTAAGGGTCTCCAAGAACCTCGGACTTCAGTTTGTAAAACCGCGCCTACGCAATCATTAGACGCGTCCGCCATGAGACATGAGGGAGCGTTTTCACTTGGATAAGTTAACAACGCTGCCTCTTGTAAGTTGCGTTTACACTGTAAAAACGCATTATCCGATTTTTCGTCAAATAGAATCTTCGACTTATCCTTTTTCTTGGCGCCTTTTAAAAATTTATTGAGCTCTGCCTGCCGCTGGGCCGCTTTTGGTAAGTGAGCTCTATAGAAATTCAGCATCCCTAAAAATTGCCTCAACTTGTCAACAGTTTCTGGGCGAGGGAAATCGACTATCGCCTTGACCTTGTCCCCCAAAGGTAACACACCGTCGCTGGACACTTGATATCCCAAGAATTCAATTTTCTGTTGACCGAAAACGCATTTACTCAAATTAATGGTTATGCCGAATTCGTCAAAACGTTTAAAAATCGCGTCCAATTGCGACTTATGCTCATTCATATTTAGACTAGCGACAATTACGTCATCTAAATAACAATATAAAAAATCAGAACCTTCAATAATATCACCGTCAGAGCTCACAGCTTGTATTCCCTGCAACACCGAGTTGTTCATGAATCGTTGAAAGGTTTGGGCTGCATTTCTAAGACCAAAACTCATTCGCGGAAATTCATATAGACCGAACGGCGTGATAATTGCCGTCTTCTCTATGTCGTCGGGGTTTACAGGAATTTTGTGATAAGCTCTGCAGACGTCCAATCTAGAGAAAATAGTTTTATTAGGTAAGACATATGTAAAGTCTTGTATCCTTGGGATAGGATACAAGTCAGGTTTAGTTATGGCGTTCAAGGCTCTATAGTCGCCACAAGGTCTTAATTGGCCGTCTTTTTTAGGCACAACATGCAAGGGACTAGACAATGCTCCATTAGATGGACGACATATGCCCATTTCCTGCATGAGTGTGATGTCAGCCTTGACTTTCTTATATCGGTCGGGCGGGAGCGGCCTTGAGCGCGCTGACACCGGCCGGCCGCTTCTCTCGATAAAATGCATAACTGAATGTTTAGGTACGTCTTTACAATTAATCGGTTTGCAAATATCTGGGTATTTAGACAATAATTGTTCATATGGATGATTAGAATCGATAGTTCTCAACGAGGGCTCATTCCAATTTACAACAGTGGCTATAGTACCGATGTTAGTTTGTCGATCAATTAATCTATGACCAGATAAATCCACTAAAAGTCTGTGATATTTTATGAAATCTGTTCCTAAAATAGGCTGTTTGACATCGGCTATTATAAATGTCCAATGATAATTACGTCTTAAATTTAAATCTAACACAATAGTTTTAAAACCATAAGTCTTAATTTCTGAACCGTTTGCGGCGTATAGCGTATAGTCGCACACTTTAGAATCGCACTTTTTCACTAACCTGCTGTTATACGGAATTACGGACACACTAGCACCAGTATCAATCAGAAAACGTAATCCTGTCGTAGAATCAGTAACTGTAAGGCGGTTGTTGGTAAGAAGACTCGTACAGCCATCCGCCGCGGGCTGCACCTGCATCGGTTTTCCGTGGTGTCCTTCCAGCTACAGGGCTGAACACACTTGTTGGCTTTAGTACGATATCTGTAGTGGTAATAGCAAAGCCAATCCGGGCTGCGTTGGGTACGTTTCGCGTTCGCACCCGGTCGGGATCGTGACCTTCCCCGGAACCTCTCGTTGTTACGATTGAAATTACGCCTGGGTCCCGAAGTAGAAACAGTCATGTTGTCAAGACGTGAATTTATTTTCGCGATCTCCGCCAAAATAGATGTAGTAGACTCACCTTTTTCTGTGGCACCAACCTCTGAGATATGGGAAGGCTGGATGTTTTCCAGCACTTTGTCGGCGAGTTTGGCGAGCTGTGCCAAATCGCTGGTCTCAGATACGGTGAGGACTGCGCGTACTGACATCGGGAGATGCCTTTTCCACAGCAAAGACAGAGTGTCCTCGCTCACCTTCCCCCGTGCCAGGTCAGTCATCTTCGTCAGCAGCTGGGATGGGCGCTGGTCACCAAGCTCCATCTCACCAATCAGCTTGTATCGTTTTCGGGCCTCTGACTCTTCAAAAACTTGAAGTAATTTCTCTTTCAGAGCATTATACCTATTTTTCTCCGGTGGTTTGGTCAAAAAATCGGTAACTTGGGCTATGGCCTGCTTGCTTAATTTCGCGATTACCAAGTTGTATTTTTGCTCGTCGCCTAGCTTCCTCCGGGCCAGATTGATCCAGATTGAGGCTATCCTGCGGGCACAGGATAGCCTCAATCTGAATAAACCAAAGGCGTAGTTGGTCCATCCAAAACTCTGGTATGCGTGATGATATGGTAATGCTTGCCAGTTGGAGAGCAGCTTCCGGAGCCATGGTTTGCTTGAAACCGTCTGCGTCGGCCTGCGCCATGGTGCAGGAAATCGCAGTAGTGGGTCGTACCGGTCCAAGTCCCAAAAAACACTTTCACAGTACACAAAACGCACGGTATAAATAAAGTTCGGATGCTCGGGGTCACCACTGTACGGTTGCTTTAGCAAGAGTAAAGAGTAAACTGCCCTTTACTAATGAAACAAGTTGATTGTAATTTTTACTCCGTATATTCACCAGTGTCTGCCGTGTCGGGTGGGCTATGTACGACTGACCAAATGCATGCGATGCACAAAACTGCATACGCTGCTAAATGTGTTCCTACACACACACCTACAAAGCCATGAAAGCCATAGTCAATCATAGAACTTGTCGCCGGAAGGCTGCGCGTGTATACTTGTATGTATGTGTGTAATGTGGTCGCCAAATAAATATTTATGAAGTGCTAAAACAGTGTTAACATTTCCTCTCACCCACAAAGGCACTAGTGACGCTTATAGACTCACAGCGTTGTGCTTTCGGAGCGGCATGGAACAAGCTAGAAAGCCATGTCACTCAAAACGCTTTTGGAAAAATAATTTCAATGTTTTTTTTATTTTTTTATTGCTTACATGGGTGGACGAGCTCACAGCCCACCTGGTGTTAAGTGGTTACTGGAGCCCATAGACATCCATAACGTAAATGCGCCACCCACCTTGAGACACAAGTTCCAAGGTCTCAAGTATAGTTACAACGGCTGCCCCACCCTTCAAACCGAAACGCATTACTGCTTCACGGCAGAAATGGGCAGGGTGGTGGTACCTACCCGCGCGGAATGTAATTTATCTGGTGCATTACCTTTTATAGTGGTCTCCATCAGGGCTTGGCTTTTTCAGTTCATCGTAATTTTTTTCGTGCTCTTTTCTTTCGTGACGCTTTCCTTCGTCAGACCTGAAACAATATCGTCTAACAGCCATGATAAAACATAAACCTGAGAGATAACACCAGACGGTGCCACTGGTGTCCCGGAATACAACGCTGGATCAGAACCAGCTTGATACGCCGTCAATCGGTTGCTCTTACACAACAATTTCTTGGAACTGCTTCCATGCAGCGCGGTAGAGTTAGCTTTTTTCCAGCAGATAAAAAAATTAAGAACAAAACAAAGGAGATAGTGGTGGTAGGACCTCTTGTGAGTCCGCACGGGTAGGTACCACCAACCCACCTATTTTTGCCGTGAAGCAGTAATGCGTTTCGGTTTGAAGGGTGGGGCAGCCGTTGTAACTATACTTGAGACCTTAGAACTTATATCTCAAGGTGGGTGGCGCATTTACGTTGTAGATGTCTATGGGCTCCAATAACCACTTAACACAAGGTGGGCTGTGAGTTCGTCCACCCATATAAGCAATTAAAAAAAATCCGATCATTGAACGTATCATGATAGAAACGGAAAATTAATTTTGTAAACTAAATACAAGCCTTACCTCTTCTCTGAGCTGGCCACTGCGTCTTCGGGCTTGACCTGCTGTACCTTCTGGCTCATCTTCTGCACCACAGTCTCAATATCTCTCATTCTAGTACCGATAGCGTCTACTAACGCTTGGAGGTTCGATGATTTCACCTCTTTTTTCTCCTCTTGCACATCCTGAAATGTTTCCAGAAGATAATTATCTTTGAGAGGAAACTCTGCGAAGCACTGCTCTTGCTAGGGTCAGTGTTAGCAACTCTCCGGTTTGAGCCCCGTGAGCTCACCTACAAATATTAGGGTGAAGCTGAAATAGCCTCTCAAGGCTATCAGCATAGGAAAAAAAAGAGGAAATGTCTTCTTGGATGTTTCACGAAATAAATTCACAAGTTCTTTTACGGCATGATATAAGCTCCCAAACCTTGACATTCTCTGCATCCATCGAGGGATCGCGCTCCGTCCACTGATTGGGAGGTATCTCTGTCCAGGTTACCTGGTTCTGAATCTGAAAATTTAAGAAAGGTTTGGAATATAAGGGCTTTTGTTCCGATATACTATATGACATTATCGCTGACAGGTTCTTAGTTTCTGTAAAGGCAACTAGGAGAAGTTTCGTTATGGAATCGATGTCCCGGATACTGTGTGTTTAGTGCGAGTTTTTTAACGTTCTCGATAGCGTAAAAGTTAGCCCAATTTTGTATGCAGTTGGAACAGCGCCCCTAGCGGCAAACGTAAGCAAATGATCCCATTCCATGCAAATATGAGTTAACTTTTACGCTATCGAGAACGTTAAAAAATTCGCACTAACTAAACTGGTCGGTTTCCTGACGGCCCGAGTGTTCATCTGAAAGTATACCGCATTAAGCAAACTTACTTTTGTTTTAGGCTTTTTTGTCATTGCATCTGTGTTGCTGTTGTAAGCTTCGTCCGAATTCCCGAGGGGCTGAAATAACAAGATCTAAGCTGAAATACTGCAATTTTTTTTATTGCTTAGGTGGGTGGACGAGCTCACAGCCCACCAGGTGTTAAGTGGTTACTGGAGCCCATAGACGTCTACAACGTAAATGCGCCACCCACCTTGATATGTAAGTTCTAAGGTCTTAAGTAAGGGCTGCCCCGCCCTTCAAGCCGAAACGCATTACTGCTTCACGGCAGAAATAGGCAGGGTGGTGGTACACTAACAAGAGGTCCTACCACCAGTGATTACGCAAATTATAACTTTGCGGTCTATCACTGAGCGAATCTGAAGCCGATCATTCATTGTTGTTGGACCACGTCGGTGTTGCGATATCTATACGCAAAGGTAGGAATGTACCTACTGCTATGTTATAACATTTTATATGTAACATGTATTTTTTAATTTCAAAACAACACCCCTTCAATTTTTTAGGTAACTATTCTTCTAAATGGTGATACTGTCTTTTGAATCGATGATGAAGTTAAGACTGTTCGAAAACCTTTATAAACTACTACTTCAATAAAAAGTAATTGATTTTGGACTAACTACTGAATCGATCTATCAGCTAGTTGAAGAAATCTGATGTGTTAAACTACTACAGCGCCAAAAAGCAATACCTCAATGTAAAGACAGAACGAATTACGAATTAGATACGACCCTACGAATATTTGTTAATACGCTACGGTCACAGAGACAGAGTGCGGACACTTCACAAAATAAACATGTATTATTGACCTCCCACATCCCCGGGTTTGTATTATATTGTAAGAAATATACTCTTCTTTTCCTCTACCTTATCCTATTAGGTGGGGTCGGCACAACGAATTTTTCTATTCCATTCTCCTCTATCAGCCGTCATCTCAATACTCTCTCTCTCTCTCTCTCTCTCATATCGTCATTCACACACTCCATCCATGTCTTCTTCGGTCGACCTCTTCCCCCTCATTCCTAGTAAGAAATACACTATCTTCCCAAAATGCACCCTGACCTTGGTCTGTTGTGAAATATAACGATGGTTCAGAAATTAGATTTTCATTACAATTATATAGGAATCAATAAAACTGGAGTTGCACTAGAAATTTATAGAACGATGCTTCCCATCCATCATAATAATATTATAGTTTACTTCAGAAGTGTGATTTACTTAATACAGCGCCATGTAGAAGATACTTTACGGCTACGATGATGAGATATCACGTCCTTTGACCTCGGCATATAACAGCTAATTGGCTAAAGCTCTGTTCAAATTTGAACCTACAAAGCTATGTACGTGTCTGCGTCGGTTAATACTAACCTTATCTGTGGAAGCTGGTAATTCTTCGATGTCTTGATTCTCTGGTTCGTTTCTTTCTTCGTCGGGAACCTCATGGACGCGTTTTCGCCTGGAATGATAATATGTACAACATTTATAACCAAATCGCTTCATGAAGTTCACTCCACTCCTGCGCACTGGCTGCTACTGTGCTTTTGGAGCACACGACAAGGATCATCATCACCATCATCCTATAGCAGTCCACTGCTGGACATAGGCCTGTCCAATTGTTCGCCACTGAGCACGATCCTCGGCTTCTCTCATCCAGTTCCTGCCAGCCACCTTGCACAGATCAATATAAGGATCGAAGCCTGTTAAATACAAGGGCGGATCCAGCTTTGGCGCCAGGAGGGGGTCACATAGTCGTGGGCAGGTTAAGAACTTATAATTTAATTTTGATAACAATAGATAATAAATAAATCATGATGTTCTTCAATTAGTCCAAGTTAGTTCAAGTCCTGGAACTAGCTCAGGGGGGGGGGGGGCATGACCCCATGACCCCCCCCTGGATCCGCCGTTGGTTAAATAAAATCATTTACATTGTAATCTGTGCGTGATTCTTGACCGAAAAAACCTGCACAGCAATGAGGCAACAAAAAACAAAAGCTAATTTCGGCAATGCACGAACAATAATAATTACCCTTATAATCAGTTCTTGATAGTGAATTCTGTATCAACAGGCTTTGGCTTACTTAGGCCTGGACCTGGATTTTAAAAACGTAATTGTAAACGTAGGTACTTTACCTTTCAATATCCCTTTTCGGTTCCTTCTCATCATTGTTCGTAGATAGTGCTATCTGCAATGGATTAATTTAATAAGAAGTACCTATCCGTTCCTGCACTTTCATTGAAAATAAAACAAGATGGCTTTTTTCATTAACTTCGTAGAACCAGCCACCTGAGGTTCAGTGGTCACCGGAGCTCATAGACACCACAACGTGAACATTACCACTCAGACGGAGACATGAGGGCGAGCCCTCATCTGTGTGTGCTGTAAAACCTTACTTTGGATATTTACAGAAATATTTATATTATGCAGAGTATGAACATGAAATACCTAGGATACGTACTGGTGGTAAGACTTCTTGAGAGTCCGCGCGGGTAGGTACCACCGCCCTGCCTATTTCCGCCGTGAAGCAGTAATGCGTTTCGGTTTGAAGGGCGGGGCAACCGTTGTAATTATACTTGAGACTTTAGAACTTATATCTCAAGGTGGGTGGCGCATTTACGTTGTCTATGGGCTCCAGTAACCACTTAGCACCAGGTGGGCTGTGAGCTCGTCCACCTACCTAAGCAATAAAAGGAAAAAAAACATGATATTTGTATTTACCACGATATCCGGCGTGGGAGCGGATCTGAGCACTGCTTCCTTGCAGTTCGGATCCTCGGTGGTTCTCTTTTCAGATCTCAGAACTTGCTCGTGTTTCGGGGCGTCCTGCTCTGATAGTTCATACACTGGGCCTTTCTGCTCTGCCTCTCTGATGATACACGCATTATTTGTAAATAAATAAACTTATCTTGTTCATTATTTTGTGAGTGTACGGTCCCGCAAGAGATTATAAACAAACTGAACTACGGATGGCGCTTACTCAGCACAATGGACTTGAAAATTAGGTCGTGGATTGACTTTTTGTTACATCAAAAGTTTTTTTTATTGCCCTTGTAGGCAGACGAGCATACGGCCCACCTGATGGTGAGTAGTTACCGTCGCCCATGGACTTCAGCAATGCCAGGGGCAAAGCCAAGCCGCTGCCTACCGCTTAATACTCTCCGCAAGCCTTGTTTGAAGAAGGACATGTCATAGCGCTCGGGAAACACCGCGGAGGGCAGCTCATTCCATAGCCGGATGGTACGTGGCAAAAAAGACCGTAGTCGTAGTAGTAGGAAAGTACGTAGATAAATGAGCACTTATTGAGGAAGACCAGGTAGGCAAGGATGGATCGTGTGAAAAGTAATGTAATAAATTGTGAGTACTGAGTTTTTTAACGTTGGACCAGATTGTAGGTCAATTCCTTTCAATCTACAAAAATAGTCTACTCTACTCTCTGCTATAATAATAATCGTGTCTATTTTTATAATTGTTTAAGCTTTTTACTTGTTCAAGAAGCTGGTATCGCCCGGCGGAGGTTTCTTCATCTTGTACATGTGGCTCCAGGGGGCCGCTGGGAGCGTTTCCCACGGCTGCCCCAGGACTCTGGTCCACACTTCACCCCGCACAACTACAAGACATCTGAAAATGTTCAAAGTTTGAGGATTAGCCTCACATTTTTAAATGGTTGCTAGGAATTGATATTCTTGTATATCAGTGTTGGTGTCTCGTCAAGCCAAGTCGGTCACTTTGTAGGTTACTACAAAGATTTACAGATCAACAAATAGACGATGCACAGAATGAGATGTTATGGCAGATTCTTTTTTTTATGATTGAATTATTACTGGTGGCCCGAAGGCCTTTCCAGTTTCACCAGGACAGGTGGGCGAGCAAAGGCTCAGCCAGGCAAGGGCGGATCCAGCTTTGGCGCCAGGAGGGGGTCACGTAGTCAAATTCAGATGCGTTCGTTCCCAAACGTTTGCCATTATACAAAGTTATTATATTATATTAAATTAATTAAATATTGAAGGTATGTAGTTACATAAAACCTGTATGGTGACAAAATATATAAATAAAATCATTATATTCAATTAGTGGTCGACCTAAGTCCTGGACCCAGCTCAGGGGGTGGTCATGACCCCCATGACCCTCCCCCTGGATCCGCCATTGCAGCCAGGCGGGGTGGGATTTGCTAACAGCTGCCCGAGCGCCTCCGTAGGAGACCTAACAACTCAAGAGCAGTTGTTTCGCGAATGAATCTACTAACGGATCAGAATCGCGACGCGCTGAGAAGATCCAGCGTGTAACTGGCTGATGTTTAGGTTAGATTGCACGTCGAACTCTTTGCCGAGTTCTACGAGTACGGTTACCGGGGTCCCTAAGACTACTCCTAGTGTTAGAGCTTAATGCATCTAATGCAAAGGTTATTTGATCTGATGGAACCGTAAGGACGTGAGGGCAGATTCTAACGGCACTGCTTGAATACTACGTTTCGATAAGTGTCAAATAATTTTTTGAGACGAGCCAAATAAAAAATTCTCGTGTTCAATTCTAAATATACCGTTTGACAGTTTTTAAGAATCTATATATTAATACGTAAAGGAAAAACTTTGTATCCCTTTTTACGAAAATTGCGCGGACGGAATATAGAGAGAATATAGAGAAGGAGTGCAGAATGTAATATTTTTTTAAATTATGCCTAAAATACATTAAATTAATAAAAAAACATTACACACACTACCATGTATTTGACGCACACACGCATGCATACTACACTCGGGTGCAATGAAATCGCACATCTGTACATTTTTTGAAAAATATTATTTACTTCTTTTAATTTAAAAAAATACATATATTTTTTAACATAGGGTTAAAGGTTAGTTCAATACCTATTCAATGATACCATATACATATAAGTGGAGATAAGGTTACTTTCTTGAGGAAAATAAAATACAACAACAATTTAATCTTTATTACAAAATGATTACTCAACTAAACCGTTTAAAATTTGGGGAAAAAACAAAAAAAATACTGAAAAATCATTTATTAGTAACAAGTATTGCCCCCTCTTGCCCGAATTACAGCTTCACACCGATTCTCCATCGACTCTATCAAGTTTCTGATCAAGTCTTGTGGCATGGCGTCCCATTCCTCTTTGAGCGCATTTTGTAGCTCCTGGAGATTAGCTGGAGCACTATTTCGACCTCTAATTTTTCTTTTTAATTCGTCCCACAAGTGTTCAATCGGATTAAGGTCCGGGCTCCGAGCTGGCCACTCCATCACGGGTACATTTACTTCTTGTAAGTATTGTCTCACTATCGCAGCGGTANTCTAATTTTTCTTTTTAATTCGTCCCACAAGTGTTCAATCGGATTAAGGTCCGGGCTCCGAGCTGGCCACTCCATCACGGGTACATTTACTTCTTGTAAGTATTGTCTCACTATCGCAGCGGTATGAGGTCTTGCATTGTCATGCATAAAAAGGAAGTTACTTCCAATTAAACGGCCAAATGGTACGACATGTTCTTGTAGAACACGTCGTTCTTGTAGAACATGTCGTACCATTTCTTTTAATAGGCAGCGGCTTGGCTCTGCTCCTGGCATTGCTGAAGTCCATGGGCGACGGTAACCACTTACCATCAGGTGGGCCGTACGCTCGTCTGCCTACAAAGGCAATAAAAAAAAAAAGTACTTCCTCTATGTATCGTTAAGATGTTAGACCTCTTATTTGTCGCCTAATATTGGCCCCAACGATGAAGACAAGCTCTGTTTTTCGTTCGAGTGAGATACCTCCCCAGAACATACACGAACCACCGCCGTATGCTACACGTTCTGTGATGCAACATTGGGAAAATCGCTCTGGGCGCCTTCTGTAGACCCTTCCACGTCCATCATTATCATGAAGACACATTCTGGACTCGTCTGAGAACAGGACTGCTTTCCACTGGTCGGCTGTCCAGTTGACGTGTTCTTGTGCAAATCGAAAACGAGCCCGGCGGTGAGCTGGCGTCAATTTAGGGCCATTTGCTGGCCTATGCGCAGTCAAACCACCTTCGGCAAGTCTCCTTCTGACTGTCCACCTGCTGACTACCACTTCACGCACCTGTTGAAGCTGCTGTGCAAGTTCAACGGCAGTCAAACGACGATTTCGCAACGCTGTCGTTACAAGAAATCTGTTGTCGCGCTGTGTT
>NW_021011622.1:195216-292314 GCF_003987935.1 Bombyx mandarina
CGAACCACCGCCGTATGCTACACGTTCTGTGATGCAACATTGGGAAAATCGCTCTGAGCGCCTTCTGTAGACCCTTCCACGTCCATCATTATCATGAAGACACATTCTGGACTCGTCTGAGAACAGGACTGCTTTCCACTGGTCGGCTGTCCAGTTGACGTGTTCTTGTGCAAATCGAAAACGAGCCCGGCGGTGAGCTGGCGTCAATTTAGGGCCATTTGCTGGCCTATGCGCAGTCAAACCACCTTCGGCAAGTCTCCTTCTGACTGTCCACCTGCTGACTACCACTTCATGCACCTCTTGAAGCTGCTGTGCAAGTTCAACGGCAGTCAAACGACGATTTCGCAACGCTGTCGTTACAAGAAATCTGTTGTCGCGCTGTGTTGTAGCTCTTGCTCGACCAGATCATCGTCGCCTTTCAAAGCCACCAGTCTCCCGATAGCGCTGGTACACACGACGAACTGAATATCGGCTGATATTCAGTTGTCGAGCTACAGCACTCTGGTTCTGGCCCGCTTCAATTAGAGCGACGACTTGAGCGGCTTTTTCCGGAGTAGTAGTATCCATCTTTTTCAGACAAATGCAATTGGAGTCACTAGAGGTCTTATCAGGTTAAGCGTTGGCTTGCAATTGATGACGTTTTACACAAAACATGCCTTTTTATACCTGCAGTTGGTCTTGCAAACTGCAGTGAGTTGAGGGAGAAATTTTTGGAGTTTGCTGTTGTCGTTTTGTTTCAGCAGGCAGGTAAACTTATCATGTCTTATGTGGTATCATTGAATAGGTATTGAACTATCCTTTAACCTTATGTTAAAAAATATATGTATTTTTTTAAATAAAAAGAATTAAATAATATTTTTCAAAAAATTTACAGATGTGCGATTTCATTGCACCCGAGTGTATTTATTTATTGTCAAACTTTTGTTCTTAACGTCTGGGGTCAAATTGAGAATACGTTAAATATTGTTTGTCTTTATTAATATTTTTCTATAGTGTAGTCTGGGCGAAATTTTTGATTATAGAAGTATAATAGTCTTCGAAAACAGAATCATAATAGTGTACAAACTTACAGTTTCAATTTATAGTCGAATTTCCACTACCGCGGGACTGCTCGTTTAAATAAAGCTATTAAGTACCTAAGTCTTGTGCAGCAAAAAGGGAACTGCATGTTTGTATCTTCGACGACTTCCTCGCATTCTATCGCCGACTCTGGGGCTTCCACGCGCTTGCAACTGTGGATGATGGAGAAACAATTTCATGTTTATGTAAAATCAAACTGAAGTGTTTATCGCATGTGATCATCCGAATGCAAACCTGGAGTAAACTGCGGGGCAGGTTTTCTAATTTTTTAGAGTTTATTGTGTTTAACTTGTTTCGCAGATAAACTTTTCTTAAGAAATTTTGAAATATTTTCTCGGCAAAAAATTTGGCCGTGGTTTTATTTTATTTTTTTATTGCTTAGATGGATGGACGAGCTCACAGCCCACCTGGTGTTAGTGGTTACTGGAGCCCATAGACATCCACAACGTAAATGCGCCATCCACCTTGTGATATAAGTTCTAAGGTCTCAAGTATAATTACAACGACTGCCCCACCCTTCAAACCGAAACGCATTACTGCTTCACGGCAGAAATAGGCAGGGCGGTGGTACCCACCCGCGCGGGCTTACAAGAGGTCCTACCACCAGTAATTACGCAAATTATAATTTTGCGGGTTTGATTTTTATTACACGATGTTATTCCTTCACCATGAAAACCGACCGTGAACATTTGTTAAGTACATATTTCATTAGAAAAATTGGTACCCGCCTGCGGGATTCGAACACCGGTGCATCGCTACATACGAATGCACCGGACGCCTTATCCTTTAGGCCACGACGACTTCAAATTAATAGTAGTTGTCAAGACTCTGAGTTCCAGAACTTACCCGACCGTGTAGATAGCGAGGTTCCTACCCCCGGGCTGACAGCGGTGCCTCGTGCAAGAGTACGCGTCAGCCCACTCTGAATACGCGGCGTGCTTCTGCATTGTCCTCGGGTCCGTGCAGTCTGTGGACATCAAATGCGTTGAAATCATTCAAAATTCGACGGCATCCGCAGCCGGGGACATTTAGCGACACTGCTGATTTCGGGTTTGAATGGATCTTTATTTCAATAAAATACTGATGGCATATTAGGCATTTATTGGACACCTTGGTGGCGGTAGGCGAAGGACTGCCATTGCAGGAGCGTCGCCCGACATCGCACATACACACACTTTATATTGCATAATATCTACAATACAAATCTGAAATGAAATCAGTGTGCTTAGAACGAGTTTTTTAACGCTCTCGGTAACGTAAAAGTTAACTCGATTTTGTATGGAGTTGGAACGTTTGCCAAGGTTTCCCGCTAGGGGCGCTGTTCCAACTGCCTACAAATTTGAGTTAACTTTTACGCTATCGAGAGCGTTAAAAAACTCGCACTAAGCACACTGAACAGGGTGAGACTGTTGTGTGATTGAAATGCAAATACCGGGGCACACATGTAGACATCACAAAACCAAAAAATGTAGTGAACGTCTCTTTATCTAATACGATTGACTAAATCTTCAGACCAGAACACGCGAATGCTACGAAATTGGGTAGGTTTGATTCCATCATCTCGTTTTTACCATCGCGCCGCCCGCCACCGGAGTGGAGTTCATCTATACTACCTGGAGCCACAGCAGTCATCCACAGTGCGTTTCCAGAGGGCTTTTTGCCACGTACGATCTGGCTATGGAATGAACTCCCCTCCACGGTGTTTCCCGAGCGCTATGACATGTCCTTCTTCAAACCAGGCTTGTGGAGAGTGTTAAGCGGTAGGCAGCTGCTTGGCTCTGCCCCTGGCATTGCTAAAGTCCATGGGCGACGGTAACAACTCACCATCAGGTGGGCCGTATACTCCAATGCCTTCAACAGCAATGATAAAAAAGCCACCAGTAACATTTTGGGGGAGGTTTGTAATTTAGGAAAGGATAACACTACTACGGATGAGTTAAGGGGATCCAGTAGTAATAGCTACTACGTCAAAAAAATGTTTTGTCATTGAAAGTCTGACTGTACGGTACGATCGAAAGGGACCAAGCATGAGTGGGCCACTGCACTTATTGTTATAAACAAACTTACACTGATCCTTGAAAGAGTCGTTTGATGGTCCAGCGCTGATGGTGGTGATCAATCCCACCAGTACAAAGGCTAACATTGTCATTGATAGGAGTTGACCAAATGAATGCGGTGTGTGCGACGGTCGCTACAAGGAGTAATCGGATAATTGGTACAGTCAGAAAGAAAAATAAATTTATTTTGAAATTGTTTTTAACTGAAAAATAATTTGATGTATTTCTTGTATAACTGGTGCGATTATCTTCTTTTCAAGATTTATATCATATTATTATTATAAAATAGGACCTCTTATGAGTCCGCGCGGGTAGGTACCACCACCCCGCCTATTTCTGCCGTGAAGCAGTAATGCGTTTCGGTTTGAAGGGCGGGGCAGCCGTTGTAACTATACTGAGACCTTAGAACTTATATCTCAAGGTGGGTGGCGCATTTACGTTGTAGATGTCTATGGGATCCAGTAACCACTTAACACCAGGTGGGCCGTGAGCTCGTCCACCCATCTAAGCAATAAAAATAAATAAATAAAATAAAATTACTCTGTCAAAATTACTCTGCCTTTTACTCTGTTGTAAAATTAAAATGTCAACAACTCACCTAATCTCACGCTCTGATGGGAATACATCGACATCATAACATGAGACGTGGATGTCTCAATTCTCGAGTCAATATTTTACTTGCGTTAAGGCGTATTTTGACCGACGACAGGAGGGTGCCCTCATCTGCTCTACATCTGTCGCGAGGCAGATATGGGTTCCAAGCTAGAAGCGTGGGGCAGGAGTTCTGCAATGCCATTGAAAATTGGAACTCATGTCTTACGACAGAAGTCAGCATTCGGTTTGGAAAAAAAATACCCGTGAATGTTGACAGCGGCACGAGTCGTGTATAGAAAAAAAAAACCTTACCTGAAATTATATTATTAGATTTTTAGTAAAACGTTTTTGTTCACCACTGTACTTGATATCAGAACATAAAGGAAAAAAGTAAATGTTTACAAACTTACACATCCGCTGGCTGTGCCCTCGTTACTTAGTGGTAGCGAATGAGCTTTTAATATCCGATCGCTCGCTCGATACCGGAGACTCAAATATTCCAAACTAGCTGACCCGGCAGACTTCGTAGTGCCTCAATCGATAAATAAAAGACCTAAGATTTTGTATAAAATAAACTTAAAACAAACAAAAGGAATCCGTCCTACGGGAGACACATCAAAGAAAAAACAAAATTGTTATTTTTATTTAATTTCATATCTATCTACCTCCTAAACTTTTTCTGGACTTCCATAAATAATTCAAGACCAAAATTTGCCAAATCGGTCCAGCCTTTTACGAGTTTTAGCGAGACTAACGAACAGCAATTCATTTTTATATATATAGATAGAATAAACATATTTTATGACCTACGTTTTAAAACGAGACCCCACCCATGACAAGTGGATTATAATTAAATTCAAATAGAGCTCGCAGCCCATCTGGTATTGTGACTACCATAGCCCACAGACATCATAACATCAATGCTACCACCCACGTCGAGACTTGAGGTCTTATGTCTCAATAGTAATAATTACCCAAATTATAATTTTTAACAGTTTTGTTTTTATTACACAATGTTATTCCTTCACTGTTGAAGTCATTTTTGTGAAGAACATTTAAACGTATTCCAGAAGAAGCATTGGTATCGGAACACTCGAACCCCGGCGCGGCGTCGCTCAAGCCGCGTACGCCGGCTGACTTATGCCTCAGACCGCGACCACTACGTGCCCCGGATCGATTATAAGTGTAACTTTAATTTATTTAAAAAAGGCGTGGTAGCTTTCTTTTTTTTTATTGCTTAGATGGGTGGACGAGCTCACAGCCCACCTGGTGTTAAGTGGTTACTGGAGCCCATAGACATCCACAACGTAAATACGCCACCCACCTTGAGATATAAGTTCTAAGGTCTCACGTATAGTTACAACGGCTGCCCCACCCTTCAAACCGAAACGCATTATTGCTTCACGGCAGAAATAGGCAGGGTGGTGGTACCTACCCGCACGGACTCACAAGAGGTCCTACCTCCAGTAATTACGCAAATTATAATTTTGCGGGTTTCATTTTTATTACACGATGTTATTCCTTCACCGTGGAAGTCAATCGTGAACATTTGTTGAGTACGTATTTCATTAGAAAAATTGGTACCCGCCTGCGGGATTCGAACACCGGTGCATCGCTACATACGAATGCACCGGACGTCTTATCCGTTAGGCCACGACGACTTCAAAGCTCTTAGCATTTAGCGACTTTAATCTCACCATAAAAATAAGTAGCCCCGGTAAGCAACAAATTAAGGAGCGGACGGTTGGCGTGGTATGGACATGTGATGCGTAGAGAGGAGATGCATGTGACTAGGAGATGTATGGAAACGGTAGTGCAACTAAGTAGTGTAATTTTTTTATTCAACATAAATGAAAGTACATACTTACTTGTTGAACGTCAAAAAGAACTAACGCCAATTCACAAAAACTAGCCTAGAACTGGCAAGAAACTCAGCGGGCATGTCTTTTTTTTTAAATATTACATTATTTTTTTATATTAGATTTTTTTAAATATTCATTGTTACAAGATGTAACTATTATAACGTAACAATTATTGCAATATTGAAATGCCCGGAGAGAGCAATCCCAATTTTTGCAATCTTCTAGATAATCATTGACTTTATAGTAAGCTTTATTGCACAGATGTTCTTTAATAGTTTTCTTAAACCTATGTATATGTAGGTTCTGAACATCTTGTGGGGTTTTGTTGTACAGGCGCACAGACAGACACCTGAATGAATTTCGTATCTTATGTAACCTACTCATCGGCACATCAAGGTTGTGTTTGATCAAAAGCTACCGCCATCTAAAGCATGTCTTGATGGATCCTCCGGATTCACTCTCGGTGCATAAAGACTCCCCAAGCATTGGTTTGTGGCCGCATCTTCTCAGTGGGTCGCGAACCGGTGGTAGATTCAGCGAAGAACTGCTCTTGCTATGGCCAGTTCACCAATTCCGTCAAGTTGAGCCAATGCGCTCACATATCAGTCCCTGAGTTGTTAGAATACCTCCTTAGGCTACCAGTGATTCCTATCAACAAAATGAGGAATTGCTTATGTATTTATAATTACATAAGTAATTAATTAGTAATTGTTCCGGTTTGGCAGCAAAATAAACTGCGTTGGTTTGATTTGTAGCACGAATTTATTGAATAGCAATAAGTCGATATAAGGGAAAGCAGTTCAAAATTAAAGGGTAGAGAAGGGAAAATAATGGAACCATGGAACATACGGTATAAAACACAGAGAGAACCGAATGCCCTCCGTAGACTCAGAGGTTCCAAGCGATCCGTGAGAGCGGGACTATCGACCATCCGAACAGCGTTTCTGTATGGAGTCAAATGGAAGTAGCTGGTATTTGGGAGCCCCGGCCCAGAGGTGAGAGCAGTACGCCACGCGAGGCCAGACCTGAGCTTTATAAAGCGCAAGTCTCTGCCCAGGCGTGAAATACCGCTTCGCTCTGTTGAGGACTCCCAACATTTTAGAGGCCAACTAGCTGTACCCGTCCGCTTCGCTGGCCCTTGTTATAGATACATGTTAACTATTGTATAGAGTATTATGTAAGGGGTACCGTATATAATTAAACAGGTACCAGACTGGTAAAGTAATGTAGTAGGTAGTTGAATGAAGTCCGCGGGCGGTGAGGTGTGAGTGCGGACCGGCTTCGGCTCCCATGAGCTGTCAGTTCCTGAGTCCTTCAAGCCGCAGGGCGAGGTGGCTCCGCGGTAGAGTATCGCGGACTCCTGGCTGAGCCTTTGCTCGCCCACCTGTCCTGGTGAAACTGGAAAGGCCTTCGGGCCACCAGTAATCTCTCAATCATAAAAAAAAAAAAAAAAAAGTATCGCGGAACTAAAAATAATTAAATTTATAGGGTTTTTCTATTCTAAATTCGGTAACACATCTGTAGGGGAGAATCCCTCAAGTGTCTTAGAAGGAAATATGACTCTATGTGGCAGATGCTAAGGTACAGATTCTATTGTAATATGAGTGCACAGTGAAGTAGTACTGTCTTTAAAGAAATTATTATAAATTTTTAATCAAAATTCATGACGACGGACAAATACATACCGTGTAGCGTGTTATTGTGTAGTGGTAAGTGACATGGTCACTACACAAGGGGGTCGCAGGTTCGAATCCCACCAAGGGAAGATATTTGTATGATAAATATAAATGTATTTTCCAGGGTTATGGATGTATATTAAATATATGTATGTGTATAATAAAAATCTTACATTTATATCCGTTATCTGGTACCTGTAACACAAGTTCTTTACGAACTTAGCACGGGACCAGTTAACGTGGCGTGATTGTTAGTAAATATTTATTATTATTTTATTATTTTATAATTATGGTTAGTACCATATGGAATGTTTCACGGTTCACAACTTTCATTTTGAAACGTCTCAGCAGTTATAGTTCCCGCTTAATACTAGGTGGGCCCTGAACTAGTATACCATCTGGTCGTAAGTGGTTATCGAAGGTCTATGGTCATCACTACGTCAATGCGTCCAAACACGACATGAGACACTTACCCTTTAATTTTTATTGCTTAGATGTGTGGACGATCTCACAGCCCACCTGGTGTTAAGTGGTTACCGGAGTCCATAAACATCTACAACGTAAATGCCGCCACCCATCTTGAGACATCAGAGTTCTAAGGTCTCAGATTTTACAGTACAACGGCTGCTCCACCCTTCAAACCGAAACGCATTACTGCTTCACGGCAGAAATAAGCAGGGTGGTGGTACCCACCCGCGCGGACTCACAAGAGGTCCTACCACCAGAAATTACGCAAATTATAATTATACGGGTGTAATTTTTATTAAACGAAGTTATTCCTTCACCGTGGAAGTCAATCGTGAACATTTGTTAAGTACGTATATATTTCATTGGAAAAATTGGTACCCGCCTGCGGGATTCGAACACCGTTGCATCGCTACATACGAATGCACCCGACGTCTTATCCTTTAGGCCACGACGACTTAAAAGTTTCATTTTGAATAAAACCTTTCAAACCGAAACGTATTACCGCTTCGCTGCAAAAATAAGTGGTGATACCTATTCCGGACTTGCAGAACGCCTTACAAGCAGTAATTACCCATATTATAAGTTTTGGGAATTTCGCGACACGACTTCAATAAAAATAAAACATTATCTCTATATATAAAAATGAATTGCTGTTCGTTAGTCTCGCTAAAACTCGAGAACGGCTGAATCGATTTGGCTAATTTTGGTCTTGAATTATTTGTGGAAGTCCAGAGAAGGTTTAAAAGGTAGATAATTAAGAAAATGCTCGGAACTAAATAAAAATAACAATTTTGTTTTCCCTTTGATGTGTCCCCCCGTCGGACGGATTCCTTTTGTTTGTTCTAAGTTTATTTTATACAAAAGCTTAGGTCTTTTATTTATCGATTGAGGCACTACAAAGTCTGTCGAGTCAGCTAGTTTTGAATAAAAGAGATGTAAGCGGTCACTAGAATTATTTGTGTTTGAGGTGCGACTCCGTGCGCGATTACATTTATTGTAATAACAATTAATAGTAATTAATTCAGGTCAGGAACGAAACCGTGCTTCAGCGCGTTCATATGTCCCGGAAAATGCTGCCTGCTATCAAAAAGCGCAAGATAGAGTATCTCGGCCACGTGCTCAGGAACGATCGATACATGCTGCTGCAGCTGATAATTATGGGCAAAGTGGACGGAAAGAGACGTGCTGGGCGAAGGAAAAAGTCATGGCTCCGGAATATCCGGGAGTGGACCGNTCTCGGCCACGTGCTCAGGAACGATCGATACATGCTGCTGCAGCTGATAATTATGGGCAAAGTGGACGGAAAGAGACGTGCTGGGCGAAGGAAAAAGTCATGGCTCCGGAATATCCGGGAGTGGACCGGTATTGCCTCCGTCGAACAGCTGTTCCGGCTGGCTGCTGACAGAAAGGAATACAGGAAGCTAACGGCCAACATTCAGGATTGAAGAGGCACTGCAAAAAAAAACAAAACAAAAGTAATGAATTAATATCAACGTTCTTCAAATCGGAGCTTTACTAATCGGTTTATTTTCGCCATTTCAAGATTAAAAGACCCATAATCGTTTCTAAAAATGTATAAACAAACTATTGTAAAAGTTTAAAACTTAATAACATACAACATTACTAAAATTCATAATACAGCCAAACCTCTTACAATAATTAGAGTTGTTATATTTGAATGCACAGTACTACTGAGACGTTTCCCGCGCGCTAACGAATTAAAATATTTTTATCCTTAACTTTGAAAGCTGATTTCGAAGTTTTGTTATATTAGTGCTTCAGACATGGCGGTGTGCGCGCGACTCCTCGTACTGTCCCTGTGGGGGCTTGGGGTGAGTACATTATTATTGAAAGAAAGAAAGAAAGAAAGAAAGAAAATCTTTATTCGCCAGAAATATAGTTTACTTTATAAATATAGTTAGATATAGGACATAGTTTCATATATTTCGCCTGTTTAGGCATGCGAAAATTTAATTTATTCTTATATTAATTATAACACAAAATTTACTAAATCTATCTATTTTTACATTCTATCACTTCTTATTCTAATATTTTATTATGTACAACACTTATCATTTAAAAATTCTTGCACACTATAATAAGCCTTGTCTATTAGCCATAAATATAATTTTCTTTTAAATTGAGTTAGTGGAAGATCTCTTATGCTGTTTGGTATCTTATTAAATATTCTGATAGTCATAGGATAACAGTTTGTATGGTAGTAACGAGTATTTATACTTGGTAACATTAGTTTAGTAGGGTATCTTGTATTAAATTGACAGTACTCGCCACACGATTTTGATTCTTTACTAGCCTAGAGATATCTGATGCTGGGCAACTACGCCGTTAAAAATGCTCCTTAATTATTGTTTATTTTGTTTTTATTGTTACGTATATTCGTACGATGAACAGGTTTGTTGGTTCTTTGTTTATTGCATACAAGCGGCCCGCTCCGGCTCCGCTCGGGTCTTTAACAAAAATTTCAACGATATTTGACGTTGTTTCATTTTTTTAAATAAAAGAACACTTATTGCGGCATAACTATAAATGTTAGACATATGCTGTCCCGACACTTTCTGTAAATTATAATGTATTCTACAAAGTCGTATTACATTATTTTATTCTACCATCAATAGTTTTCGCAGGGCACGTAATGTAAAGAATATTTTAAGTAATTTTTTTACACGTTGGGTTACATTATTGGAGTTTAAGTAAGGATCCGTAATTTTTTTCAAAAAAGATTATAGCCTATGTCACTCGGGAATAGTGTAGCTTCCAAACAGTGAAAGCATTTTTCAAATCGGTTCAGTAGTTTCGGAGCCTTTTCAATACAAACAAACAAACAAATCTTTCCTCTTTATAATATTAAGTATAAAAGTATAGATATTTAAAAATATAGAAGCGTAGATATCAGTATCAGGTTCCCACGATACGTCCTATTTAGGGGACAGGCGACAGTGCGGTTCGGCCCTGTAATATTTTTATTATTTCACAAGATCATTACTTCAATCGAGACTTTCAACTGAGTGAATGTCGGTTTTTGTGCTGTGGTGTTCATTTTTTTTAATCCTACCTAAGCCTTCAGAGGCTATATTAGCGTAACCCTAACGTGTAGGTGAGCTCTCGGGGCTCAAACCAGGAGGCGTTGCTAACACTGGCCCTAGTAAGAGCCGTGCTTCGCAGAATCTATCACCAGATCGGAAACGCGACCCACTGAGAAGATCTGGCGAGAAAACTCAGTGGGCTGAGTGTTTAGGCTTCGATGTTGTCTATGGTACACATAACTGCACTGTATATCTGCAGAGGAATACCCAATCCAGCAATCAAGTGATCAACTCCCAGCCCATCCGTAAAAACCAATTTCTCCTACCTTAACATATTTCATTGAAGTCTCAATGGCTTGGAGCGGAGCTAATGCTACTCGTCAAGCCGGATGCATGAACGATTTGAAGAGTCAGACAACATGTTGATAGTGGTGTTTTTTTTATTCAGTGACACTGTTCTATTCCCTGAAGTTTATTATAACAATTCTTCTTTGCAATTTTTAAATGTGTCTAATTAAATTTCTAACACACATTTATTACTTTGGTATTGTTATATTATGTAACGGAAACTTCGAGCATCATTGTCAATGATTTTAAGACTTCGGATTAAACTGAATATTTGCTCACGCATCAAGGACCGATCGCGATACACCGGTAGGCAGAGGTCTAGCTCACTATCACGTAACCACTCACTATCAGATGGGCCCTATGCTCGTCTGTCTACAAGGCCAATAAAAAAATTACCATAAATATCGCTCTAATATCCTGACCAGTTTTAAAAAAAAGACTCGTTAATATGTCAATTAAATAAATTAAACAAGTATTTTTAAGGTTGTAAGTACTTTTATATTAAACTAGCGACCCGCCCTCGCTTCGCTTCGGAAACATTAAAACACATGAAACCAAAAAAAAAATTAAAAAAGTAGCCTATGTTCATCAGGGACAATGTCGGCTTCTAATGGAAAAAGAATTTTTCAAATCGGTCCAGTAGTTTCGGAGCCTATTCGAAACAAACAAACAAACAAATCTTTCCTCTTTATAATATTAGTATAGACAATGTGTTGTTTGGATCTGCAATTGGGTATTACATCAGCGATGTGTTTTAAATGTATATACACTGATGCTCTTAACTAATAAGCACATGATTCCGATAGAGGCACCCGTCACGTGCGGACGTGCTCATCGTCCACTCGATCGCCCGGTCTTTGTTCGCCCGGCTTTTGTTAGCCCGGCCATTGTTCGCGCGGCCTGTGTTTGTGGTACATCTGCCGACTAAGTGCTCTTTCTGGAAGTTTTTATTTGTTTTGTTTCCTTTTGTTGTTTCTGTGTTCGTGGTACATCTGCCGACAAAGTGGTTTCCTGCAAGTATTTATTTGTTTTGTTTCTTTTCGTAATTTCTGTTTTGTTGTGCTTTTTCTTTGTCCTGTAGTAATCGCGCCGCATTGCCACCTGTGTTCAATAGAACCGCTCAGGTCCGAGAAGTTGGGGCCTCGCCGCAAGGCGAGTGTTTTCAAGACCCGGGGCCGCCCCACCTGGGTACTCAGCGATCATGGACGCTGTATTCGCGGAATTCCTCCGACTTCGCCACCCACAGCTCGCCTCGGAGTTTTTGGCCTTCAAGGCCAATCACACTGCGAGCCCTCTCGAGGACTCCGCCGCGCTCGCTGCTCCTGCGTCGCCTGTACCTGCGTGCAGAGCTTCTGCATTGAGCACCGCAGCCTCTGTCGTGCCTGCCGCTCCCGTGTCGCCTATACTGGCGAGAAAAGCTGCTGCGTCGTCCGCCGTGACCATCGTTTCAGCTGAGCGATCATCCGCGGCCTCCGTCGCGCCCTCTAAAACACCTACACTTGCTCGTAGGTCNCACGTCCTTACGGATCCATCAGATCCAATAACCTTTGCATTAGATGCCTTCAGCTCTAATACTAGGGGCAGGCTTAGGGACCCCGGTAACCGTACTCGTCGAACTCGACAAAGAGGTCGACGTGCAACCTAACCCATGCATCAGCCCGCTGAGTTTCTCGCCGGATCTTCTCAGCGGGTCGCGATTCCGATCCGGTAGTAGATTCATTCGCGAAACAATTGCTCTTGAGTTGTTAGGTCTCCTTCGGAGGCGCTCGGGCAGTTGTTAGCAAATCCCACCCCTCTTGGCTGAGCCTTTGCTCGCCCACCTGTCCTGGTGAAACTGGAAAGGCCTTCGGGCCACCAGTAAACTTTCAATCATAAAAAAAAAAAACTAATAAGCAGCTCTTGTTTATGTTGTGTCGTCGATGGTGGCGGATGACGTTTGTCGTTACATAAAATGCTTGGCTCGGATGACTAGATTCTAAAAAACAACCTTTTTTTTTCCTACCTAAGCTGATAGCCTTGAGAGGCTATTTCAGCGTAACCGTGGCTAGTAGGTGAGCTCACGGGGCTCAAACCTGACGACGATGCTAACACGAACCCTAGCAAGAGCCGTGCTTCGCAGAATCTACCACCGGATCGGAAACGCGACCCACTGAGAAGATCCGGCGAGAAACTCAGTGGGATGTGTCTGAGAGTTAATTTACTCGTCGAGCCCTTCGTCGCAAGCGACGGGTTCGACGAGAACGGTGACCGGTGCTTGAAGTACCTAAAAGCACCATTAGTGGATCGGGAGGATCCGAGATGACGTGTTTTGGGCGACGTCGACTGCTTTCCATTCTGTCCGCAGGATCGGGAATGTAGTTACCGGCGGCCACGATGAGAGGGTTCTCGTGTCGTGCCGCTTTATCGAAGTGGAAAAACGACCCGTGTGACCACCCGGTGATATTTTATATGCAGTCATTACCAATGTGATTAAGCAAGAACGCGTTTTATTAACTGTGATCACTGAGCGAACAGTGATAACACTAAAATAGTGAATAATCAGTAAACTGGTTTGTTACTGGTGGTAGGACCTCTTGTGAGTTCGCACGGGTAGGTACCACCGCCCCGCCTATTTCTGCCGTGAAGCAGTAATGCGTTTCGGTTTGAAGGGTGGAATAGCCGTTGTGACTATACTGAGACCTTAGAACTATATCTCAAGGTGTGTGGCGCATTTACGTTGTAGATGTCTATGGGCTCCAGTAACCACTTAACACCAGGTGGGCTGTGAGCTCGTCCACACATCAAAGCAATAAATAAAAAAAACTCAATACTTTTTTTAAATAACATCACGAATACGATTTTATTTTATCTTTATTATTGGTTTTACTAACCAGTAGTGACCTGAGCGCTATCGTTGCTTACCCTGAGGTTAACTTTAACGGTTTGGTGAACTCATCCTTGTAATCTTAAAGGCCAATGCCGGTATTAACATGAACCTTCGAAATTTATAGTTTCCTAACTTAACCGCGGATAGTCTTGAGGGAATTTTTCGGCTTCACCGCACGGTTAGGCGATCTGGTCCACTGAGAAACTCCAATGGCTTTACCCGTAGGTTAAGTAAGTAGCATTTTTCGGCGAAAACAATGCCCGGTGCTTGGAGAGTCTAACAGCACAGAGAGTGGATCAGGAGGATCCGCCATGACGTGCTTAGGTTTATGGCGGCTGTGTATTTCCCGGTCGTCTGGGTCGGACGAGGAGTATGTAGTTGGCGGCGATCGCGATAAGAAGGTTATCGGGTGGCACCGCTTTTTCGAAGAATAAAAATTGAATGTTGTCTACGTCGGCGCGCGGGGCTCTAGCTAATGTCTTGAACTACCTATCCGCTAGGGGATAGATTATTCTGGCTTATTACTTTAGCGAGATCTGTTTTCATAGTTTAATTTCCGGACTATGGACATATATACTGCGGGTATAAATGTTTACTTTTACATTATAGACTAGATGAAAATTATTCTTCATCGCATCGATGGTAGCCGGGTGAGTCGCTACACCGGATAGTATCCAACCCTTCTTGCCGCACTGATTTACCTAAAATACTCTTAAAGGCACTTATTTCATTGAAATCAGCTAAAAAAGCTCTGAGATGTTAACGTTAGTTTTTGGTTTGAGATTGAGGTGTTCTGGATTCACTTTTGATGATTTTAGGCTCCCCCAGCACCGGTCACCGATCATTGGCCAGTAGATTCAGCGAAGCACTGCTCTAGCAAGGGCTTTTGTGAGTAATTTATTCAGGTTGTGCTCATAAGCTCACCTACCCGTCCGGACGTGGTTGGAACAGCCCCTTAGGCTACCGGCGATTAAAAAAAACCCATAACTAAATTCCACTAAAATAAAAAAAACCTGTTATAAGTATATAAAGGACAATGCCCAAAAGTGGGCCAACTGTATGTCAAAACTATTTGTACTTGAAAAATTATGCCTTATTTTTTTACGTTGTTTAGTTTATGTATCAACATTTCTTTCGCCCTGGCATTGTTTTACAAAAAAATAAATTACTTATTTGATAACATCACAAAATTTAGTGCCATAGTTTTTAAATTCGCCAATAGGCAAAGGGCTTAGTCCATACAGCATTATAGTAAACCTATATTCTGCCAAACGAAAGAGTTATCTGTGACTTGAACATCAAATTAAAAAAATATAAGTAATGGTTATAATTCACAGACGTTTTAGTATATTTTTGTTCAATTCAATATTTATATATTGTAATAATAATTATTAGTGAAAACCATGAGTTATTTTATTTAATATTTTTAGATATTAATGATTTCATTAGTAAAAATCTCAATGGCCTACCATTACTCTATTCTTATTATATATGATCAGAGAGTTTTGGCAGCAACCCGAGTGAAGCATCACTTGAAGTTTTATTTTAATGTTTTTTTAATAGTTTATTGTGATGTATAATATATAAATTGGGCGTTGTTTTGTGTATTAAACGTCAATAATCGTTGTTCACGATTAATAAGGCATTGGAATAAAACTGTGGCTAACATAGCAGTGACTGTTTTTTTTTTTCAAGATAAAAGGTCTGCGGAAATTCNGCGCTCCTCAGCCTCACGGAACGCCATGACCAGGTCGCAAAACCTGGTCATGGCCTCCCAAGAATTCTGGTCCTCTAGCATGCGGGCGATGACAGCCCGCAAGGAGAGGTCTCTCCCCAGCACCGCGATGAGGTCTCGCCGCGAGCGCTCCCAACGCGGGCACGCTTCGAGTGCGTGCTGAGCGTCATCGTCCGGATGCCCGCATTGGTGGCAACCCGGATGTGGCTCTCTCCTGCAGACCTTCCACAGGTACCTCCCGAAGCAATTTCTCTTAAACCTGGGTGAGAATATAAAAATAGTTTTCTGAATATGAAACGATATTTCTTTGTCTATCTAAATAAGTTAAAATCATCATCACGCGACAACTTTTTTTAGGGGCCCAAACGCCCATAGAAAATGGGCATTGTCCTTTAGGGTATACCTACACGCCTTAAGTTGAACCGCTCGTTAATTACCTACCTAAAATTACACGCGGGATTGAATGAACATATTAGGAAATTCACTAACGCCTGTGCTAATGTGCAAATTTTTTCAAAGGAATAGAATTATTACATACCTATTGCACGCCAATCTTACAAAATCGAAACTTAAGTTTATTTTATAAATTAGTGCCCTTGTACTCTGTATCCTTATTGTCGTGTTTTTTCTAACAGCTGTGTTTACAAAATTAATTAAAAAAAAAAAAAAAGATTTAAAAAAATTAATGAAATAAGTTGCAATAATTTCATACATTTGAAACTAATCGAGATATAAGAAAACAATTCAGAGGAGTAGAGGGTACTCATAAAACAATTTTACAGACCCGTATTCAGTGGCCGTATTAGGATGCATTATTTGTGTTTTTTCTAGAATTAATTTTGTAACATGCCATCACGTGGTTCTAGAATTAAATTTCCTTGGTGTATCGGGAGAGCTGTCATATTTTTATTCCAAGGCGGCATCAACGGCGACCAGCATCTTGACAGTGTCCGAATCGCAGCTATGCCGACGTTCATGAGGACTGAGCCAACCTGGGGCTCTCGCTTCAAGCTTCTATGTTCCGTGAAACCGATTTTCTCATTTGCTTTGCAATTACGTGGACCTTAACAGTACTAGATAGGTTGGCGGTACCAACCCGCGCGAGCTCCCATCACTCCCGGCCGCTGGCTTAACAAATATAGTTAGAGTATCTCTGAATAACTACACTGAGACCTTAGAACTTATATCTCAAGGAGGGTGGCGCATTTACGTCATAAATGTCTATGGGCTACAGTAACCACTTAACACCAGGTGGGCTGTAAGCTCGTCCGCCCATCTAAGCAATAAAAAAAAATCCTCAGTTTATTGCTATTAATCTGGGCAGGGTTTTCCGACCGGATTCAATTGAGTGGAATCAGTATCCTAGTAAAATATGTTTAGTACTGTGAATTTAAGTATACACTGGTTCTTGTCTGTGCACGGTGCATAGCACAGAAGATGCCACCTTGGAGTCGGTGGATGTGGAATATTTCAAAAAGGACAAATAGCAAATTCAATTCTCGTTGGCTATGAAAAGGAATGTCGATGATACTGACCGTGCGGGTTATCTACCTGGCTTCATTTTTTTTTTAAGAGATTTTATGACCTGGTAACTAAGACCTTTAAGTCATGTCTTATTTTACTTTATATTCTTGATTTTATGAAAAATGATAATATGGAGTGAAATGAAATGAAGATGATTAATTTGAAACATTAATCAACTGGGATGAAATTTAATGAAATGAGATGATATGGGATGAAATATAATGAAATGAGATGATATGGGATGAAATATAATCGCAGTAAAATGGTGGTCATTTACTGAGATTACCTGGCTTCAATACAATTCTGTCCATAGATAGTACACTTAATACAACTCTGTCGTTCTTTCCTTATTCATCGCATTGTGTATCTGGCGTCAGTCACAATTCGCTCGGGCATCGCGACAATAGAAATCTACTATATGCAGTTTAGTTGAATAGTTTCTTGTTGAAAATCTAACAGAAGTAAGTTAAAATAATCATATTTTTAACGTTAGAAGTCTAATATTTTTAAATGTCAGCCATTTTCGTAATTCTATGTTTTTAGACAATAATAAAAATATAATTATACTGGTGGTGGTATGAGCCGAAGCACGGGTACTTAGCTACAAGAGTCCTGTCCATTTTTGTCGTGAAGCAGCATGCGTTTCGGTTTCCAAGAATTTCATATATTATGTTTAAACTATAATAATAATAATAATTATTATTTATTTATTTCTCTCTTAAAGGTATAGTACAAATGCAAATGGAAATTAACCTTATAATTTATTTTGTAAGCCTTTGAAAGAGCTGAAGTCTGTACTAGGTTCAAAGACCTGTATTACTGATCTCCAGGCTCCCTCCTTCTTAGGATAGATTAGGTTAGGTTAAGTCGTGAACCGATGCTGCGGACTAGTGTTGAGAGGTCATTAGGTGTTATCATTTAAGGTCATTACAAACTACTCAAGGGTCAAAGTACCCTAATTAAACTACTTTCCCGGTTTAATCTCGCGTTTATTGCTGTCATTGTTCTCGTAATTTATTGTCCCATTAATTCCCGTGATCACGGACGACTGTATAGAAATCGAAACATCGGAAATAGCATAGGTACATTACTAAAATAAAATAAAAAGTCGAAATTAAAATGTAAAAGCAGTTTTGATTATGTCCACGTCGCGCGAAGGCCGGAGATAATATTAAACTACCTTCCCGCGTTGACTTTTTTTCCCTACCTATGCTGATAGCCTTGAGAGTGTTTTTGAGCGTAACCTTAACTAGTAGGTGAGCTCACGGGGCTCAAACCTGACGACATTGCTAACACAAACCCTAGCAAGAGCCGTGCTTCGCAGAATCTACCACCGGATCGGAAACGCGACCCACTGAGAAGATCCGGCGAGAAACTCAGTGGGCTGTGTCTGAGGGTTAATTTACTCGTCGAGCTCTTCGTCGCAAGCGACGGGTTCGACGAGAACGATGACCAGTGCTTGAGGTACCTAGAAGCACCGTTAGTGGATCGGGAGGATCCGAAATGACGTGCTTTGGGCGACGTCGACTGCTTGAATGATTCCGCGTCGACGTTGAAGTACCTTAATTATTATTACAAATTAGACGCGCACAACTTTTTTATGTTTGAAGTTCGACCTCTAGACGACCTTATGGACGTCTGGAGGTCTTAAATCTTAAGATATTTTGTACTGCATTTATCACTTTTATCTTTCTTGCAGAACCAACTCCATATCTCGAAAAATATCTACTCTATTATATCCGCTGGCGACTTTTATATATTTTTATTGAGTACCTGTTAGTTGAGTATATTCGTTCATTATTTTACGTCACACTTTACTGTTTTTTTTTTTATTTCTTAGATATTAATTTCAATTTATTTAGCCTATCTTAAAGTTGACTTGTTTCATTGGGTATACAGATAATATATATAATGTATAATGGCGTCAATCTATTGTACCGAACACCCTAGATTTGTAGGAAGTTTGTTATTTTTTTGTCATTCAAACTTTTTATGAAATGATAAAGTAAAAGAATGTAACTAGAAGTAGCTTATATATTAGACTTCATATGATCGTGACAGCTATAGCCTATGGGCTCCGATAACTGCTCAACACCAGACAGCACCAGATGCCGCCAGTTTGTTTGTCCATCTAAAGCAGGGGTTCCCAAACTTATTTTGTCTACTGCCCACTTTGAGAATAAATAATTTTTTAGCGCCCCCGTTTTTTCAGAGAGCTCAGTCGCTGTCTAAGAGTCTTCCTAGATGAAATCGCCTCCCAAGCTTCTACACAACGTCCCCTTTTTTTGGTTCTCTTACCCTTTAAGCCTACAGCGCCCACGAGGGGGCGTTATCGCCCACTTTGAGAAAGGCTGATCTAAAGCAATATTAAAGAAACATTTTCGTTTCTCAGCTGGCGTCAACGATGGAAGTGCCCTCGTTAAAAATGAACAACGGCAGAGACATGCCCGCCATCGGCCTGGGCACGTACCTTGGGTTTGATCAGGTAATTATATCATGTATATCAACACACCTATTAGACCAAATATATCGTTCTATTTTTCGTGGTTCAAGGACATGAGTAATCAGCAATAAGTAAGGGGTTAATAAACCTTAAGGTGAAGATTCCGATAACCACCTCAAAGAGCGATAAACAAGAACAAAATATGTACAAAACGTAAACACGTTGAAGTTACTTTAAAAAAAAACAAGCATTTTATTTATATTGGTGCGATAACACCGCATTTCTTAGAACCCAGAAGAGCGCTTATAAGCTCATTAGTTCATTCCTAAACGATTTGGGACTTAATTAAATTTATTGTTAATTTTCAAGCAATTATATGCTCCAAATACCTATCAAATTAAGCTACCAGTTATGTGTTACACATGTCCATAAGGAAAATACTTAGTCTGGCCATAAATACTGTTACAATTAAAAATAAACAAAATATTACATTTGAATTTGGAATCTGTCATTTTTATATGATTGCTCATTGAGTTTTCTCATTTTGGCGCCAATACATTGTACAATATTTTGCGATAATAAAATGGAGTGGGGTGATAAAGAGAACCGAATCGCTGTGATTGCATTACACAAAGTAAGTATGGAGCCAAATGCAATTTTTAAAACTCTCCATACGCTTGGTATTAGTAAAATGTTTGTGTACCGGGCCGGGCTATTAATAGGTGCAATGAGACCTCCTCTGTTTCTGACAGAAAAAGATATGGCCGTCCACGTAGTGTTCGTACGAAAAAGGTGGTCAAAGCAGTAAGGGAAAGAATTCGAAGAAATCCTGCCCGAAAGCAAAATATTTTATCTCGGGAGATAAAGATAGCACCTAGAACCATGTCGCGTATTTTAAAAGATGACTTGGGACTTGCAGCCTATAAGAGACGTACTGGTCATTTCTTAACTGATAATTTAAAAGAGAATAGGGTGGAAAATCGAAACAACTACTGAAGCGGTACGCAAAGGGAGGTCATAGAAAAATTTTGTTTACGGATGAGATTTTTTTTACAATTGAGCAACATTTTAACAAACAAAATGACCGTATTTATGCTCAAAGCTCTAAGGAAGCTTCCCAATTAGTTGACAGAGTGCAACGTGTGTACTATCTCACTTCAGTGATGGTTTGCTGGGGTATTAGCTATGAAGGAGTGACTGAGCCATACTTTTGCGAAAAAGGTATCAAAACATCGGCACAAGTGTATCAAGATACCATTCTTGAGAAGGTAGTAAAGCCCCTTAATAAAACCATGTTCAATAATCAAGAATGGTCCTTCCAGCAAGACTCGACGCCAGGTCATAAAGCTCGGTCTACGCAGTCTTAGTTGGAAACGAACGTTTCGGACTTCAAGAGCTGAAGACTGGCCGTCGTCTAGTCCCAATCTTAATCCGCTGTATTATGATTTATAGTCAGTTTTAGAGAGTACGGCTTGCTCTAAACTTCATGATAATTTGGAGTTCCTAAAACAATCCGTACGATTGGCAGTGAAAAATTTTCCCATGGAAAGAGTGCGTGCTTCTATTGATAACTGAGCTGAAGTCTGGTGATGCTGCTGATCCTCTGCTCCTCTCGAGTGCTATGGTTTGTGGTCAGGAAACTAATTCTTTAAATTTAGATTTTCTTAATAAATTTTCTGATATTAACAAAATGCAACGTGTACTTGCCTATGTACGTCGATTTATTAATAATTCGATCCCACGTTCAACTAAGAATAAGCCAGGCCTCAACGTTTAAAGGACTGTATTGCACCCAATGGAGACCACTTCGAATAAGCTTTTTAGACTTGAAATTGTTTTATATTTATGTATTAAACTAACACACTGTAAAAGTAATAAATGTTATTTGCAATAGTTTTTTTTTTTAATTGTAACAGTATTTATGGCCAGACTAAGTATACACACACTCGTAACGCATGTACAACGTCTTAATCACTAGCGAAAAAAAAACGAATGTGGATGGTATTTTCATGGACCAACAGTATAATTTATTTCTATTCTAAATAACTCACATGCAGCGAGATGCATTTCTGTCGAAAATAGACGATGCAGCGGGTGAGGGCTTACCGGAATGTACTACGCGTGTGGCTCTATGGGTCCCCCTCATCAAATGTCATGCTGAGAATTTCGGTTTGTTATTTTAAGACTTTTGTGTCCGGGTGTCGGCTTAGAATAGTACCACCCCGAGGGCGTCGTATAAAGCGTATTGTACCGGCCAACTTCGAACGCTAATTGGCATTTACTGGTGGTAGAGGGACATATTGTTAGCACGCGGTACGTTCCGCCGTTTTGACTATTTTGAATTCAAACCGGAACTCATAGATGCAGATAACAGGTGTAAGCAATATCAAACCACTAATCAAATCGACCCTCCAGAGGCTTTATCGTGATAAAACCTCTAGTTTGTTTTTTGATATATCGACTGAATGTATTTGGAGGCTGGGTTGTTGTCATCGACGGAACTAAGCTTGGAAGCCCCCGGTCAACAATGTGGGTTATTTCAGAACGGTGTAGTGACGTCCAAGAACAAGCAGCTCCGTGATGTTGTCATGCGCGCCATAGATGTCGGATACCGTCATTTCGACACCGCCTCCGTTTACGAAACTGAACAAGAAATTGGAGAAGCCGTGAAGATGAAGGTAGAGGAAGGAGTCGTCAAAAGAGAAGATATCTTTATCACTACTAAGGTATTTGATTTGAAATTGAAATCTCTTTTTTTTATTTGCCTAATTAATAAAGGCGAGGAAGGTATAACCAAACACAAGTGACAGTATTGACTCGACATTTTCTAAAGATGCTCTCCATGTAAGGAACTAAGGACATTGGTTCGTCGGATCTTTGCTAAAGGCCTAGATTATAAGTTTGCTGTTTCTAAATCGTGTTGCTCAATTGTTTCAGCTGTGGAATACCCAGCACCGGAGAACTGAAGTAGCCCAAGCTATAAACGATTCACTGAAGAAACTAGGTCTGGATTATATAGATCTTTATTTGATGCACTGGCCCATTGGATTAAATGTGAGATCCTTCGTCATTAAATTTATAAAACTTACACTCATTTAAGTCACATACTACGCTGTAATATCATCAATTTATTTGTTTTTAATGACCACCCGCTATTATGAACTATTTAAATGTTCTACATGGTTTGAACCATGAAGATACCAAAAGCTTAATGTTTTAAATGATTATGTAAAAAAATATTTTGTTATTAAACAGGCCGATTACAGTCATTCGGACGTGGACTTCATGGAGACCTGGCGAGGATTGGAAGATGCTCAGCGAATGGGTATAGTTAAAGGCATCGGACTGTCTAACTTCAACAAGCAGCAGTTGGAGAGGGTGCTGAAGGAAGGCACTATCAAACCTGATGCTATTCAAATAGAGGTAGAGATGTGTTTGGATGCTGCCAGACTCTTGCCAGATTGCAAGTTGCTTTTGTTACTATCAAGTACATTTGTTTTTACTTATAGGTTCACCTCCAAAACGTTCAGAAAGAAATGGTGGAATTTTGTCAGTCTGAAGGTGTTGTAGTCATGGGCTATTCTCCTTTCGGTTCCTTGGTAGCCAGACATGGTTCGACAGTCGAAGGGCCCAAGATGGACGATCCAGTGCTCAGCTCCATCGCCCAGAAATACGGGAAGACCACTCCTCAAATTGTCTTGAGATGGCAGGTTAGTATTTGAAGAGAATTTTTACTGTTATTCATTGGCTGCGATGGAGAGACAATTTTAGGGCCAATCCAGCTAGAGTGCCGACGTTTGCCATAAGACGTCGTTCAAGTAATTGAAAGCTCAAATGCATTGGTAAGTGTATTCAAATCGAGATTTAAGTGGGGATAACTGAGTTTCCTTTGGTGTTACTGCGCAGGATTCCGCACTATCAAGGTCTGATAAAATTCTTCAAAAGAGTACACGGACTGGTAATGCTCCATTTCCTTAAACCAGTATGTAGCGTATATGCGATTTTTTTTATTTTTTATTGCTTACATCAGTGGACGAGCTCACAGCCCACCTGGTGTTAAGTGGTTACTGGAGCCCATATACATCTACAACGTAAACGCGCCACCCACCTTGAGATATAAGTTCTAAGGTCTCAATTATAGTTACAACTGCTGCCCCACCCTTCAAACCGAAACGCATTACTGCTTCACGGCAGAAATAGGCAGAGTGGTGGTACCTACCCGTGCGGACTCACAAGAGGTCCTACCACCAGTAATTACGCAAATTATAATTTTGCGGGTTTGATTTTTATTAATAAAACTTAAGACTGTAGTTAGATCAATAATCAAATGCCGACGTACAACGCACAACACCTCAATCTCCCGTGACCACTACTGGCAATTGTAATATACTCCGAGTGCGGTGTCGGCTTAAAGTACTATGGACCATTCCCGTAGTTATCGGAAGATGACTCAGGGATTAATCTACTAAACGTCTTGCGTTCCAAGGCCGAGATAGACCTCTTGTCTAAAGATAGGCGTGGTAGTGTGGTATTCAACAACCTACGTGATAAAAAGTTGATAATATTAAGAGCGAGATCAGGTCGTAAAAGGTGTGGTAAGTCAATTATTGATTAGATAGTGAGCAAGCCTTCAAATTACTGACTCGGCGCCGTGTGACGTCATTCGGGACACGGAGACGTCAGTAATTGCTCCTCCCGATAGGTACGACGGTGAAGGAATAACATCGTGTAATAAAAAACCAACCCGCAAAATTATAATTTGCGTAATTACTAGTGGTAGGACCTCTCATGAGTCCGCGCGGGTAGGTACCACCACCCTGCCTATTTCTGCCGTGAAGCAGTAATGCGTTTCGGTTTGAAGGGTGCGGCAATCGTTGTAACTATACTGGGACCTTAGAACTTATATCTCAAGGTGGGTGGCGCATTTACGTTGTAGATGTCTATGAGCTCCAGTAACCACTTAACATCAGGTAGGCTGTGAGCTCGTCCACCCATCTAAGTAATAAAAAAAAACGTAAAGTACTTATGTCGATTTAATAGATACCAACCTTGTAATTTTCAGATTGAGCGCAAAGTCGTGCCAATCCCCAAAACCGTCAACCCGAAACGCCTGGAGGAGAACATTAACATCTTCGACTTCACTCTTACACCGGACGAGGTCGAGAAGATTAACGGGTTCGATACACATACCAGATACACCCTGCCGTCGTTTTGGCAGAACCACCCGTATTACCCGTTCGACAAGGTTGATAATCCCATCGCTGACCCTTTTATTAAGGTATAGGATGGATTCCACTGTCATCATCACGGCGTTACTGTCTTTTAATGTCGTCTCGCGAGTTGCAGATCATTTAAAACACTTTTTAATTACATCTTGTGTTTGTTTTATTCATTTTCGAAATTTTAAATGTATCAAATTGTACTAATTGTACTGATTAACCAAACAAAATGAACACATGATTAATAAATAGTGTTTTAATCAATTTTGAAAAGTTTTATTTTTTATATTTTTTATATTCTTATATATCATGTGTGGTGTACAATAAAAACAAAAGCAAATGAAGTTGTTTAATTACTGTATCTATTTATCTCCTTGAACATCCAACATGAACTAAGTAGGTACGTGCCTAGTTCAGTAGTAAAGATGGGTTAATACCGATATTTGTCAATATTAGCTAATATTAATATATTCATGATGTAATATTATAATACCTGAACCAACTAATACGTGAATATCCTGATATCTTAATATACTTCGATAAAACGGGTAAACGAGTTAAACTTAATACGGTATTCGTGAAATAAGTTATAGTTGATTATTAATAGACTTAATACGGTATTCGTAATACAAGCTGTATTACGAATATCATAATGAATACTAATATATCGGTCTCACCCTTATTCAGTAGTACGTAGTAGTAGGTACTAGTAAGTCGTCCCAATCCTAAAAAAGGACAATGCTAACCCGAGACCAACTGCCACTACGCAAAACAAAACTCAATCCTTCTTATTTATTTAGTAAATAACCGTTTCATATCGAAATTAATCAGATAATAAAACACGTAAATTGATAAAAAGACACTTACAAAATTATATTAATAACAAACAACAAATAATCAGTGTCGAGCGTGGTACGAATGACTAGTGGCTTTGTGTGGTAGGACCTCTTGTGCATCCGCGCGGGTAGGTACCACCACCCTGCCTATTTCTGCCGTGAAGCAGTAATGCGTTTCGGTTTGAAGGGTGGGGCAGCCGTTGTAACTATACTTGAAAACTTAGAACTTATATCTCAAGGTGGGTGGCGCATTTACGTTGTAGATGTCTATGGGCTCCAGTAACCACTTAACACCAGGTGGGCTGTGAGCTCGTCCACCCATCTAAGCAATAAAAAAAAGTTTCGGGTGGTGCACCATAAAATAGACAGGGAGAAATAATAATAAAAATGTTAAAGTATCTTTAGTATTTGTAGGGTCTTGTGAATCCGCACGGGTAGGTACCACCGCCCTGCTTATTTCTGCCGTGAAGCAGTAATGCGTTTCGGTTTCAAGGGCGGGGCAGCCGTTGTACTGTAAAACTGGAACTTAGAACTTATGTCTCAAGATGGGTGACGGAATTCATGCTTTAGATGTCTTAAAACCATAACCACTTAAAACCAGATGGGCTGTGAGCTCAACACCCTATCTAAAGAAACCTTTCTTATCGTGAATATAATAATACAAAACACAAAGTAACATGACTATGTAATTACCTAAGTGTTTACAATAATGATGTGTTTAGTTGTCTACATACAAAAAAGTAAAACCTCCTCGATCCTCGAACCTCGAACGATGGTGTTGAAAATAATTAAAATAAAACGATAATATCTACTTTATTATACTATAATTTTTGTCACAATTGCTTTGTTATCTGACAACAAAACATTTTATATCATTAATTTGAGAACATATAGTTACTATTTTATTAACTCCATGTTTGAGAAATATTTGCATATCCGACAACAGGATGGCTATATGGAAAATGATCTAGTTAAAGTGAAGAATAAATATTGTATGTGAAAATTTGCAGTCGTCTTAAAGCAAATCTTTGGAACGTGTTATAATGTTACCAGCTTATGAAAAATTGGAAAATAACACCAAGACAAATTTCAAATTAACTTTGGACAATTTTTAGGCGCTTGTTTTGCCTACAACTTTTTGCTAATAGCCTTGAGCGACTATTTTGACTTTAATTTAGATCATTTTGACATTTGCTCTAGCAAAAGCAGTGCTTTGCTGGATCTACCACTGGATCGGAATCGCGACCCGCTGATAAGATTTGGTTTGGATCTGAGTTGATTCTGTCTGTAGATTACGTCGCATGTTGAAATCTTCGAGGAGTTCAACGAGAACAGTGGCCGATTCTAGAAAAAGCCTAAAAGCACCGAGAGTGTATCGGTAAAACTTCTTATCAATTTTTGAAGTGAAACTTCTTTAGGCACGTTCAGAGTAAAATTTAACTCGTGACAGGGTCGTTACGGTTAGAGAGAAAATATACAGATTACGGGAGTGAGAGTGAGAATAGACAGAGCCTCTCGCGAACCACTCGACCGTGGAGAAAAGAAGAAAGCGAGTTAGGTCATTTCTCTTATACACATTCTGTTTACGGGCGTCGGCCACTAGACGGCTTATTTTCAATCAAAATAAGAATATAAAGAAAACCACTGACCATAATTGATTTAAGTAAGTACTTAGGACGAACGAAAACACTCAAAATTGCTTCAATCAAATTTTGGAACAGACAAGCTTAAGGGTGTGTTTGTTTGAAGGACTTCAATAGGAAATGATATTTCCTGAAGTGAGAGCTTTATTTGAAAACTTCTTTTATTGATCCGGTTTTTCAAGAAAATACCATTCCAGAAGGGTTTTTAAATTAATGTAAAAACTACAAGAAGCGCCCAAGAAATACATGACATTACGGTTGGCAAATAAGTCAAAGGTCCAGTAAACGAACACACAAAACAGATGAAATCGGAAACAACTATGTTACACAATAACTCCACAATTCATTACAGTTAATGCTCAAAAATAGTTAATACGGGAGTATTTACGTTTTAGTCTGGCAGCACTGGCCGCAGCTGACGAAGGCCATCAAATCTCTTGTCTGCGAAAATCAAATAAATTTCCTCCATATTTGTTTTGTACTACGTCTCTGAGTGAAATAACTGCTTAGTGCCGGCGTTTTGGTTAAATAACATAGCAGCGTGGCGAAAGTAACGCCGTACCCGAGCATGACGCATTCTGGGAGGAGTAAATTCGAGGTAAATTGATGAGTATCTTTGTTTGTGTTTTTTTCACATGAACAGCTGACATGGAATTCGAATTAATTCCTTTGTTCTTTACATAAATACGTATTTATTGAAACAAATCATATGTACATGACATTTATTTAGGATAGGATATCGCGAGTGTGAAACCTGCCAAAATATAAACATGTTCTATTTTTAAATTCAATGTTTTACGTTCCGTTTTTGTCAATCTTACTTTTTAATACATGTAATCTTACATATTAATTCATTCCGGTTACATACTTTTTTTTTTCATTAAAATCATCCAACTGTAAAAAGTGATTTAAAAATGAAGAAATCACAATTGTTTTAATTGCTTTTCTTTGTTCGGGTCAGTGTAAACGACCTGCGCGTGCGCCGGACACTCAACTCATGCGTCGCTACCGTTATGATTCTATCGAAATTAAGGAAATTAATTTAACATTTGCACACACATTAATAATACTATAATTATGTATAAATACATGCACTGTAGAATTTTTATTTATTTTTTATTATTTATAATAAAAAAAACTAAACTATAACTCGAAAAAAAAAAACCTTCCATATTAAAATTTATGACATATATTTGTAATAAAAATGCAGAACATCTTAAATTACACATCATACAATAACATGTTCCTCATTGTAACATGGTTAACTGCCTAACATACATTTGTGAAGGATAAGAGTTAGGAAAAGCACCTACCTATTATCTTTAAAAAAAATCAGGCCAGTATATTCTCCCAAGAAAAATTACAATGCCGCTGATAGTATTCTAATTAAAGTTTCATATTCTAGATTTAGACAATAGTGCTGCATTGTGTAGAAATTATACAATATGTTTCTAGTCTCCAGGGTATATAACAAACAATATATTAGAATAATACATAGTGAGTTCAGTATTTCCAGTTTTCTCCAATTTGTTGATTGTATTGAGATACATGACATAAAACATTCACATTCTGACATTAGCTATGACAGTTATGGAATGAATAATTAGACTCCTAATTAGAGGAAACTTTTTAAGCACTGAGGTAAGATCTAAAGAAATTTTTAAAAGTGGCTGCTAAATGTAATTTAGATTACATTAAATGGGTATAAGTATTCGAAATACTAAGGGCATTCTCCAACAGCAGTGATAGAAAATACATCAAAAGAGACAAACACAGTAAAAGAGACATCAACTTAGTTAAGAAACACCATGGACTTTTGACACCTTCTGAGCCCTTGTCTCTAGTAAATATACTCTTCAAAGTGCTGTCATTTACTTAACCGCCTTTATCATCATCATCATCATCTTAGACTTCAACAAACCTTAATTACTCATTAAATAATACAAGATAAAACAACATTGGATGTGCTCTTAAAAATCAATAATAAAACACAGTCATTGGTAGTATGGTGTATTTTAATCTCAGGATAAGAATCATCACTCCGACTATTTCTGCTATGATGCCATGTGTCCCGGTAGGTCCAGAGAGCCACTATACAATACAATTAAGACCCCACAGAGTTCACCCGGTGTGTTTTTCTATTCCTGACACTGTACAGACTGCAGTACAATTTACAACCTTGTCTATAGTCATTTTGATGGCATAGATCTCACACGTGGATGTGGTTATGATGGCTCACAAACAAACCCGTGTGTAGGTACCTCATTCACAGTCAGTTTTTGTTAGAATAACTCTTGCCGACATAATCCTATTTGTTCGCATAGATAAAAAAACCACAAGCAAAATAATCCATAGATACAGCCCACTGAGCTTTTTGTAAGATCTTCTCAGTGGGTTGAGAGCTGATCCAGTGATAGATCTAATCTATCTATCTATTTATTACCAAGTGTACGGTGTAATTACCCAATGGTTTAATAGATAAATTACTGCGACTGCAATATTTATTTTGTCCTGGGTCTGGTTCCTTAAATTTGTTTTTCTATAACTAAGCAAAAACATGTGTGTATTGTTTATTATTAATAAAACAATTTCTTAAATAGTTAATATAGGGAATTATGTGATAGTCTAAATTGAGATAAGCAAAGACTCAATAATTAAGTGTCTTATTCTTCTTTGTTTGTCAACTGTTGTTTCTGGTGGTAGGACCTCTTGTGAGTCCGCGCGGGTAGGTACCACCGCTCTGCCTATTTCTGCCGTGAAGCAGTAATGCGTTGTAACTATACTGAGATCTTAGAACTTATATCTCAAGCTGGGTGGCACATTTAAAATTTTTTTTTTCTCTATATTTATCTGCAATCTGCAAATAATAAAAATAAAAATAAAACTGATTCTCATTTCCTTTTTTTATTTGTTTAGTAGCTATATATGAATAAATAGCATTGTGGAATCCAGCCCTACCATATATATAGAGTAACCAGTTGTAAGCAGTTTGCATCTGGTGTGTTCCTGCAAATGAATTAACGGTCCTTAATCTATCCATTGACCCACAACTCTGAACATAACTCTCATGTGGTTGTCTCGTGACACTGGTTGGAAGCGGTACGACTCTTTGTGTGTCGCAGCTGCCCACGTGACGTGATTTATGTCTATATTTTGTGTTCCAATACAAAGGCGGTCGCGCATCGCTGTGAAAGAAAAGTACTCCAGGGTATTTTTTTTCATTATTGCTTATATGGGTGGACGAGCTCACGGCCCGCTTGGTGTTAAGGGGTTACCGGAGTCTATAGATATCTACAATGTAAGTGCTACCACCCATCTTGAGATATAAATCCTAATGTCTCCGTTTTTTAAGGGCAACGGCGGCCCCACCCTTCGAACCAAAACGCATTACTGCTTCACGGCAGAAATATGCAGGGCGGTGGTACCTACCCGTGCGGACTCACAAGACGTCCTACTACCAGTAAAAATTGTAGTGTGAAGAAAGCTGTCTTGAAATCATCCTTGACGAGCCAAGAACTGCTCAATAAACGATTTCGCATTCTTAGTACAAAAACTTTATCATTTTAATCAATCACAATATAACTTATCATTCCCATTTTAAAGCTGTTAATACAGCTTATTTAGTAATAACATGTTTACTAGTGGGTGGCGCATTTACGTTGTAGATGTCTATGGGCTCCAGTAACCACTTAACACCAGGTGGGCTGTGAGCTTGTCCACACATCTAAGCTTTTTATTTTTTATTGCCTTTGTAGGTAGACGAGCTTACGGCCCACCTGATGGTAAGTGGTCACCGTCGCTCATGGACGTCAGCAATTCCAGGGGCAGAGGACAGAGCCGAACCGCTGCCTACCATTAAGTATTCTCCACAAGCCTCGTTTGAAGAAGGACATGTCATAGCGCTCGTGAAAGACCGTGGAGGGGAGCTTATTCCAAAGCCGGATGGTACGTGGCAAAAAAGATCTCTGGAAACGTACTGTCGATGAACGCAGCGGTTCCAGATAATATGGATGAACTCTGCCCCGACGGCGGGAGGTGCGATGATAAGAAGGAGATGAGGGGATCATCTCGAATAATTCCTCAGAGCATTCCCCATGGACCATACGGTATAAAACACAGAGAACCGAAGTCCCTCCGTAGACCCAGAGGCTCCAAGCGATCCGCGAGAGCAGGACTATCGACCATCCGAACAGCCCGTCTTTGTATGGAGACAAATGGAAGTAGCTGGTATAAAGCAATAAAAAAAAAGAGCGATCTCTTCCAGACAACCATCAGGTGGACATTTGTAAACGAACTACACGCGGTGTACCAATCAATTGAAATATTATCTATATTTCAATTCAACATACACATACATACACAAATACCACACATTTAAATCTATATATTAATGAAACAAAAACTTTGTATCCCTTTTTACGAAAATTGCGCGGACGGAGGAGTATGAAATATCTCACACTTATAGAGAATATAGAGAAGGAGTGCACAATGCTAATATTTTTTTTAAATAATGCATAAAAGATACATTAAATCAATAAAGAAAACATTACACACACTACATACCATGTATTTGACGCACACACGCATGCATACTATTTATTGTCAAACTTTTGTTCTTGACGTCTGTTGTCAAATTGAGAATAGATTAAATATTGTTTGTCTTTATTAATATTTTTTTATAGAGTAGCCTTGGCGAAATTTGTGATTATAGAAGTATAAAATACAATCATAATAGTATACAAACTTACAATTCCAATTAATTATACTTAGTCGAATTTCGACTACTGCGGGACCTCTAGTATTTATAAATATGTATACATACAAATACACAATGTAATGTAATAATAATAATTTTGCTTCTAATGCAAATGCGTCATTGCTAATCAGTGAAATGGAATATGAATAAGAATCGTAAAAGTTTTATTTTACGTTACAGATAACTCGTTTTACGAACGAAGATGAGAACCACATCAACAGGAAACTGCCCAAGGAGTTGCTGCTGAGGATACTGTCGTACTTAGACGTGGTGTCGCTGTGCAGATGTGCGCAGGTACTGCTCTTCAAATATATATATATATATATGTGTGTACTAGCTGACCCGGCAGACTTCGTAGTGCCTCAATCGATAAACAAAAGACCTAAACTTTTGTATAAAATAAACTTAAAACAAACAAAAGGAATCCGTCCGTCGGGGGACACATCAAAAGAAAAATAAAATTGTTACTTTTATTTAATTCCGAGCATTTTCATATTTATCTACCTTTTAAACCTTCTCTGGACTTCCACAAATAATTCAAGACATTCTCGAGTTTTAGCGAGTCTAACGAACAGCAATTCATTTTTATATATATATTTTATTGCTTAGATGGATGGACGAACTCACAGCCCACCTGGTGTTAAGTGGTTACTGGAGCCCATAGACATCTACGACGTAAATGTGCCACCCACCTTCAGATATGAGTTCTAAGGTCAAACCGAAACGCATTACTGATTCACGGCAGAAATAGGCAGGGCGGTGGTACCTACCCGTGCGGACTCACAAGAGGTCCTACCACCAGTAATTACGCAAATTATAATTCTTGGGTTTGGTTTTTATTACATTACGTTATTCTTCAACGTGGAAGTCAATCGTGAACATTTCTTAAGTTCTGCTATAGTAAGGCATAGGAGACTTTATGTCTCAAGTTTGGCAGCACCAGTCACTGGGAAAATAAACAATATTATATTAGATTTGCAAACCAATCATAGAAGCACCATTGCGTATTAAAATTACATTAAAAATAAATAATTAAAACTAGCATTACCGGTTAGTACTACATATTTGCACGTGTTAAAATTTAATTTAATTTTATTTGCATATAATTCAATTTATTCATGACCCCGACCTCAAGTTTCCGGGTCGACGGTACCTATTGTGAGTTATACCGAATTAGATTTAAAACGGTTTGTGACCCCCAGAACCTAACGCCGGGGTCTTAATAGCGAAAATCGAGCACCGTGCTTGGTGCGAGTGTTTTAACGTTCTCGATAGAGTCAAAGTTAACTCAAATTTGTATGGAGTTGGAACGTTTGCCGTTAGCATCGCTGTTCCAACTGCATACAAATTGGAGTTAACTTTTACGCTATCGAAGACATTAAAAAACTATTGTGAGTCCGCATGGGTAGGTGCGACCATCCCGCCTATTTCTGCCGTGAAGCAGTAATGCGTTTCGGTTTGAAGAGTAGGGCAACCGTTGTAACTATACTGAGACCTTAGAACTTGTATCTCAGGGTGGGTGGTGGTATTTTCGTTGTAGATGTCTATGGGCTCCAGTAACCACTTAAGAACAGGTGGGTTGTGAGTTCGTCAACACATTTAAGAAAAAAATGTGTGGTTTTATGAAACCACGGTAAAAGTGAATATTTTTTTTCACATTATAGACATTGACTCTGACAAACAACATTTACATTAAGCACTGACAAAAACAAACAAAATAGCGTGGAGCACTGGCACTAATGAGTAATAGTCTATACACTACACGGTCAGCTGCTGCGAACTATACGCGCCGCCATATTGGCCTTGGCTGCTCTGACGAGCGCCTTTCACTTTATCCCTACTCCGCGGCCGACCGTCACGCGACATGCGACACACAGACGAAAAAGTTTAAAATTACGCACACTGAATAAGTGTCCCTCAAACTGGATTCACTGCGAGCTTAGAATAAGTGCTTGATAGAATACGAACAAAAACACATAACAGCTGATCGTTACAGGTCTCCAAGCTATGGAATATTCTGGCGCTCGACGGCTCCAACTGGCAACGAATAGATTTGTTTGAGTTCCAGAGGGATGTGGAGGTGAGTGGGGACCGCCGCGTGACGCTAACATACTCTTTGTAGGACTGTACGAGGGAGGCTTGTTTTATTGCCCTTTTATGCATACAAGCTATTTATTGTTTACTAGCTGACCCGGCAGACTTCGTAGTGCCTCAATCGATAAATAAAATATCTATTTAAATTTTTGTATAAAACTAGCTTAAAACAAACAAAAGGAATCCGCCCGACGGGGGACACATCAAAGGAAAAACAAAATTGTTATTTTTATTTAATTCCGAGCATTTTCATGTTTATCTACCTTTTAAACCTTCTCTGGACTTCCACAAATAATTCAAGACCAAAATTAGCCAAATCGGTCCAACCGTTCAATGGTAAGAGATCTCGTGGACGAATCCCCATGCGCTGGACTGATCAGGTGAAAGACCTTACTGAGACCCCACTTAACGAGTGTGTGCGCCGGGCCTCGGTTCGCAAACTATAGAAAACATCTGTCAAGGCTTTAATAAGCAATAATTCCACATGACCACGACTGCTCTGCCAAGAGCAACTGATTATGATGTATGCATAAGAGCATACGGCCCCTCCGGTGGTGAGTGGTTACCGTCGCCTATGGATATCAGTAATACCAGGGGCAGAGCCAAGCCGCTGTCTACCGTTATCTACTCTCCACAAGCCTCGTTTGAAGTATGACACATCATAGCGTTCGGCGGTTTGATCCATATATCAAAATTTAACTATAATCAGGTGTTATTGCGGACTATAAACCGTAGACAAGCAAACAATTACTACTTTAACCTAAAATTAATTTACTAAGGGGAACTTTTTGGCGGGAACGCGAGCAGTGAAGTTGTGTGATTTGTTTTTGGAACGAAGTTCCTTATCGCGCGTTGTGAAAGGGGGCTAGACGGAAAAAATTCTTACGAAAAGTTGTCACGACACTTTTTAGATCCGTCATTCTGACCAATCAACGTGTAGGCGCTTATCGCCTGACATTGCTCGTATCCGATTGGTCCGCGTAATGAGTACAGTTTCTCGAGATAGCGTTTCAACAATAGTAATTTAGTTCATAGTATTGTCTTTTTCTTCTTCATAATGCCGTAATTTATTATTATATCTTTAAAAAAAAATTACAATTCCTTCACTAATTAATCGAAAGGAACTTCGTTCCATCCGGGTGTCCCTTGACACCTCTGAAGTTTTTTTGTCTATTTAGTGTTTCTTCAGGTTTAAATGTGTAATAACGGTGGTTTATTAACTGTTTAATATCTGTGAAAGTGCACAAATGTGGGAAAATGAAACAAAGTCGCTGGATGTAACTTCTCGGGATCCTCCAAAAAGTCCACAGAAAAAGTCTCAGTAAATGACCACTATTTTACTGAGATTATATTTCATCTCATCTCATATCCTCTCATCTCATTTCATTTCATTCCAATTGACTATGTCTCAAATTAATCATCTTCATTTCATTTCATTTCACTCCATATTATCATTTTTCATAAAAATAAGAATATAAATTAAAATAAGACATGACTTAAAGGTCTTAGTTACCAGATCATAAAATCCCTTAAAAAATGTTAAACGTAAAGTGACATATTAACACGTTGACTGCCGTGCAGGTCACCAGTGCCCTTCGGCCTTCGTTGGACACTGAAGTAATTATGTCGATTTCTGTTACTTAGCGCCTGGATTGCCTAATTTTTCTTTTGTTTTTAATGTGTGTTTTAGTCTTTTAGGTCCCTTATAAACAGATTCAAGCTCAGTACCTTCGGTTTCGACTTTCCCAATNGCATGTCGGATTGTGGAAAAATAAATGAAGGAAAACAATTAATACATTACATTAAATAAAGTACTAATCTATACTAATATTATAAAGCTGAAGAGTTTGTTTGTTTGAACGCGCTAATCTCAGGAGCTACTGGTCCGATTTGAAAAAAAATATATATTTATTTTATTTTTTTATTTTATTTTATTGCTTAGATAGGTGAACGAGCTCACAGTCCACCTGGTGTTAAGTGGTTACTGGAGCCCATAGACATCCACAACGTAAATGCGGCACCCATCTTGAGATATAAGTTCCAAGGTCTCAAGTAAGTTACAACGGCTGCCCCACCCTTCAAACCGAAACGCATTATTGCTTCACGGCAGAAATAGGCAGGGTGGTGGTACCTACCCGCGCGGACTCACAAGAGGTCCTACCACCAGTAATTACGCAAATTATAATTTTGCGGGTTTAATTTTTATTACACGATGTTATTCCTTCACCGTGGAAGTCAATCGTGAACATTTGTTGAGTACGTATTTCATTAGAAAAATTGGTACCCGCCTGCGGGATTCGAACACCGGTGCATCGCTTCAACACGAATGCACCGGACGACTTATCTGTTAGGCCACGACGACTTCAGTCTCAGATAGCCCACTTATTGAGGAAGGCTATATAACATCACACTAAGACTAATACGAGCGGAGCACTAATAATCTCCTCTTTTGAAATCGGCTAAAAAGCATGATTTTTGTACCTTAAATAGCTCCTTAACATTCTATTATTCAAAAATATACTTACTTCTACGTAAATGAGGTCGCGGGAAAAAGCTAGTTTAATATTTAAATGCAGCAACACAGCGATGTCAAATGTTGTAATTTTTTTTTTCTAGAATCAATTTGGACTCTTGCCCCAGCGTGTCGGACATCTCTCTGAAGGCGCTGGCCGACGGCTGCCCTGTAAGTAGGCGCCTCACTCATCCGCCCACCAGCCCAGCCCCGCCGCTGCACTACTGGACACTCCCGACCACACCCCATCATTGGCTTTATCCCATAGACAGCACAGTGTCCCATCTCGAGATGCGAGGTTCAGGCTGCCCCACCCCATTGCTTCACGCCACCAACACCCCCCGTGCGGTCCCAACGAGTGCTCAGTACAGTAGTGCACTCGGAGCCCCCAACCCCCCGCCCCCCGGGTGTACGGGGGCGAAATGATACCCTAATGAACTACATGATGTTGGCTACGTCACTGTGTGCGTATTCAATGAGTAAATGTAACAATTTCCAGTTGCTGACGCACGTGAACGTGTCGTGGTGCCAGTCCATAACGGAGAGCGGCGTGGAGGCGCTGGCCCGGGGCTGCCCCAAGCTCAAGAGCTTCATTTGTAAAGGTAAGGCCTGGGAATCTGTTACCCGGACTTCGTATTGACGATAGTGGTATTTGGTCATTGGGACCGTGCGTGCTGGGTGGGGCGGCGCCCGTCTGCTGCTGTCCCTGGGCCGTAGTGAACTATAGATGTTAAGATTTTATGTGGAAGAATAAGCAGACTGTGTTATTTATCACAAACTATATTTTATTCATAAAAACTTTACTACGGCACGATCTTCATAAGAAGAGAATGTAACCATAGTAACCAGACAACATTACTAGTGCGGAGACACGCAGCTAGTGCTGTAACTCAACAATAGAGACGAAGCCTTTCTTTTTTAACAAAATTTCCGCTAGAACCGCACACAATACAACTTCATAACATTTGACGTCATTTGAGGTCGACATACACCACGCTAGGCTGACCATGGAACGATGATGCAGTCCCATGTGACCGCCGCGAGGCCGGCCGCCGGTCACGTGGGACGTGCTCAACCGTGCAGGGATGTTGCGTCTTACATATACCTCTGTTAAAGATTCTCTCGATGCTAATTACATACATAAATACAGAACAATGCAGATGGATTATTGTTACAGATGTTGCCTTCATTTCCTCTTAGATTTTTATTTATATACACATCTGGAGTATTTCAAATTATAATCAATAAAAGACTTAATTGTGTTTTCTGTGATATCATAAGAAAAAAATATTTAAAGCCCTTAAAATCTTTTAAAATTAATATTAAATATTTAATAGTAAACAGTATTCATAAACTATATATACAAAACTAAAATGTCTTTTTTACTTAACGACAGACTTTACTGCCTGACACTGAATAATACTGAAAAAAATATCCTTTTTTTAACAATTTTTTTTTTAACAATACTTATATATTTTTCTTTACTCGTATGTTCAAAGTTATTATTTCTTATTTATTATACTGTCCACTCTATCTCTGTAACGAAGCGACCCTGCCTTATGGCTCTAGGGGCTCTGGGTTCAAATGAACAATTGTTGATTACAAAGAGTCCGTGAAGTGTGACAGTTGAGTGGTCCGTGATCCCAGGCTTGTGTTGTTGCAGGATGCAAGAACGTCAATGACCGCGCCGTCATCAGCCTCGCCACGCGCTGCCCCGACCTCGAGGTGCTGGACATACAGGGCTGCGAGGTACGTGCCCGCCGCACCGTGACTATACCCGACCCGGGGACTGGCACTCCATGGGGAGTGCTTTGAGGAATTGTTCGACATGATATCGTCACCTCGTTTTTACTATCGCACCGCCCGCCACCGGAGTAGAGTTCATCCATACTACCTGGAGCCACTGCGGTCACCCACAGTGCGTTTCCAGAAATCTTTTTTGCCACGTACCATCCGGCTATGGAATGAGCTCCCCTCCACGGTGTTTCCCGAGCGCTATGACATGTCCTTCTTCAAACGAGGCTTGTGGAGAGTATTAAGCGGTAGGCAGCGGCCTGGCTCTGCCCCTGGCATTGCTGAAATCCATAGGCGACGGTAACCGCTCACCATTAAGAGAGCCGTGTGCTCGTCTGCCTATAAGGGCAATAAAAAAAAGGATGCGTGTACTTATGTACGCGCGTAAGAAGTTATACTTTATTTTTATTAAATTTATTTCTTTTCTTTTTATTTAAATTTTTATCAATTTGAAAAAAAATCGATTAAGCAACATCCTCAAACACGCACATTGGACATCCCTTTTCTTGACATCGTATAAATTCGGTAATTCTCGATACGGTTCGGAAAGTTGACCTGCGGCTATGTTCAGAGTCGCCAAGTATAGTATTGCAAGGGGCGGGCGGGGGTGTGCGCAGACGGTGTCGGACGAGGCGGTGTCGCGGCTGGGCGGCGCGCTGCGGCGGCTGTGCGCGTCGGGCTGCGCGCGGCTCACGGACGCGTCGCTGGCCGCGCTGGCCGCCGCCGCGCCGCGCCTCGCCACGCTCGAGCTGGCGCAGTGCACGCAGCTCACCGACGCCGGCTTCCAGGCGCTCGCAAGGGTACCCCTCATACTCTCACGTCATTACGGATCCTCCCGATCCACTAACGCTGCTTTTAGGTACCACAAACATCGGTCACCGGTCACGAGTAAATTAATCCATAGACACAGCGGGTCGCGTTTCTGATCCGGTGGTAGATTCTGCGAAACACGACTCTTGCTAGGGTCAGTGTTAGCATCACTCCGGTTTGAGCCCCGCGAGCTCACCTACTAGTTAAGGTTACGCTGATATAGCCTCTCAAAGCTATCAGCTTAGGTAGGAAAAAAAACCACGCTACTAAAATAAATCATCACTAGCCTAACAGTAATAAATCGTATATAACCATATAACTCATGACCAGACGGTTGCCAGAGTATGTTACTGGTTAATTGGGAACTACAAGTATAATAGCGCGCACATCTCCCGGACGGTAGATCCCGGGGCCCGGCCAAGGTCGGCAGTACGTGGTGCCCCATGTACGGTACACTTCGAGTGTGTTTGTTCTGCCGTAGTCCACGGTCTACACCACAAATATCAAGGCCCCGTGAGCCCTCGAACAAAAGCCGTTGTATATTGTATGCAAGCGCCCCAGCTTAATCAACTTTATTTCATTTCGGAATATCATTTTTCATTTAAAATAGTTTTCATTGGAATTAAAATAAGACTTGACCTAAAGGTCTTAGTTACCAGGTCATAAAATTCTTTAAAAAATAATAATTATATAATGAGAATCCGTTTTGTTCCCCACCGTAGAACTGCAGGATGCTGGAGCGCATGGACTTGGAAGAGTGTGTCCTTATCACCGACGCCACCCTGGTGCACCTGTCCATGGGCTGTCCGCGACTTGAGAAACTGGTGAGGTTTATATATTTAACTAAGGTTTTATTTATTAAACTGCCTTTAGTCAAATTAAACGAAAAAAATGATTAAGAGAGAACCGGTCCCATGCAGCAGCTCGGTGCGGCCACGTAGTCTGCGGCCCAGTGGCCTAGGTCAACTAAATTAGTATTATTTATGTTAAACATCTTGGGCCTAACTAATCAAGCGAGTTCGGTAGAGAGCGGGCGACTCCGACAGACGTGAGGGGCGGAGAGGCCTAGTCGACCCCCCCCCCCCCCATAGTAATAACTTTTTTTCACTTTCTTAAAATAAACTCTTGTCTGTTTTCAAATCTGGCCCGCCGCCAGCTGACAAACAAACAGTCAAGTTCTGGGCAAGCTGAATGACAGCTGTCACATTTGACGTTTGTTTTTTTTTAAATTTCAGACGCTGTCCCACTGTGACCTGATCACGGACAACGGCATAAAGCAGCTGTCCCTGTCCCCCTGCGCCGCCGAGCACCTCACCGTGCTGGGTGAGTAGCGCAAGGACACCGGCCTCGTGTTCTACTCAACTCTTACTATCTACCGTGTTTATTGTGAAATCTTATAAAATATCCTTTTTGTTTAATTGATGTTTAATAAAAAGAAGGATTGTGTGATTTTATGAAACCACGGTAAAAGTGAAACTTTTTTTTTTACATTACAGACATTTAACTCTGACAAAAATAAACAAAATAGCGTGGAGCACTGGCACTAATGAGTAATAGTCTATACACTACACGGTCAGCTGCTGCGAACTATAGGCGCCACCATATTGGCCTTGGCTGCTCTGACGAGCGCCTTTCACTTTATCCCTACTTCACGGCCGACCGTCACGCGACATGCGACACACAGACGAAAAAGTTTGAGACGATGTAATATATAAGTTAAGATAAATTTCTCTAATCCAAAAATTAGATTGGCCCATTGACCCTTGAGTGAGAAGTTTTCATGATTATTATAACGGCCACTAACTATAATATACAATATCCACGTACAATAATATCAACCACGTACAATCAAGTACAATATCCACATCTACCCGCAAGTTGATACAAACTTGACAAGTGTGTCGGAAGCTGAGCATGACCCGCGCGATATTCGTCCCCAGGTCTGGATAACTGTCCCCTGGTGACCGACGAGGCGCTGGAGCACCTGACGTCCTGCCACAACCTGCAGCTCATCGAGCTCTACGACTGCCAGATGGTCACGAGGAACGCCATACGTAAGCTTAGGGTGAGTGCGCACAGGGACCCCGGTAGGGTTTACAAACTAATAATATGCCGCCTACCTCATTTTTTTTTTCTTATTTAGGTGGACGATCTCACAGGCCCACCTTTTGTTAAGTGGTTACTGGAGCCCATAGACATCTACAACGTAAATGCGCCACCCATCTTGAGATATAAGTTCTAAGGTCTCAGTATAGTTACAAATTACTGCTTCACGGCAGAAATAGGCAGGGCGGTGATACTTACCCGTGCGGACTCACAAGAGGTCCTATCACCAGTAAACTTAGTAATCTCATAGAAATTATAAGTTGGATTTCGCCATGATTCCAGAACCATCTTCCCAACATCAAAGTGCACGCGTACTTCGCCCCGGTGACTCCGCCCGCGGCCGCCGGCGGCGCCCGGCCCCGCTACTGCCGCTGCTGCAACATCATATGAGCGGCCCCGGACGCGACACCCGCCCGCCGGGGGAGGCAGGGGGGGGGAGGGGGGTCGCTCTAAGCAAACGCGCACGGACTATTCAAAAGCTCTCCCGATCTCGTACGAAACTTTTTTCGACAAAATGGAAAGCTCTGTGTGAAAGCCACGTGTAACAAAACGACGTTAATAATTCTCTGTCTCTCTCTCTCTCTATCGTTACGATTTGCTTAACTCTTTCTCTGCATCGAAAATTGTGTTTAAGTAAATTGTTAATAATGTGATTCATTTTATGACGTTTTAAAAACGTTAAGAGATTTTTTAAAAAAAAGCTCATAACGTACTCGGATTGGTCGATAGCACGCTCTAGTGCTGCTTACACTCTAATGACGTCACGCGCCACTCAATACTCGTGACGTGACACAATGGAACGCTAGGACTGTCTCTGGGTTTATTTTAATATTTAATGAGTTCCAAAGATAACTTTGAAAGTTAATTACGGTACTGGAATACGCAACACCTTGTCGTGGCAAAATGGCGAATGCGACTAAACGCGTTATGAAGAAATGTGTTCATTACGTAGTACAGGGGGCTGCTGGCCCGGAGGCCCCGGCCGGTCGGCGACCAGTAAGGCTGCGGACCCTTGATGATTCCGAAGAATCTTTAAATTACATTAAAGTGGTTGAGAACCCGTCAAATAGCAAACAGCAGTGTTCATATACACGTAAGTGGGGTCGGACGCGCTTCTACTAAACGTAGTCCTATTGTGATTTAGTGAAATATATGAATACACCTTTAGTACAATATTATGATGTTTCCGTTTTGGAAAACTTAAATGTTCACGCCCATTTGTAACGGGGCAACCAGGGACTGCCTCAAGTGTCGTCATCACCGATGGAGCGTCGTGTCTGTCTGCCAGAAGGACAGCAGACATTCCACCGTAGACCAGCGTCTGGTCCTGGGACCTGGTAGCGCAGGCTGGACCCTACACCTCCTTATCTAGTTTCATTATAAAAATACTGATATTCTTCAATTTCCCTGAGTCAAGCATGAGCGAGCCCGCTGACAACCAAAATATAGCTTATTTAGCATTGCCAACATAGATATAATTGTTACCAATAACGGCTTTTTTTCTGGAGTGGGTAAAGTGACATAATTATATCCTTAATTTATCAAGCGAACAAAACATTTTTTATAAAATACATAATTTAAAGCAATTCTAGTGATCAGTACATCATGCATATTTGTGTGTAGTGTCCTTGATATCCCAGAAATCATCAGGTCAGCGCAGTTGTTATTGATGAACTCACCAAAATTTATGGTTTAAATAAATAAATCCTCACTGCCCTGTCTGCAACATCTAAAATAATTCTCTAGAGTATTAAAATTTGTACTGGAGTTGTCTGAAAATCATCTTTACATGTTTTAAAACAAAGCCATATAATTTAAGCAGCGTTTCATAATATAGCGGCGGGTGAGTTCTGGTCAAGGGACACAGTGTGCCAGTGTTAGTGGCATGGCATTACTGTCATTGTTGCATTGACGTAATGATATTGATGACATTTGAGGCCGCATGGTCGTCTGTCAGTGTAATAACTTCGACTAGGTACAATATAGGTTTTTATAGAATAATAATTACATATATTTTGTAATTATAATGTATACATTGTATATATGTTGTAATTAATAAAGAAATTGTTTCTTTTTATTGGTTTTTCGTTCGCATTGTTTAAAATACGGTCTTCGGCCTGGCCTTTTCCAATAATCCTAACCTCGCAGAATGTTCGCGCCAAAATGGTCTCAAAACAAATTCTGGCTTATACAAAGAGCTTATCGGAAGCCTTTCAGGATAACTTGAAACAATCAAAGTACGGCCCACACCAATCTCTTACGAGCGGGTTTTTAAATGATTTTTATGGCCTTTATATCTTCTTTCAATATTAAATAAAGGCAATAGAATAGATAAGAAAATATAATAGAGGCATATTTTTTTTCTACCTATGCTGATAGCTTATTGAGGCTATTTCAGCTTCATCCTAACATGTAGGTGAGCTAACACTGACCCTAGAAAGAGCAGTGCTTCGCAGAATCTACCACCGGATCGGAAACGCGACCCACTGAGAAAATCCGGCGAGAAACTCAGTGGGCTGTGTCTATGGGTTAATTCGCTCGTCGAGCCCTTCGTCGCAAGCGACGGGATCAACGAGGACGGTGACCGGTGCTTGTGGTGCCTAAAAGCACCGTTAATGATTAGGAGGATCTGTAATGACATGCTTTGGGCGACGTCGACGGTTTACCATTCGGAGATTTATGTTATTCGCAGAAATAAAGTGAGCCAGCGTATGTATGTATCCATACCAGTAGAAAAATATATGTTTAGTGATGCTGACACAGGGCCGGATCTGCTTGAATATAAAAGGATTATCCGTGGTGGAAATAGTTCTTATAACTTCACGTAAGGGAAGGCTTGTTTGAATCAAACAACAGTTATATAACAACGTATTTTATAATTATGGCACTTGATGATCTGACGTTTTTATTTCGTTAACAGTGAGAACGCAATCAAACAAAACGAATGCGATATTATTTAACCAACGTTTGCTACAAATATTGTCTCTTGAATACATAACAAAATATCAATATATATATATTTTTTTTCTCCGTAAAAATGTGGATGTTATTGTGTTTAACATTTCATAAGATATGATGCGTTTCGTGTATAATATTAATATATTTTAATATGAAAAACCATTTTTAAAGGACGAACTCTTTTTGACAACAGGTACACAGTTTCCGATAGCATCAATATTGTTTGATTATAAACTATAAATTATTATTCTTTAAAACAGGTGCATACGACCGGTTAACTTTGACAGTTGACATTACAGACATTTTTGAGAGGTATTGTTTTTTGTAAATGTAATAATTGAGGCAAAAGTACATAAAGTTACAGTGTTAGAACTCAACATAACGTTGTCACATTTCACATTTATAGGGCCCACATTAAGCACCTGCTTATTGGAATGTTCCAATCGACTTGTTGGAAATCCTCTGCACTAGAAATTGGCTAACATCATGAATGTGTTGACACATTCTTGTTAAAAATGTGCTTACATTTGATTGAGTTTTCAAATAATTGAAGGATGCATTCATCCTCCACAATTGCTCCGGTGATAACGCATCTGATCCTACGGATGAGAGAACGACCGTCTTCTAGTAATGAAGGTCTAATGTCATTAAATATTTCTGCTAGAATTACAGTACAGCTACGTGAAAACCGGTCGTATTTTATTGTTTTACAAAATTCCAAGTCGTTTTCTGCCGGTGACCCGCTAAAAGCTTTGGTCACGGGAAGAAAACGTTACAAATGGTAGAGACCGGCGAGTGACAAGAGAAAAATCTGTCTACAGGTCACGTGTGGACGGTAATAGTGACTAAACGACATTTAACTTTATATTTGATATTTCCACTTTCAATGAAATGTTACTATTCACTAGACAGACTGTCTACCGTCTACTTGTAGACGTCTACGTCTCCTGTCTACGAGTTGATGATTTGTGATGTAGCTCTAAGGTCCAATTGGAATGCAACTATTTTTAGAAGCCACGGGAACAAACTATCGCCTTAATACAAACCGATGATAATGATAATAGTATCATTATTATCGGTCTGTTGATGATTAACTTGACGATGGCGTTAATTTAATCACCCTTATCGTTTTACGGTATTAATTTCCTCCGAACTCCCCGTTGCACCTGGATCCCTGGATCACCAAGCAGACACCAATGGAGAAGGAGTTTCTTACGCGGCAGTGGCATTGGATTGGTCACATATTGAGAAAGCGCGATACCCATCTATCCAAGATAGCACTGACCTGGAAAGTGTCTGGCAATAGGAAGAGAATCCGTCCCAGAACAACTTGGCCTCGCTCGATGGAGCTGGAACTAGGCGTCTTGGGTATGACGTAGGAGGAGCTAGAACAGACTGCCCAAGACCGATGTAAATGGAAGGATTTGATTCGAGCCCTATACCCCAGCAGATGGTAATAGGAAAGAAAGAAGAACTCCCTGTTGTAGGCAGGAGACAGTTCCACTACACGTGGCATATGAAATATTTTGTAGTGGAATTCTTTGATGTCGTAATGTCGTTTAGTTACTATTTGTATTTGACAATTGTAAATCGGAGGCCGTATTGTTTATTCGCAAAGCGGAGTTTGCTTGTTAGTGAAAAAGTGCAACTTTTTAATAAAAAATATTTAGATGAGACGATAAATTATTTTTCACACACAGCAGGACGACCACGAATTGAGCAAAATCACGTCCATTCTAAATCTGATCAACAGAACTAAGCGTCAATGTCATTTAACTGATCATCAATGTAGTTATTGACAGTCACGCGAGGACACCGGTATATACATAATTAAGGGGAAAATAAATGTCGTCTCATCTGTTGTTAGATGTTATTTTAAATACATGCTTTTCCAAAATCCATATTTAAACATATCCATCTTGTATTTCTAGTGATATATATAAATAGAAATAAAACTAATATGTGGGAGCCGCCAGCGACGGGTCTCCCTCGGCCCTGGGCCCGACGATATGGAAAATCTTAAATGTTGGAGCAAAATAAACTGACTACGAGATACCTCAGCCATGTCATTAGTTCGCGTGATGTGCAGCTGTTACAAGTGAAGACTTTAAAATTCTTTACGTGTCGTTCTATACTTTGATCTCCGCGAACAACCATCGTCCAGTTTCTTGCGTTTCCCAGACGTGAGCTTTTCATAAATTAATTCATTCGAACTATGAATGAATCCTTTCGCATTTCTTTATCGCCGAAGAGTGGGTAGTTGTATCTTTACAAAAAGTATAAAACGACACTACATAATGTTCTTATTCTACTAAGTTCAATAAAAATTATAAGCGAATTGATTTTTTTTATACGATATGATTAATGGACAACGATTTGTCTGTATGTAATCTCGTGATTGTCAACTTTTGGGAAATGAAAGTTGATAAGTTAAGAGCAGCTATGCTACCGTAGTGGCCAAACAACTCATTTATTGAAGGACCATAAAAGGTCCATTATAGGACCATAAAAGTTTTCATTTATCCAAAATTGATTACAATCACGAGATACAATGACAATAGTTCACCGTTCGCGATATATCTAGTAATTACGCCAGTCAAGATAGCTGCTAAACTTTTCCCGTAGCGACTTCAGTCAATAATTAATATCGAAGCGTTGAGCATTTTATTTGTACATCAGTTGTATCGTATTTATAGATATCATTATTACATATTTTAATTCGAAATTATATTATAATCGCGCGGAAGAACTCATGTAATTTACATAAAATACGCATAATGTTGAAATAATCATTTAACTGTTCTATACTGGGGTAAAAAAAAACATAGAATGCGATTTCACGTGGTTATCCATCAAGTCAGCGTTACGGCAGATCAACACGTGGTTTTCTCGCATTAAAACTGTATAATCTCAAAACTTACTAATTTTATTTATATGTGATATTTTTAAGATTAATCATCTTTGCAACATTAATTTTTTATTTTTTACCAGATACATTAACTGTCTTTTAAAGTCAGATAAAATGATGTATTAATTTTGTTAATAGTACATAGTCAAATATAGATAAACTAAAAAAATACTTAAACTAAACTACGCTCTTTTGACAGTATTTATGAGAAAAATACTGGTGATACCAAATGATTCCGCACATTAACTCGATTTCGAATATTTTTGGAAATTGTACACTTTTAATGCGGAAAGGCGACGAGTCCGACGGAACGTCGACAACCTGACACATTAATTGTTACCGAATTGTTATACTATATATGTTGCTGTAGCTCTCTTCCCGATAATGCTCAACAATTAATTTGTATTTTTAAAATTCCAATTTTAGTTCATCAGCTAACTTCATCCAGATGCGATGAGACAACTTGGTCCGGCCGCCCTGGCTGGGTGGAAGCCCGACTAATGTGCAGTGTCATGCTGTATTCACTTGTCAAAATAAGAAAACGGCAAACCTTTCGCCATTTTTGGTTGTCAATCGAATGTAATCATTAAGATTCACTAGTGGAAATTATTATTTTTATACATTAATATCGGATGGCTAGAGGTCTTGACCGCCCTATTCTTATTTTGATCTCAGCCACTGGACGATCACCGACCAAACATGCAACGGTCCCTCAGGTCGACGGAGCATCGAGGATACATTCACAACTCTATTGATGACGTCATTATTTTTATTCTAGAATACTCCGTTTCCCTTTCTGTTGCAATGATTGTTTACTAACGTTTGTAACTGCGTTTTACTTTAACGTTAACTGCAGTTAATTGTTGGGAGACCAGCCATAATTTGAACGTCAAGTCAGCCGATTTGATACAGTCAAGCACTTTTTCAACAATCTAAAAAAAGATTTGAAATTCGAGGTCAAAGACAATTTCAGAAAATATCAAACATTAAGAACAATGCCTGAATAGTTTCAATTCGTTTGCTTCGGGAAACGTCATTTAAATTTAAGAATGACACACAGACATCTGTCATGCGTGAACAATCGTTAGAGCGAGGGATATAATTTATCAAGATTTAAAAAGTCTGGGCAGAATTATATTAACACAAATAATAGGACTTTTTGGCGGGAACGCGAGGAGTGAAGTTGTGTGATTTGTTTTATTTTGTCTATTTAGTGTTTCTTCAGGTTTAAATGTATAATAATGGTGGTTTATTAACTGTTTAATATCTGTGAAAGTGCACAAATGTGGGAAAATGAAACAAAGCTGCTGGACGTAACTTCTCAGGTTCCTCCAAAAAGTCCACTGAAAAAATCTCAGTAAATGACCACCATTTTACTGCGATTATATTTCATCCCATATCATTTAATTTCATTAAATTTCATCCCAGTTGATTAATGTNTAATGTACAACCCAAAACAGACGGCCGAACTGACGTGACAATGACATTTGGCGCGCAAAACATGGCGGATTTTCGGCCTCATTAGACGGAGACGGAGATATTTACGTATATTCATGTTTCATTTTATGTACGCACTGAAATACTGTTATATTGTTTTCCTGCGAGTTAAAGTGCTGAGTAAGAAAGAGATAGATATATGTTTATTTATGTGCCTTCAAAATGGGTGCTATTTATATAAGCAATTGTACGTATAGAACAATATGTCGTGTCCCTACTATATAGGTCTATGAGAATGACACACAGACATCTGTCATGCGTGAACAATCGTTAGAGCGAGGGATATAATTTATAAAAAAAAAAGACTACTTTTTCTAAAGGTAAATCAACAGAGATCCTGTCATCAAACATTCTTAGCTACTCACTTAATTCTTAGTGAATATCTGTGACCTTGCTCGTTCACGAAGCCCGCTATAGAAAGCAGAGTATTAAATACACTTGACATTGGCGAAATCTAAAAGGAAACGCCATAAACCTAAGAGATAGATAGATAGATATAATTTATTAAGATTTACGAAAAGTCTGGGCAGAATTATTTTAACACAAATAATATTCGTGCATAAACCAAAGGCCGTTTGCTGAAGATTTTAAAAACCTCGTCTGAAAGCCTCCCGAATGATGTTACACAGGGAAAGATAGAATACTTGGTATTGAGGCTGATAGCAGTGGCCACGAAATGCCACTACCGTACACTGGGCTAATCTAGCAGGTCCCCTGAGCCTGGTCAAGGCGGGTCCGGCTCGAAGACAAAATTAGTAACTGTCACGGAATGTAGTTTTTGAGATCTTAATCTGGCAACACGGTCTTTAAAATAAAAGACTTGTTATAAATATGTGAAACGAATCAGTTGTAGCTTTCTAATTTTTACTTAATTTTAATATTTTAAGTGTACCAAATACACGGTCATACGGAAGAAAATCTCGTATTAATCATTAGCAAGTATTTTCCCTCAAGATCCGTCACAGTAACTTTTCATTTCTCAAATTCAAAAAACGCTTCATCCGATCCTCAAACTTGTCGACAGCGACGTACGATCAAACAATGTCTGGTCAATATTAAAATAATCACGCTAAAGAACAGGGAAGGTTGTTCCTATTTCATCAATTAAATAATAACGACTTTGTAGACACGTTAATGTTACATGCTATTTTTATTCTTATACAAGATGAAACAGATTTTAATTCAATTAAAGCACTCAATTGATAATCTAGCGCGGGTGTTCAGCTGATAGGGGGAATCTCGTTAGGGGGGATTTAGAAGTTCGTGTGCTCTTTATATGCATTTTCAAAACGCGCCAACAGACGGCAACGCGTACCAGATCCCCGACATATTGACACTGAAATGTCGCTTATCTCGTAGGGCATATAAGCGATGAACGATATATACACCAGCGCTGCGGAAATGACCATGGAACGCCTCCGCAGCCAGCTCCGACTGAGGTCGTACGTAAATACGACCGAGTTATCCAATTGATATGATTGAGTGGTTTAATTGAAAGAGGGTAGTTAGAGCGTTCGCGTGTGTGTTCTGTACAAATTCTCTGGTATCTGACGAACTCAATACTTGCGTATTACCTAATATTATTCGAATTATATTCACTAGTGACGTCGCTCGTATCGTTACGCGCGCACTAACTGTGCTCTGTATATCGATTATTATTTGTCATTATCGATTATTCGTCTGGTTTATAAACTATGTTTTTTTTTGTTCTATTTGGGCATGCTTATCAAACTCTAAGCGTTAAACTTAACAATATATAGATATATTTTTAATTGGTGTTAAAATTTCGTAAAATTAATATTATTACACATTTAATAAAACGTTAAATTTTAGTTTTAATGTAACAGTATTAGCTAACAAACCCTTATAATTTAAAAAACCACTTATTAAACCCTATGGTCTAGCGTTACCGATCCTAATGTCATTTTTCACTCTTCCGGACAATTGACAGAAAAAAACATTGGATTAAAAACAGCACGCATTTACTTCGGTTTTTTTAGGAACTTTCCAAAAAAAATATATTAAAATTAAAGTGAGATAACTTGTAATCCAGGCACCTATTCCTGTTTGTCACTCTTCATTACGACTTTATAATCTATTTCTTGTCTATTCAGCTCGAACCTATAAAGTCTATGAGCAAAACCGTGGTCTATGGTACACCGTAGAATATCCACGTAGCTAACCTAAGTTATGGCGAGCCGCAGCGGCCGCACTCCTGTACCCGAGGCATGCAGACGGCCCGTCTGAGCATATATACACGCTAATTTGAAACATGGTCATTTTTTAACTATCATTATTTATAGCGTAAACTTCAATTTATGCTTTAGATGAGAGAAAAATACGTGCTTAGTTTCAACATCACTGATTATAGTTGAAAGACGAATTTAAACGTGACTCTTTGGCTCACGCGGGCGGACGACCGTGTCAACGTCATGACATTAACAGTGTCATTGGTTGCGAAGGTAAGTGAGTAAATATCACACGGTTGTCCGGAGAATTGAAATCATCGTGTGTCGGTCGAGGGCGCGACGTCTGCGAGTCAAACGATGATTGATCTAAATGAGTGATGTTGAAGAGCAGCGTGAGTGTCTAGCGAACTGGAGTTAGTAATTGTGAGTCTTACAAAATGTCTTCCGAAGCGAAGATGTTCGTGGCTCGTTAGTCCTCACCTTCGTATTAGAAGCTGTGTTGTAAAAACTAAGCACTCGAAATTCTAAAACTACATCTACTATCGGACGAAAAGTCAATTCTCAACTAGGTCGGTCACGTTGATAACGATCATCGATTAACTAAAAAAAAAATCGATATGTACTTTTCACATCACTACACACGTACGAATCTTAAGCTCTAGTCATGACTCTAAGATCGGTCCTTTCATTAGTGATGTGAAAGCATCGATATGAAAAGTTCGATAGTCACGAATCGATAACCGCCATCGGGAGTCTAGCGTCCGACTTCACCTCATGCAGCATGCGAGCGCTAGCGCCGCGACAACGGCCAGGACTGCGGCCGTCCTGGCCGGCGCCCCGTTACACATGTCCTCCTCACAGAAACACATGTGACCAGTGCCAGTACTTTCCATCATGCACACGTGGTCCACCATGAACAAGTTTATTTGTAGTTGAGAAGTGCACGTTCGTCTGACGACCTCGTAAGCTGAAACCGGGAAACAGCGACTTATACATACATATAATAATATTCACGTAATCATCCTTGTAATACTGATATCGTTGTATTTTTTATTGCCCTCGTAGGCAGACAAGCATATGGCCCACCTGATGGTGAATAGTTACCGTCGCCCATGGACTTCAGCAATGCCAGGGGCAGAGCCAAGCCGCTGCCTACCGCCTAATACTCTCCACAAGCCTCGTTTGAAGAAGGACATGTCATAGCGCTCGGGAAACACCGTGGAGGGAAGCTCATTCCATAACCGGATGGTACGTGGCAAAAAAGACCTCTGAAAACGCACTGAATATGGATGAACTCTACTCCGATGGCGGGGGAGGTGCGATGATAAAAAGGAGATGAGGGTACAAGACCGCGCGGCAGATCACCGTTACGATGGACCGACCAAATAAAGGCAGCTCTAAACGGTCCCGTTAACGAGTGCACAAGAAGGGCCGCGGTACGCGAGGAATGGCGACGTCTGGTGAAGCGCACCACCAACCGAAGTGATGACCACGACCACTCTACCAAGAGTGCATACGACTGAGAAGAGAGAATTATACTTACGGCTCTTAGAATAGCGCACCATTTTGACGCAGCACCCGTTACAGGTCTGGAGAGGGGGCTGGTCCCGCGGCAGCGCCGTGTAGTTGAACGGGTCCTTGCATCGCGGGTCCGACCAGCTGTCACACTCGTAACAGTATATCGTGCGGGCTGCGGATTGTTACGACGTACGTCACTAAACTGCGAGTCTTCAAAGCTTTTATATTCGACAAGTTGTCATGTGCCTTGTGTCATGTTGGATGGAGCAATGGCTATGAGAGAAGTGCTTGGTGAGTTTAGTGGGCAGCTATATGTGTCAGTACGCACAGCACGAGAGCCGGTTCCCTGGGGACGCCATCCGACCTTACCTTTTTATTTGGTCTTAATTTGACATTAAAAGCTTGAAACTAAGAACTGACATGAGTAAATAAGTCGACACATATATATATAATGTGATTCGTCTTTGTGTATTCTGCTTTTGTGGTCTTCTATTTGTTACTGTACTATTCTGTTATTTAGGGTGGACGAGAGGTGGACACGAGAAACATCATTAGTTTTCTTTGATACACAGCTTATTGCGTCATCATTCCTTGCCCCATACGTTTTGTTTTAAAATGGCTCCCATTTTCTTACTTTCGGCCTTAGGGGAATGAGGATTATGATATTGGTAGCATATGGTGAGAGAGCAGCAGTTCCTAAATGTATGTTTCGGTAAAAATACTGCGGTGCGTCATGTTTTGTTCAACAAGTGTGAGAATGTATGAGTAAAATCAGTATACCATATTTGTGTCGCGCTAAATCATGACTGCCGGTTTGTGGGAGAGCAGTAGTTATATAATACTGGTAAATCTTTGACTTTGTGGTTCAAGGTAGCGGCATTGAGGTTATGGTGTCTGGTGTATGGGCGTAGATAATCTTTTGACACCACAGGAGGAGAGTTCAAGACTCTTCTATGCATCTAAGCAGTAAGTCTTTTTTTTATTGCTTAGGTGGGTGGACGAGCTCACAGCCTATTTGGTGTTAAGTGGTTACTGGAGCCCATAGACATCCACAACGTAAATGCGCCACCCACCTTGGGATATGAGTTCTAAGGTCTCAGTATAGGTACAACGGCTGCCCCACCCTTCAAACCGAAACGCATTACTGCTTCACGGCAGAAATAGGCAGGATACCCGCGCGGACTCACAAGAGGTCCTACCACCAATAAACAGTAAGAGGCTGCGGTCCTGCTAGTCTATGAGCGATAATACCAAATCATTTACCGGATAGTTCGTTTGCCTTCAACTACCGTCAAAACATGTCTTTAGTTTTTAAAGACACTTCAACAAAGGACACATCACTAGTCATTTTAAAATAATTTTAAAGTTCTTTAATAAGCGCCCGACATAACTGTCAATTGTATTATAATTTACATTTCGTGTTCAGCCAAGTTTTATAACGATAAATCAGAGCAGTCACGCGAATTCTTTAGCGGCAATAAGCTATGTTCAAGGTTTATCTTCCGACCTGTGACCTACTGAACTTATTTTGCGACAGCACGCCAAACTCACAGTGAGTGTACATGGGTAGGTTGTGTTTTCATTAGTAGTGTAGTGTTGTATGGAAGCATGGACGAGGAGCTTGTGATGAGGCTCGCTCTGCTGACCCAAGTCGACTGGGCGTGAGAGCTTATTTATACGTGAATAGCCCTGTCTACTTATTTAAACCTAATTTTCAAATAGTATTTTACATTTTACCTTTGCAATATATCAACGATGTATGGCAGAAATAGGAATGAAAACATTTTGGGTACTACATATGTACAATTAATTATGAGATTTAATTTTAATGATTTGAACAAGCAGTATTCTTTACGCAATACCTCTTTTTTTTATTGCCCTTGTAGGCAGACGAGCATACGACCCACCTCATGATGAGTGGTTACCGTCGCCCATGGACTTCAGCAATGCCAGGGGCAGAGCCAAGCCGCTGCCTACCGTTAAGTACTCTCCACAAGCCTCGTTAGAAGTATGTCATCTCATAGGACATTTCATAGGGTATGTCATAAAGATATTTCAGTGTCCCAAGCGCTGATAGAGTGACCTCATTAAAAATATCGTTTATTATAATAAGCTCAGCATTTATCGGAAATAAATTACAGAGAATTGAAACACTAATTAATTAATGTTATAATTAATCGAATGTTTACATGTTTACCTAATAATCTGTAATTTAGTTTCTGCAATGCAATTTAATTCAAATAACAATACATGTAAGAGGAAAAACTGATTTAAAAAATAAGCAAAGAACATGCAAGGTTGTGCACACATTGAAAGCGATTATGTTACTAACAATTTAACGTAGGTATAAAAGCGACAAATGTAGCAAGGCCTCCGTATTATGTATTATAAATTGATTTACTAACAACTGACGCGAGCAACGGATCTGCTTTTTTTTATACCTAAGCTACGTCAAAATACGTCAAGAAAATTAAATTTGGCTATCGGCTCTTGACTGATAACGTTTTATCTGCACGCAAACATACGTCTTCAACGTGCGAATGCAATGTGCGCTGATAAAGAGCCAGTGGGAAAAAAAGCCTTTGATTGCGTGGAGTGGTACGGAAGAACCAGTTACAAGAAAAATATCATTATTAATTTTGAAGGAATCATTTGAAATTACAGAACTACGTGAGAATTTACGAAGAAATTTAAACGTTTTTTTTTTATTTCCCTGCCTAAGCTGAGAGCTTCGATCAGCGTAACCTTAAATAGTAGATGAGCTTACGGGGCTCCAACCTGACGACATTGCTAACACGAACCCTAGGAAGAGCTGTGCTTCGCAGAATCTACCACCGGATCGGAAACGCGACCCACTGAGAAGATCCGGCGAGAAATTCATTGGCTGTGTCTGTGGCTTAATTTACTCGTCGAACCCTACGAAAACGATGACCGGTGCTTGAAGTACCTAAAATCAACCTTAGTGGATCGGGAGGATCCGAAATAACGTGTTTTGGGCGACGTCGACTGCTTTCCATTCTGTCCGCAGGATCGGGAATGACTGATCTGCATGACTGCTCAGGTAATAAGAAGTACTGAGTAAGTCCGGGTGAGCACTGTGAAAACATCGCCGCTCAACTTGGAACCCCAGATCGAATTCCTGATCAAAGGCATTGCTATGACGTCTAGGACGATGTAAGGACCGTTGAGTTTATTACCCCAGAGCTTCTCAAAACAGTAGCTCTTTTCGAAACCATTTATAGAGTTTACATTCACATTCAATATGTTAAATGAACGTATCAACGCAAACACCTGTATCCGCATTGCGGGAAAGAGACAGAGCTACCCTTCTCGTCGCAATCCCACCAAATTCTAAACCCTTATTTTCTACAAGCCATTTTTACTAGCCATTTCTCCAATACGCGTATTTTATATAACATTCATAATTTGGCTTTTTGGTTTTAATAAACACATCAATCAACTGCTCATAATAGAGGAAGAGACTGCAACAGATGAATATTTTGGAGGAGAAATAGGCACCTTTTTTTTTTTGCTTAGATGGGTGGACGAGCTCACAGCCCACCTGGTGTTAATTGGTTACTGGAGCCCACAGACATCCACAACGTAAATGCGCCACCCACCTTGAGATATAAGTTCTAAGGTCTCACGTATAGTTACAACGGCTGTCCCCCCCTTCAAACCGAAACGCATTACTGCTTCACGGCAGAAATAGGCAGGGTGGTGGTACCCACCCGCGCAGACAGGTCCTACCACCAGTAAAATGGCAGGCACCTTTGTGTTCTCAAGTGAACATCAGAACATAGCCCACACATATGTACATCGCAATTAGATGATAGAAAAACATGTTTTATCGTCTATCATTATAACATCAAAAGTATAGAAATAAAGTATGGTTATTATTATCCAAGGTAATGAAATTATTTTATGGGATAACAGCTGCAGGTTTATTAAAATGCTTTGAAGAGCTTGTAAATTAAAATGTTGAATTATCTATTATTGAATAGGCCTTGCTTTATTACTTTATTTTAGTATTATAAACTAGTATAAGGCCTTGTTTTTTTTTTTAAATCTGCTTTTAAAATACCAGTCTAATGGCAAAATTTGAAGTTTCTCATAAACGTCATCCGTCCAAAAGAACACTTATTGCGGCATAACTATAATAGTTAAACATATGCTGTCCCGACACTTTTTGTTAATAATAATGTGTTCTACAAAGTCGTAGTAGGTACATTATTTTATTTTATCATCAATCGTTTTCGCAGGGCACACGATGTAAAGAATATTTTAGGTAATTTTTTTACACCTTGGGTTACATTATTCGAGTTTTAGTAACGAACGATCCCAAATTTTTTTCAATTTTTTTCATTCGGGTATAGTGTAGCTTCTAAACAGTGAAAGAATTTTTCAAATCGGTTCAGTAGTTTCGGAGCGTATTCAATACAATACAAACAAACAAACAAATCTTTCCTCTTTATAATATTAAGTATGTACAAAACTGAGAATTGAACAATTATGAGTTCTATGGAAACGAAATGTTAAGGTTATGCCACGGGGAGACAGTTCAGAGTCAATATTAGCCGTTTCTTCCCGTACTAGGTATTCGCATGTAACAAAGGCGTACAAAATAAATCAAATGCATATTTTTATTCCTAATCCTGCTTCTTTACACAAAAAAGTTTCCCAATAGCACGTGTAAGTATAGACAGTAGCGTATGTATTTATATCATATGTTTATTTCTATTAAAACATTTGGAACGTCGCGACGACGCCAATGACACCCGTCTCCAAACATTAACAGATGTTTATATCTAGCGTGACGCGGTCACAGAAGGGTTTCCTAAAACGTCATTAGCATGTTTACTTCATGGTTTTTGAAGCCTTCTTTAAGTTGCTGCGCATAATTATAGTTAAGGCTCGGCACAAATGGGCCACAGACCTCAGCAACCGGTAAAATTGTATGTAGGGAAGGTTCCCTAGGTAGGTCCGTTCGTAGGTACAAAGTGGTTGTCTTTGGCCGCGGTGGGCTGTGGTCCATTTGCGCCGAGCCTTGAAGTCAAGGCAGAATGAAGAGATGGCTAGAAGCGCGCTGAATACCAGCGGGTGTTCTTGCAAATTGATTTCAAAACGACGTCTATATGTGAGAAACTCAATGTAGGAATAGTTATGGTATAAGCTGACCAGAAATTGGGCCTATTATTTGTTAGTTTTTTTTTCGCTAACGACTACAAAACTCCCAATTAAATTGCTCATGAATGTTCACGATCGGTTAACGTAAATAACGCTCAACACGCTGCTGTCACTCTCAATGTGGCTGGGAAGTTAAAATTCGACTGTGACACGACGAACATTGGTTTATTTTGAGCAGTTAACTAATTCAAGACAGTCGTGGTGGAATTTCAATTGTTTTGCCGGGCGTTCTGTGTTAAAAAACAACAATTGAGTCGTCTATTATCAAAGGTGGCAATCTGTGCATTTGGACAAAAAAATGTTATTGATATGTCAATACAGATTGATTTGAATCTCCTTCAAAGAATACGGTTCAAAACCTGCATTAAATAAAGGTTAATACTTAACCTGTTATTTATCTAAGATGTCGATCAGAAGAGTTTTGTGACTGCCAATGGAATACAAAGTCAATAATTCGTTTTTCTGGTTTACCAATAATTGTCCAAAAGTCACATTGCCGGCTTTGATAATAGTCGACTCAATTAACGATAGACGAGGCCTGTGGCCATGCTCCGTGAGTCACGCTGCCCATAAAACCGGTACTCGCGATCAGCCGCAAGACCGTCATTGTTCGCATTAGAAACTTACAAATAAATTCCCAATGACTTCAATGACTCGCATTGTTAGAAAGTAATAGTGAGAGCGTCGTTTTAAAATCAATTTATTCGGAAACGCTACAAGCTTTCGTGCTAGATCAGTTCAGGATTACTTACTCTGGCATTCCGCCTGTACTAGGGGGCTGAGAGCTATAGCCCATATTGCTGAAAATCATGCTTCAGTTAGTAAAAAAGAAAAAAAAAACGAAAAACAAATCATCTACACAGTTCACTAATAGAAAGGGTGTGAGAATTCTCGTGTATAACTGATTTTAAACAGCATCGGATTTAACCATGTACATTCCTATAATAAATACAATAAGAAGAAATTTCAATTCTAACAGATCTATACTTTCTATTAAGATGTTTTCCAACAGCATGTCTTGAAGCTTAAAAGAGGTGGTAGGTCATAATAAATAGATATAAAGTGTATTAAATTAGTTTACTTCGTTGGAGGAGTGATAAATTGTCACTAATCAAAATGTAACGATGGTAAAAGTCGACCCTTGGCAGTGAGCTCTTGTGAGCACAAATGGCAAATGCACCCACCCTCAAAATTAAAAAAAAACTAGGGTGATTAATCAGTTATCCACGAGAGTAATTTTAGTGTTGTTATCCGACATAATTTATTTATAAGTTCACTATTAATATTTAAAAAAAAAACTCACTAAACAGTGTATACATGCAAATTTTTACCCATTCCTCGAAACATCAACAATCATTCCTGTGGACACTCAAACACATAAAATACGCACGACGAGCTGTTCAATATCGATACAATATTATTATTTTGTCATACCGCTTCACTATTACGTCGATAGTGCGGCCATCACTAGTTTTAGTTTTATTTTAAGTATGCCTTCCAGATGCTCGTTAATTGCTTTTAGAATTCATTCAAAATTGAAAAAAAATATGTCAGAAACTTATTTTTGTAATAAAAATAATAATTAATGACCTCTATCGAAATTGTTTTTCAGACAATCTCTGCTACCAGTAATAGTGATTTCAAAATTTAGGAGTTGCTCAATGTTTCCCGAGCGCTATGACATGTCCTTCTTCAAACGAGGCTTGTGGAGAATATTAAGCGGTAGGCAGCGGCTTGGCTCTGCCCCTGCCATTGCTGAAGTCTATGGGCGACGGTAACCACTCACCATCATATGGGCCGTATGCTCGTCTGCCTACAGAGGCAATAAAAAAGCCAATCGCTTCTACAGACTCACTAACGCATAGAATGTAGAATGTGTCTGTAGATTACCCACTCATCATCAAGTTAGCCATAAGTTTATTTACCCAAAATTATTAAGTGCCAATTTCAACATCGGATCCGCGACTTATATTCAATCTTAATGTAAGATTACGAAATTTTCTTTTAGGACCCAAACTAAAAATAAAGAACCAGTGATGGGACACGCTCAAATTTTAAGTTTATCGATATTTTCGCAGCGCAAATACAACACATATCTAACAGTGACAGCTATGAGAACATTTAAATGTATTTATTTACAGTTCACATTTCATATTACCAGTTCTGATGCAGGAATTCCCTTTAACTTGGTCCACACCGAACCAGGACATGAGGAGAACTGAAAAACACAAAACGATCACACTGGAAACTATTGTGACTATTTGACGCGGATTTGGCGGCAAGATCGCCCCGTTTTACCTATATACGATTGTGGTTAATTAATGGCGTCGAGAGAAATTCCGGAAGCGGTAGCAATTACTACATTCAACGGAAGTAAATTACTAAATTAGTGTGCTAATAATTACTATCTAAAGCCGAAAACGGGATTCATTAATTGAACTAAACATAAATGCTGGCTTTAATATTATGTTCATATTAGGTCGTGGACCGCCGCCGACTGCGATCCTTCGGGACAGAAGATATTTCCTGAGTAAAATCAAAATCACTGCTTCTTTTTTTTATTGCTTAGATGGGTGGACGAGCTCACAGCCCACCTGGTGTTAAGTGGTTACGGGAGCCCATAGACATCTACAACGTAAATGCGCCACCCACCTTGAGACATAAGTTCTAAGGTCCCAGTATAGTTACAAGACCACGAAAACTGAAGAGTATTTGAAACGTCGTAAATATGATAATTGCCATAGAAGCCACGAGATGCTGTAAAGATGAATAAGAGCTGATCGAAAACTATTCAACTAACAAACAACTAGATAGCCGCTTGTCACATTTAAAATCTGCTAGCTTTGTTTCGACGCTACTGCGTATAATAAAATAAATCAATTTAAAACTGAAAATATGATAATAAGCGTTATTCTTAAAATAAAATAGTCAAGGTCGACGGTTGACGTACTCTTGTAAGTTTAATAGTTGTTTTTTTCTTTCTGTTATGATTATATGTATGTTGTCAGGTTACGCCGGTCGCACACGTAATTAAAATACTTTTTTTTTATTCGGATTTTTGTAGAAGCTACAGCCCAGCTTTTCTATGCATTTTTTTTCCCTACCTAAGCTGGTAGCCTAGAGAGGCTATTCCAGCGGAACCTTAACTCGTAGGTGAGCTCACGGGGCTCGAACCTGACGACGATGCTAACATGAACCCTAGCAAGAGCAGTGCTTCGCAGAATCTACCACCGGATCGGAAACGCGACCCACTGAGAAGATCCGGCGAGAAACTCAGTGGGCTGTGTCTATGGGTTAAAGTTTAAAAGTTTTCATGATAGCGGACGAATATACGTAGTCACCCGTTGATCACCGCACCGAACTGTTAAAACTATAGCAGGAGTCGTTTGATGTTCGCGTCATATCGTCACGGAATGGCGCCTGCCAAGTGCTAGACGATAAATGTGTCACTGTCATCGGTTTAAGCTGTGACGTCGTACTGTCCCAAATTTTATGTGAATTCGGATTTTTTATGAACTGTACTGTCTGTTTGTCCTGACAGATTCTCATCTCTTATAACGATTCCGTGCTCACGGCCGAATTTGGATTGTGACGGGTAGCCATCGTCCAACACAAGATATTTGACAGATACTATGTATATACTAGATCTACTGGTGGTAGGACCTCTTGTGAGTCTGCGCAGGTAGGTACCATCACCCTGCCTATTTCTGCCGTAAAGCAGTAATGCGTTTCGGTTTGAAGGGTGGGGCAGCCGTTGTAACTATACTGAGACCTTAGAACTTATATCTCAAGGTGAGCGGCGCATTTACGTTGTAGATGTCTACGGGCTCCAGTAACCACTTAACACCAGGTGGGCTATGAGCTCGTCCACCTATCTAAGCAATAAAAAAAAAGACAAGTGCACCCACCGAAACACATTAGTATCTATTAAACCGAACACCGGATTTTATCGAGACAGAAATATTACTAGCCCACGTCAATAACACAACCCGTTCTTACTAATATTATATTTTAAAATTAAAAACTAAAGCATTTGTGCGCGACATCAATTTGAGAATCTATTAATATATATTAATACGTGAAGCAAAAACTTTGTATGTCTTTTTACGAAAGTTTTGCGGACAGAGGAGTATGATATTTTCCACACTTATAGAGAATATAGAAAAGAAGTGCACAATGCTAATTTTTTTTTTAAATAATGCACAAAATATACATTAAATCAATAAAGAAAACATTACACACACTACATACCATGTATTTGACGCACACACGCATGCATACTATTTATTGTCAAACTTTTGTTCTTGACGTCTGTTGTCAAATTGAGAATAGATTAAATATTGTTTGTCTTTGTTAATATTTTTTATAGTGTAGTCTTGGCGAAATTTGTGATTATAGAAGTATAAAATACAATCATAATAGTGTACAAACTTACAATTCCAATTAATTATAGTCGAATTTCGACTACTGCGGGACCTCTAGTTAATGTAATTGGACGAGATTTCTTGGATCGCGGTACCGATCTTGTTATGTTTTTACACGTGTTAGGATTGCTCTTGCAAGGTTCCTGGGCTACTTTTTAGTGAAAAGTTTCAGACATCTTAGCGTTTCCGTTCAGTATATCTAATATAGCGAGAGTATTTCTAATAGACTAGTGATCCCCGCAGTAGTCGAAATTCGACTATAATTAATTGTAATTAAAAGTTTAAACATTATTATGGTTCTATTGTCAAACACTATTATACTTCTACAATATAATCACTGATTTCACTAAAACTACACTATAGATAAATAATATTAAAGACAAGAAATATTAATCTATTCTCAAATTGACCACAGACTTTAAACAATAACAAAAGTTTCACAATTGACAATATACCATAGACCTATATTTCATATTTCAGTGCAATACACAAAGAGTATATTTATACGTATGTGTTGTGTCAAATACATGGTAGTGTGTATAATGTTTTCTTTATTGATTTAATGTATTTTTCATGCATAATTAAAAAAAAAAAATAGCATTCTGCACTTCTTCTCTATAATTGTGGGAAATTTCATACTCCTGCGTCCGTGCAGTTTTCGTAAAAAGGGGTACAAAGTTTTTGCTTCACGTATTAATATATAGATTCTATTCGGATACATTTTGTTCAGTTGGACAATAATAGTAACGTTCAAAAGCCCTCTCAAACCTCGAGATACTCTGAGGCAGGCGTGCTGTTTGCCAATCGAAGCCAAATTCAATTCATACAAATCCTAGTAGGCGGCGAGGAAATCTAGAACATCAGAGCGGAGACTCAACGATAGTTTTGTTTATCGATAAAACAACTATTAAACTTTGATTGTATTTTAACGACGCGTCTTTGAACTATTTTTGGTTTGGTTTGACTTTTAAACGCAATTTTAGCTTTGAAACGCATCGACAGCTTGTGTTCGGCAACACGGCAAATATATTTTAGTTGTTGGAGTTATATAGAGAACTAGCGACCCGCCCTCACTTCGCTTCGGAAACATTAAAACACACATGAAACCAAAAATAAAAAATAAAAAAAAAATAAAAAAAGTAGCCTATGTTCATCAGGGACAATGTCGGCTTCTAATGGAAAAATAATTTTTCAAATCGGTCCAGTAGTTTCGGAGCCTATTCGAAACAAACAAACAAACAAATCTTTCCTCTTTATAATATTAGTATAGAGTATAGATATAGATATAGAGAAACACTTCTTCACAATGCTAATATTTTTTTTTAAATAATGCGTAAAAGATACATTAAATCAATAAAGAAAACATTACACACACTACATACCATGTTTTTATACAAAGTTTTTGCTTCGCGTATTAATATATAGATTTTGTCAAAAGTTTTCAATAGATTGCAGCCCTAGATACAAGAGTTCACAGTCCGCTGTCTATTTTTACCGGCGTGTCTCCTATTTTCTATCTAGTGCCGTTGTAATAATAAAAAACACACACCGGTTAACTTTTAGCCGACTTCAATGGTATGACGAGCTTACTGATCATCAGAATTTATTGGTTACCGCAGTCCAGTCTGCATAGTTGCCATGATGAATGTCTTATTAGCCTTCGATTGGTAGTGGCACGGTTTCTTTACGTGAACAATTCGATTCAGTAAACAAATTTAACACCAATAAAACATCCTACCGGTAATTTATTCAAGTTTTCTGATCGTTTGGAACCTCTGGGTCTGCGGAGGGACTTCGGTTTCCTCTGTATTTTGTACCGTTTGTTCCATGGGGAGTGCTCTGAGGAATTATTCGAGATGATTCCGGCATCTCGTTTTTACCATCGCACCTCCCGCCACCGAAGTAGAGTTCATCTATACTTCCTGGAGCCACTGTGGTCATCCACAGAGCGTTTCCAGAGGTATTTTTTGCCACGTACCATCCGGCTATGGAATGAGCTCCCCTCCACGGTGTTTCCCGAGCGCTATGATATGTCCTTCTTCAAACGAGGCTTGTGGAGAGTATTAAACGGTAGACAGCGGCTTGGCTCTCTCCCTAGCATTGCTAAAGTCCATGGGCGACGGTAACCACTCACCATCAGATGGGCCGTATGCTCGTATGCCTACAAGGGCAATAAAAAAAAAAAAGAATTTTCATAGATTGCCACAAAAAAGTGTATTAAAATACGTATTGTATTATATTTCTATATTGAGAAGTTTCATATGAGCACTCGTAAAGATACTTTATATTTTATATAACTATACTTGAGACCTTAGAACTTATTCTCAAGGTGAGTGGCGCATTTACATTGTAGATATCTATGGGCTCCAGTAACCACTTAACACCAGGTGGGCCGTGAGATCGTCCACACATAAAAAAAAATTACACTTATTTACACAAAAGTTAACAGGTTAAGTATGTTAGATTCATACAATCAACTAATTCAATTCACAAATATACATGGTATAACAAAACTAAGTTACATCATAGCTTTTTGTAGAGATTTTATATTGACTTAACAAGTTATTTACGTGGAACTTATTATTGGCGTAGGTTACCTCTTTATCTGAAATATAATCTTCACATGCAATTAACATGTTGACTACCGCGTAGGTCACCGGTGACCTACACGGCGCTATGACGTAATGTCGATTTTTTTCGATCTTCTTACTAAGGCGCGGGAATATCTAGTAGGCTATGGGAAAGACGAATCCGAAGATACTGAGAATGAATCTATTTCTAAGAGACCCTTTTTTTTTAACTCGGGAATACGGATACCCGATCGTTAGAGGTTCTAGCAGACCGGGTTATGTCGGACTCCGGCGCCTCCAGAGAAGAAGAGGGAAGACCAAAGACTTCCTCTTCTTCCAATTCTTACCGGGAGACTACGCCTTAAGAAAGGCGCGCGAGACGCTGCGCGTATTTCTGAGAGACCTAATGGACTGAAACATACATTAAAAAACAAAAGAAGGCAAAGTTAGGCAATCCAGATCCTTAGTAACTGAAATCGACATAATTACTTCAATGCGCCGCGTAGGTCACCGGTGACCTACATAGCAGTCAACGTGTTAATTCTAGAGCTACCAATTGGAGCACGTTTAAAATTACGTAAATAATCTGTAAAATAATAATTATAATCGTGTCCGGTTTCAAAGCTGTATCCTTATCATTAAAAATAAGGCTGAGACTCAAAAATATTGAAAACAATCTTCAAACTGTAATTATGAGAAGACTCCTTCTTTAGTATTTAGTTGCAACGGCTGCCCCACCCTTCAAACCGAAACGCATTACTGCTTCACGGCAGAAATAGGCAGGGTTGTGGTAGGTACCTACCCGCGCGGACTCACAAGAGGTCCTACCACCAGTAACTATACTGAGATCTTAGAACTTATATCTCAAGGTGGGTGGCGCATTTACGTTGTAGATGTCCATGGGCTCCAGTGACCACTTAACACCAGGTGGGCTGTGAGCTCGTCCACCCATCTAAAGCAATAAAAAAAAATTTAGTATAATATATAAGTATGGAGTATATATTCTATATTATAAGAACACAGATTAGAAAGGTAGGGGATGGTAAAAGCCCCTTCGAAAGTAATTGAAGACATGAGTTGATGTAATTAGGATACTCGTAACTTTTGAGCAAAAAGCTGCCGCTTATGTTCGAGCTTAAATTTGAAATGACATGAAATTTGACCTTGGACCATTATTTTGAAACTTTCTCTCGTATTTACTTATTTATTCAATTTTATTCTAATTTAAATATGTAAAATTAAATTAATAGTCACTTCAATCGTCTCTTCCGAGGAATTCGTAAATTATTGTATACTGTATTTCTTCAATTCATTAATTTTTACATTTTTTAAAGTATGATGTGAGATGTATTTACCTGGAACGGGAAATATCCAGCGCATTTTTCGTTTTTCTTCTGTTGTAGTGAAATGATCGCATCGATTTCAGCTGAACAACGATGGCTCAGCCATAGCCGCTTCAAAATACAGAATTTTTAATATCGCATTTTAATATTTTTTAATAAAAATATAATTAATTTTTTTATTTTTTGTGAATTTTTAAATTAAAAAGTTCTTTATTTTTAATTACTTTCATTATTTAGTTAGGCTATCATGGTTCGAGAGTTTTCGATAAGTCGTAAGCGCCTAATGCCAATCCCTGCAGTGTCAAAATGCTGAGAAATGGCGGGAAATCGACGCATGAAAATTTTATTTGTAAACTTTATCATTTAACGTCTATGATTTTTAAATTGTTTGGATTGAACTGTCTTTCTGTGTTCGAATTCAAAAAAATGTGGATTTAAATAAGTTATTTAATACTATTGTTAAGTAATTATCCAAATCAAGTCTTAGAACAAATTTTGGAAGTAAATGTCTATAAAGCTCCTATGGGATACACACAATTTTAATAAAATTTAAATAATAATCTTCGTTAATTTATTTAATTTAATTACAACTTCGAAGATTTGTTATGATATAAATTACAGTATCCATAAGAATACTTGTATGAATTTTAAGATAATATTGTTATATGGTAACAATATTTAGTTAAATGTCTAAATGTTATTTTTCGTGTATGAGGCAAGGGACACTGCGTTAGGGATCTCAGCAGTCGGCAGTATGCGCAGACATTATTGATTTTCCAGCGAAAACACTCGCAAACCATTAAAATCCGTCAAAACACTATGAAATATAATTCAATTAAACGGTTTGTGAATTAATTAAGATTTATATTTATGTCCTTCATAATTAAAAATTACATAAATAACTGTGTTCAAATATTTTAAGACACTTCACTGTCATAAAATAATGAGAGAGCTAGCGAAACCAATTTTTTTAACTTTTCATTCTATAGAATGTATTTTTATTCGCTTACCGGCAGTAATTCATTTTATTTTCCTTAAAAACTAAAACTATATTATATTATGTACACAACATATGTTATAAACGTTTTTTAATCATTATTTTACTAATAAATAAATGATTTGCGATTTTCTGGCGTTTTACAAGCGTCAGAGGATTTTAATGAACATTTTTTGGTTGCAAAGTGATACACTATCACGCGCGCTCAAAAATTACTGATGGGGTTACCAGCGGCGCATTTATAGCCACTACCGATTCTCCGAATCAAGGCTTAGTAGAATTTTTATATTTTTTTGCTAAACAAAATTATGCTATAACAGTATATTTTAAATGATACTTTTATTACTAAAAACACAGTTAAAATTTATAAAATGTATTTTCTGAAATATTATTGTAAAAAAAATCCAAGCCAATTGCACGAGCATTTTTAAATACAGATATAATAGAGAAGACGTTAGGAATTATTAATTTTTAAGTACCACTTGTTTGAGATTTGTGAAGTGTGCGATCATAGCCCTCGATTATCAATTTATAGAATAATTTTAAAGTTAACATACGTTTATGAACGACTCATACGATAAAGGAACATATGGTTATAAGCATCTGCAAATGTGTGACCTGAATACTTTCAACTAAAACAAACGACAGATCATTGAACATGAAAAATTGGATCTGCTTCATCTGATCATTGAACATGAAAAATTGGATCATGAAGCTATAACCAACCCCTGGTCTTATAAAAGGAATTTATGCATTTGTATATCTATGAGACCGGTAAAAAACTATCAAAATCTTAGACGGAGAATAAATAAAATTCCTACTAAGTGAAGGTTTGTTTTATTCTTGACAGCACTGTCACCCCAGCATTGGTTATGCCTATGTCGCTATGCGGCAGTATTATGTGCATTGACAATTGATAAATTAAGCGTAACACGTTTATGTAATAACGTATTTAATTTAATTAACAAGAGATTAAAATAAGCTGCTCCTTTTATGTATTCAACAAGGGCCCTGAGCGTTTCCACATTTGGAATACTCTACAGATAGCCAACATTCGTGTGTAAAAGTTACATAATTAATTTGGATTCTGCTGTTTTTGCCGCAAAGCAGTATATATTGCGGTTTGCTATTAGTAATGGTTTTCTCCTTTCTAATGCTTAAAAACAGAACTTTGTAAATGAATTAGGTACTTATTTCTAGAAGAAAACTATTTGTTTATTAGTTTTACTGAATTGTATTGGTGTATTTTCATTAGTGGCCCGAATGAATTTATAACACCGTTCGTCTTCTCGTAAAATACGAAAAGCGATCATCGTTATTCTTGTGTAAAAGAGACCACACGTCATTAAACAATATAAATTAGAATAGAAATTTGACTCCCTTCGCGATAATGCAACATAACAAAACTTGCATTCGCCCCAAAATGACTTATTGGTGACTTAGGTCGCGGATCCGCATGCATACACTTGCTGCAAACTTAAGAACGTTGCTTCTGTAGAAAAAACCTCGTTTGACCGTAGTACATGATAACTTGACGATGATTTAGATCGCGAACCCATCATTCATTAAGCCGACATTGGAACGTTTTACTGGTGGTAGGACCTCTTGAGAGTCCGCGCGGGTAGGTACCACCACCCCGCCTATTTCTGCCGTGAAGCAGTAATGCGTTTCGGTTTGAAGGGTGGGACAGCCGTTGTAACTATACTGAGACCTTAGAACTTATCTCAAGGTGGGTGGCGCATTTACGTTGTAGATGTCTATGGGCTCCAATAACCACTTAACACCAAGTGGGCTGTGAGCTCGTCCAACCAACCAAGCTATATAAAAAAAAAACGGTAGTTTCTGCCAAAATCGCCCCAGTCTCTTAGCCGCCGTTAACTAAACCTGTTATAAAACCCCAATGGTCTTGGCATAGTCTGTACGCGCCTTTCAGTTCTGGTGAAACTGGAAAAGTCAACGGCTCAATAGCATTCACTCCATTTACTCAAATGGACCAGTCGAAATGTCCAGACAAAAAAAAACGTTATGAATAAAGCAGCAAGAGGCGGATCTCCCTGCCACCCAACCTCATCCCCTGGAAACCACGAATTCCATGCATTTGCTAGTTTTTAACTGCATCACGTGCGTTGTAATCCATTATTGAAGTTCAATTTTGTGTTCCTCAATTTGGCAATACACCGTCTATGTAGACAGTAGATATAAATAGACAAAGACAAAACAGTTAAGAACCGCCTTTGCGTCTGTTTGTTTGATTTTGTCGATTTTTTGTTAGTAGACGTTGACAGCTCTTCTGTTATCAATTAAAAAACAATCATTAAATGAGTTTAGTGTTCCAAGATAAAAATGTTATTAACAAAAAATTGCTTGAAAAACTAAAAATAAAAACTCCAATAGTAAGTACCTACGGATTCAACAAACTCTGTAAAAATACAAATACGCAATATCATTTACTTAGATAATATATTTTTAGTTATTTTGATTGAAAACAACAATCACTCTGTTTAAATTTATATCTTATCGGCTTGAAAGTACACTTTCAAATATTTTTCTAATGCGGTTTATTAATGACGAAGTTGAGATCACAAAGAAAGAAACGCAACTGAATTGCAAACCTTCTTTAGCTTTTAAAGTCGGGTAGAAAGAGGATATATATAATATCAGAAATGTCTTGGTTTCAGTCATTTTGGTTGTATTGTTTTTTTTTTATTAGAATTTCCACTGAACTAATAGGTTTTACAGGTCTCCATGTTAATAATGAAATTATCAGCTTCTTTTGTCGCGTTAATACTATACGCCAAGCATGCGGTTAAAATAAAACAACCAGATAAAATTTCTCATTTCAATAACATTTATTAATAATTTTTTTTCATTAAAAATTCATAAGATTCTTAAATAACGGAATAATTACATCTAAATTACACATGTGATGAATCGCAACATCAGCCGGCGCGGCGGTTATGATACGGCCACTTGGTATAAACCAAATATATTAAATGTATAATCTATGGTATAAACCGCGCCAATAAAGAAACGGACTTTTTGGCGGGAACGCGAGGAGTGAAGTTGTGTGATTTGTTTTATTTTGTCTATTTAGTGTTTCTTCAGGTTTAAATGTGTAATAATGGTGGTTTATTAACTGTTTAATATCTGTGAAAGTGCACAAATGAGGGAAAATGAAACAAAGCTGCTGGACGTAACTTCTCGGGTTCCTCCAAAAAGTCCACTGAAAAAATCTCAGTAAATGACCACCATTTTACTGCGATTATATTTCATCCCATATCATTTCATTTCATTAAATTTCATCCCAGTTGATTAATGTCTCGAATTAATCATCTTCATTTCATTTCACTCCATATTATCATTTTTCATAAAATTAAGAATATAAAGTAAAATAAGACATGACTTAAAGGTCTTAGTTACCAGGTCATAAAATCTCTTAAAAAAAAATAATAATAAAGAAACGAATCAAAAATGGCGTCTATGTACCTGCACTGACACTTGTAGGGTCAACAAATAAAAAGAAAGATAGAAAGAAATAGTAGTTTAATGTAAAAAAAATATAAAAAAAACAAATGAGAATGTACTTTACTTTATGCCCTGGCAGAGGGGGGTGTGTCTCATCTGGGATGCAACTTGCATAGACATTTTTGCTGCCAGTCATCTAAGTCGCACAACTAAAAAGTGAAAAAACTCGAACTCAACAACAGAGTCAGAACTGATAAATTTTTTTGCATGCAGTACGCGCCGTGTGCGACTAAAGACAGCAATAGTTTAGAGTGAGAGCGCATGATGGCCGCCGCCATTTTGGATTCGTTTCTTTATTGGCGCGGCTTATATATGATAACACTCGCGACTCCCACCAAAATCCTATTCAGGGAAATAATTTGCATCCTGGGATGCTTTAAGGCTTTGACATGTGGATGAATGAGCTTACAGTATCTTTTTATTATTTTAGGTAGGTTAACGAGCTCACGGTAGTATTAAATAGTTACCGGAGCCCATAGACATCTACAACGTAAATACCGTCACATACCTTGAGACATGAGTTCCAAGGTTTCTCAGTTTATACAGTTCAACAGGTTTTTCAAACCGAAAAGCATTACTGCTTCACGGCAGAAATAGACAGGGCGGTGGTACCTACCCGTGCGGACTCACAAGAGGTCCTACCACCAGTAATTACGCAAATTATAATTTTGCGGGTTTGATTTTTTTACACGATTTTATTCCTTCACCGTGGAAGTCAATCGCGAATATTTGTTGAGTACGTAATTCATTAGAAAAATTGGTACCCGGGCCTGGGATTCGAACACCGGTGCATAGCTACATACGAATGCACCGGACGTCTTATCCCGCAGGCCACGACGAGTTCAGCAGGACGTATCATTGCTTCACGGTAAATACGGTACAAACATTTAAAAAAAAATCACTGCATTCCGCTCCATTGCACTTTTAATCCAATAAACTTATATCTGTCAGAACAATTCAATTAGTTCTACCGGGCATCGTTCTCGTCGAACCCGTCGCTTGTGACGAAGGGCTCGACGAGTAAATTAACCCACAGACACAGCCCACTGAATTTCTCGCCGGATCTTCTCAGTGGGTCGCGTTTCCGATCCGGTGATAGATTCTGCGAAGCTTTACTCTTGCTAGGGTCAGTGTTAACAACACTCCCGGTTTGAGCCCCGTGAGCTCACCTACTAGTTAAGGTTACGCTGAAATAGCCTCTCAAGACTCTCAGGAAAATAAAACTAGTTCTAACTGTAGATACACAAATCACGTCATTACATGCGTTAAACTCTTATCCACGATTTCAACTCTTCAAATTAAGCAAATCCCTTTCATTAGATGAAAACGATACGCCAGGACCAGACCCGCGACCCGCCTCCGCTGCCGCCGATGCCAATAAATTATGACCATGTTAAAACAACCTCACCATCCCTGTACGCCATTAACCAAAAGTTAATGAACTCACATTAAGCTAAACTATGGTATTGCATTAAAAACTAAATTGTCTCAGTCTCATTTTATTCATATTTATAATTATAATTTTTCTTGTATCGTACCTGTAATTAAAAAAAGTATGTCAATAAACATCCTGTTCATCCCTCTGGTAATTTTATGAGTAACTCCATAGCTATACTTGTATGTAATTATACTTGAGACCTTAGAACTTATATCTCAAGGTGGGTGGCGCATTTACATTGTAGATGTTTGTGGGCCCCAGTAACCATTTAACATCAGGTGGGCTGTGAGCTCGTCCACCCATCTAAGCAATAAAAAAAGCTTTACTTTAGTTCGCAGGTACAGCGGCTAACATAGAACTTAAATCCCACGTGTAATTCAAAATGCTGGATAGTCAGCAACGTACCAACTGGTCATAGAGGCTGTTTAGCGTGGGCTCAGCACAGCACCCCAGCGCTTCCTGTGAGTAAAATCGCCAACCAGCAGTTACTGGTGGCGGGTAGGTAGGTACCGCCATCCTGCCTGTTTCTACTGTGGCGGGTAGCCATCATACAACGCAAGATAATCGACAGATGCCTGAATCTCGCTTACGACATTTTCAAGATAAAGCGCTTATATACAAGTTCCGAATAACAACATTTGGACCGTCGGTCTACCGAGCAATATCATCCGCTCGGTGGAAGATCTTCCCTTTGTCGTTAAGTTCCCCAAACTACCACACAGCCTGCCAAGCGTCACGGTTTAGCGTCCCGTTTAAAAGTATAACAACACTTGTGCATTATAATTTTGTTTCAAGGCGGGTGTGGCGATTTTCACTATGTGCCAGAGTACGGTAGCTTCAGTAACACACTTAACATCAGTTCAGCTATGATCACATTCAGCAAAATCCCCAATAGAATTTGTTACAGGGTTTTTAGATTCTGGAAGGTAAATAGTGCCTCATTTTTACAAAGAAACTTTAAACACGACATACTTATGTCATCAGCATTAGGGCATCTCTTCAGGTGTTCCGTTATCAATAATTTTAATTTTGTCAATTCCGACAATAGTCTGTCATTTGATGCTCTCAGCTGTTTATTTTCTTCGCACTGTTTTATCCAGGACTCTTTTAATCTCGCTCTGAAAGAACAATTTTAATTGTTAGCTACGAGGGACAGTTGTGATAGTTCTGGAAAGCACAAAATAAACCCCATTCCAAACTTTACTGGGGTTCTGTGTCTTCTTGCTCATAAACTCAATTTATCAGTGGGGATTTCGGGTCGTAAAGTAATCATTTCCTAAGCATAAACTTGGGGTAAAAAGTAAAACGGTTCTTATGCTAACGCCATTGAGGTTTGCCTCTTATTCCTCAAGGGGGTACATTAACGTTATTATGATGGTTGAAGTGGGAGAGAGGCAACAGCTACACACTCGAACATTGAATAGATTAATAATCTGTGGTAGAAAAGAGCCAAGACGTTATCAGTAAAACTGATAAGGTTTGAAAGCATTTTTTTTCCGTCTGGAGACTTTGTCAACATCTGCCCTAGCAAGAGTAGTGTTTTTCTGAATCTACCACCAGATAAAAATTGCCACTCACTGAGAAAACCTAGTGAAATACTTAGTGGGCTGGGTCTGTGGGTTAAGTTGCACAACGAACCCTTCGTCGCGTTCGACAAGTACAATGAGAATGGTGACTGGTGCTTGTAATGCCTAAAAGCAGCAAGATTAGATCAGGAGGATCCAAAATGACAGATTTTTTTATAGCTTAGATGGGTGACTCACAGCCCACCTGGTGTGAAGTGTTTACTGGAGCCCATAGACATCTACAACGTAAATGCGCCACCCACCTTGAGATATAAGTTCTAAAGTCTCAAGTATAGTTACAACGGCTGCCCCATCCTTCAAAACGAAACGCATTACTGCTACACAGCAGAAATAGGCAGGGCGGTACCTACGGTAGGGTGGTACTTACCCGCGCGGACTCACAAGAGGTCCTACCACCCAGTAATAGAAGAGGTTCTACCACCAGTAAAGGTTTAGGGCGACAGCGACAGTTTTTCGTTTGGTTGTGTGGATTGGGTATGGAGAGTTAATAATTTCTCACCTATATCTCCTCGATGCTGCACTGCGACTGTCCAAATCACTCTGCTTCTCACTCGAAGCACTGTGACACTGATTCCCGGTGTCTAAATTTTTTCGCTTCACTGCTTTCTTATCGTAATTCCTAGCAACTCTAAATGGTGGTATGGGTATCTTTTGTGGTTGAGCTGCTACTAAGGTGACTGGAATTAGTGTTCCACCACTTATTGGTACTAAATTCGAGATAGTGGGACTTTTAGTTTTAGATTTCTCCGACAAAACTCTTTTGAGTTTTTCTTTAGCGTTTACTTTTGGTTCATCCTCCACTGACTTCATTCTCACTTGTCTACCGTTTGGCAATCTTATTAATACTTCTATATTATCACTTTCATCATGTTTGTTAGCTGTGTCATTGCATAAGTCATTAGTTAATGTTTCGACAACATAATCGATTGAGGTTTGACTCATTATAGGCGGGACATCACTTATTTTATTGTTCTTTGTGGTATCTTCAAATGTTTGTATCGGATTTTTGTTCATATCATCTCTTCGGATTTCACTATGTATTTTAATTATATTATTTGAGTATGAAATTGAGTCCTTGATGACCTCGTCTTTGAGTTTGGAATCATCTACTCGGTTATCATCGTGTTTCTCGACTATACGACTTATTGTTGTTACTTCATTTGTTAATTTAGATATTGTCGTCGTTTCAAATTCCTTGATAGCTCCAGATTCGTCACTTGATGATCTGCAAATGATAATAATTTATGTTTACTATTCAGCATCACCTCATTTCATAAATCATGAATTTTCATGATTTAGTATTAGTTTACATTTATCAACCATTGGTAATCATGCAATATATTATTATGTTAATTTGGTTTGGTAATTTGATATTAGCAGAGCTTACATATATGAATTCAATATTTCAATTGCATTCAAAACAATTTATAGCTTTTGGATGGCACAATAAACAAGACATAAAACCAATCAAAGTCCTACAATTGATTTTCTTGAAAAAAAGTAAATGCATTTTTTCTACCTGCTAATAGTGATATTTCTCTGGTTATTTGTGGTACTGAACAATGTCGAATCAGTGTGTTCCAGTGGGAACACCATCTGTGGTGTATGTAGATCATCTGTGTTCGATATTGTTGCGATACTCTCGAGAGATAAGATGTGTTGTCTGTAAACATAAAGAAATAAACTAGTGTGCTGTGTCTGACATCAAAATGAATAAATAAAAATAGCAATCACAATAATAGTAAGAAGTAACTGACAAAAAAGGAGAAACAATAGCAAGTGAATGTGTTCAAATATGAGACTGAAGTCTCAATAGTAATAATGGTCATCCTAGACCGCAAAATGTTTAATTTTTATATTCCTTTGATATTTTTTGCAATTCAGAACTTTTATTAAAAGTAACTTTTTGAACATATTATATGTATTCACTAAAATAAATGGGATAGCTGATCTGAACAATACAGCTTCACTCACTTAGTTTCCATGGCTCTTTTGAAGCCTTCATCAAAGGGGTTGTCATTTTGTAAATCTTGAAAGAGGCCTACTTCTTCACAATTTCTGATAAATCTTGTAGGAGTTGGGGTTTGATCAGCTGGAAGTATTAAACAATATAGTTAACAAAGCTTTTAATTAGTTTCAATAAAAATAATGTAATCTCATTTCCATAATATTTAAATTGGTGAGTTTGTTATTACTGCATAGTTAAAGTATTTAAAGGTGAAATTTGACTTATTTTTACATTTACAGTTATATTAGTCATATGAAAATTTGGGCTTTTTTTATTGTCCTTGGAGGCATACGAACTTATGGCTCATCTCATAGTGTGGTAATCAACAATGCCTACTTAATGGCTGGTTGACCCATCTACGGAATAAATAAATAAAATATCAATACATCATTTAAATTATCTGATTATTGTACAAACAGACATAGACTTCTAAAAGTTTAGTAGCTCTGAGTAAAAGTGCAGATTTCAGAGATGAAAAAGATATTAAATACATTTTTTACCATTTTTTTTTAACTTCTGTTATACCTAAATTGATCGGTATTTAAGTATAGGTATTTATGCGGTCTTCATAAATTTATTACTTAGGTATAATTAAAGAGCAAATACAAATTAAAAACTTACCAACAAAAGCTGCTTTTTGCTCCAAACCTAATTGTAACATCATATCGTGTTTTTTAGTATGTAATTGCAGATGATCCTCATTAGTAAAGGTCATGCCGCAGTCTGGCATCGTACATGCAAATGGTTTTTCTGGTTCTACCATTTTATAAGCAGGAAATTCACATTGAGAACATTAACAATAATATAATTCGTACTAAAAATTAACATCAAAGACTTTGCTGTAAATATTTTACTCTGTTTTACTTTGCATCCAAGATTGACAACTTTGACAATAATTGACTTGATAGTACGGTAGAATAATCCCATTTGTCCAACAGGAAAGGAAAAGCGAAGATATTCCATCGTACAGCCAAAATTTTTATAGACTGTAATGGGAAAAATAATATCTAGCGAAAAAATATTTATTATGGAATGAAATGAGGTGATGTCCACCTGTGTGATTTAGACTTTAATCAATAAAGATAAAATTAAATGAAACGAGATAAGATGGGATGCAGTACAGTCTCAGTAAAATGGTGGTTAAATATTAAGAATACAATGGATTTTTATAAACTCAAGAAGCTACGTTCATCGACTTTGTTTCATTATTCCAAATTTGTGGATTTCACAGACAAAATTAGACATTTTGCTCCTCGCATTGCCACCAAAACGATTAGTATGTATATTTAAAAAAAAGCCTCTTTTGACTATAAGTCTTAGTTCAAAATAAACAACGAAAAAAGTAGAATAAATACACAATTTGCTTGTTCCTGTTGGAATGTATGTGCCCCAGCCCGAGATAGACTAATGTTGTCTTTCAATAAATAGTTTGGTGTTTGCTCTGTAAAAATCGATTTAATTCAAAGTTCCCGGAACGGTAAATTGATGGGCAGTAACAATAATTAATGGGTACTAGAGTATGTATTACTTATGTAATCCGATGTGTGTGTAAAATTTTAACGAATATTAGATGTAATAATGAAAAATACAACTGAGTCTATAAATCATTTATTTCCACGTGGAAATGTATAATAGAAGATAAATTCTTAGACATTAAAGAAACATCGTACATTTTTCCAGGAAACCGTACTAAATAATTAAGTACTTATTTCGGAGACTGTACCGTTCATCAATAAAAAATTCCCAATAAAATGTTATTTTATATTTATTTAATTTTTACATTTGTAACATAAATAGTAAATTTTAATTCATTATTTCTATACAATCAACTATTTCCTAAATAAAGAAACTTTACACGACAAAGTACGTAAGTTAATAGATGGAATCTTATACAATATTTATAATTCAAATAACATCATTAACGGTAGATATAGTACCGTTTGCATTACGACTTCAATTAAGACAGATTGAGCGATAGTCTGGGATTGAAATTAGACAAATTCTTTACGTTATTGGAAAAATACGAAGTGTACTTTTCGGGGGTGTATCCGTTTATTTTGACGGGGTGACTTTGATAGTTATGTTCCCGATTCGTTCTGTCAAACAGCGGGTACACTGTGGAGCGCTTTCGTCGGGGGCTGTCCTGCATCTGCGGCGCGGGGTAGTCGATAAACCGACGGCTGCTAATATCGCTGCCATCCGCTGTCGGGATTAACGTTGGCTATATTAATGAAACGCCACGATCAATAATGTTTCACGGGTAGATTAATTACAACAGCGACTGAAACTATGGAGGGTAGAGGTAAGGAGAACCGTCTCTGTGTGTGAAAAAGTGTCCGTTAAAATCTGCTAAATAAAGGTGGCGCTACAGTAGCAACCGTGTAAATTATAAAAAAAGGCGCTGAAATTTATTGGAATAAGATAGAGAAATAAAAAAAGACGAAAGTACTGTAAGCACTACAAAATCACAAAAAGTATTTTATTTAAAGCTGAAAGGATAATGCAATCGATGTCTCTACGTTTTACCACAGCAATAATTTTAGGTTTTAGTGACGAAATTAGTTTGGACTACGTAAACATGTGAAGTCTTGTTTATTACTGTCACTAATAAATATCCTGAGTCAACATACTTCAATCAGTTAACAACGGCTCAATTCATATCATACCCTTTGCCTATGCTAGCGCCATTCTGGAGGATTTTTGAACTGTTATTTAGTGCTGAAAGTGGGACACTTTTTCAAGCTGACTTTTGTAACACAGGTTTTCCTAGCATAAAAGTCAGGGAATATTGTTATTGTATACCTCATAAAAAAAGCCATGTATATTATTATACTAGTGTTAAGAATTTTTGAACGTGTTTGTATTTTAAGAGGCTTGAATAAATATTATTATTATTATTATTATTAAAAAAAAAAGCTTTTCCCATATAAGACGGTTTTCCTTACCTCTACCCTCCATAACTGAAACTCAATACAAATTTATCTACTGAACACCATAAATTCAAAGGGTAATGATAAATACAGAAGGCAGCACAAAGGTAATTGACCATTAACTTGTAAATTCTTTCTTGAACGATCTCTGAAGTTGATATTGATAAATTATCTCTTTCCTGTACCTGCTCCTCTGCTGTTAAATATTCCAGGAGACGCCTGACCCTGGGGCTCGCCACCGACCGGTGTCTGCTGGATGCCGCTCATTCCGACAACAGCAGGATTTGGCTCGTTTTGTTGGCCCTTCCATGGTCTAGAAGAGTTAAATACCACATAGGTGTGTACATAATTCTTAAAAATGAATAACATACGGCTGACTGAATAATTACATTCGAGCTTAAAGGACGGGCTTACATGAGTACTATAGATGCATAGCCCGATTTGACTACTTATGAAAAACGTGGTTACGGTATAAATCTTGACGGAAACACGTATCCGGGTATATTTTCATATCTTCATTAAATTCAATTGGGTAGCTGCCTTTTTTTGTTAGCCTAAAGCTGTCCACTGCTGAACATCTGTCCTCTCTAAGCCGGGTCCATCCATCCATCTGGCAGATAGCTGTCCTAAACTACGCTTGCTAGTACGTTGTTTCCGCTTAAGAATCTTTCTGCCCCACCGTCGTCCGATCTTCGCGCTATGTGACCTGCCCACTGCCACTTCAGCTTAGCAAGCTCCTACGGGCCATATTAGCAACCTTCTACTGATCTCCTCATTTCTGTTATGGTCTCATAGCTGTCGACAAGTGAAAACTACACGGTCGAGGCTAGAAGACTACGTTTCTGCAACACTTTTTTTATGATTGAAGGATTACTGGTTGCCTGGAGGCCTCTCCAGTTTAATCAGGACAGATAGGCGAGCAAAGGCTCAGCCAGGAGGGGCGGTATTAGCTAACAGCTGCTCGAGCGCCTGCGAAAGAGACCTAACAATTCAAGCGCAGCTGCTTCGCGAATGAGTCTGCGACACATGAAGACAGTCGACTGAGGGTGGTTTAGAGAGTAGCACGGGATGTGTGTTGCTTTGTTGCATGCTACAGACATTCGCGGAAAGTCTGACGCGGAATTTGCGCCCAAAGTAAAAAAAAAATGAAGACATGTACTTATCGGGGAACAGTTCGCCAGGCTGCCCTCTGGTTTGCACTATTCTCTCTCCATTTACTTCGACGACGCAACGCAATCGCGCACAGCACGTGGGGAATTCTGGAACAACCCCAGAGATCTAAGGTTTTGGGGCATGTTAAACGACAACAGTGTGTCTGGTCAGTGCAGTACTGCGTGGCCTTGACCTGGCACCGCTTGAGTCTGCACGCACATATGGTTTACCATTACTCAAAGAGTACTATTACCGTACAAGTTGAAATTATAAAAACCCGAAACTGCAGCATAAGTATCAATAAGTCGTGGCAACCTTCCGCAGTATCTTTTAGCTCTCCCTTTTTATTTATTTATTTTTTATTGCTTAAATGAGTGGACGAGCTCACAGCCCACCTGGTTACTGGAGTCATACAACGTAAATACGCCACCCACCTTGAGATATAAGTTCTAAAGTCTCAGAATAGTTACAACGGCTGCCCCGCCCTTCAAACCGAAACGCATTACTGCTTCACGGCAGAAATAGGCAATTATGATGGTGACTGTTGGACATCATTGTCGTGCTTGTTCCTACCGTAAATCAACCAGATATTTCAGTTTGTGGCAGGGTAGCCGCTATACTGATGGCACTTGCAAACATTTTATTCAATTTTTAATAGTTCAATATGTCACACGAATCGTACAGATCATTTTATGTAATTCATCAGAAACAAAGCAAATTAATTCATTTAAGATAAGGGGGTGACAATTATGCTGTTAGTACTGGAAGTAAAAAGCCCATCACATACCGACATTCTCGTCTTCGATGTATTCGTGGCATTCCAGTGCGTTTTCCGGTATTTTTGGTTTTCGACATCTGGAAAGTATTTAATTACAGACACGCTACTACCTCTCTGGTTCTCTCTGGGTTTTGTGCCGTATATTCCATGGGGAGTACTCTGAGCAATTGTATGAGATGATCCCATCATCCCCTTAGCATCGCACCGCCCCCCACCGGAGCAGAGTTTACCAACACTACCTAGACCCACTCCGTTCATCCACAGTGCTTTTCCAGAGAGCTTTTTAGGCACGTATCGTCCGGCTTCGGGATGAACTCACCCCTACCGTGTCTCATCAACGCTATCACATGTCCTTCTTCAAACGAGTTTTGCGGACAGCACTCTGCGGTAGGCAGTGGCTTGGTTATGCCCATGGCATTGCTGACGTCTATGAACCATTGTAACCACTTACCATCAGGTGAGCGGTATGCTTGTCTTCCTACAAGGGTATTTGAGAAATGGTGACATCACCTTCGCCGCTGTCGTTCGTTTTGAGATGATGCTGAGTGGCACTGCATTAGAGTGGTCTGATCTTCCAGACCGAATGCTTCGCTAAACAATACCACCACGGCGCTACATATTCTTATGTGCTTTATAAATGTTGATGGTTCTGATCACCGCACCAGATTCTCGTTTGAAGCCTGGTCTGGGTATTAGGTATTTGGAATTCGGTGTCTGGGTCTTGTCTCGGCATATGGGAACCGGTGTTTGGCCGTCTTTAAGGCTTGGATCAGTAATTGTAGTATATAACTGAGATTTAGAACTTATGTTTCAATGTCTTATATCGTAAGGGCAGCATTTTAGTTTTTAATGTCTGTGTGCTCCGGACTTATAAATAGAATAAAAGAAATTGGCGTTTCCGGCACCCACAACACGACCCGACAATCTCACCCGACAGCAGCTATGAAGTATTTCCCGTCTCTGATCTCGCATCTGTAGCGGTGGCACGTGTAGTGATCCGACCACTCTTGCCACGGCTGGTAACCTTTCCTGGAGTATTTATCGACGCAGGCTTGATCTGAGGAAGCATTGTTAATATGACTCGACAATATTGAAGCTGTTTTTAGGGCATTTGTCTTGACCAAGGAGCCGATATATGTAGGTGGATCTAAGAATCTTTGAATCCCTGATTGCCTACACGAGTGGGTAGGATCATGGTCCACCTGCTGTTTTTGGTTACAGGAGACCACAAGCACTGCATGAATATCGCCACACCTTTTCACTACAGGGTCTGAACTGCTTTGTATCGTATAAGGACATCCGCCAATCCTTCAAACCAGAATGCGTGACAGCTTCTGAAATATGTTCAACGGAAAGGCCATTGAGCAAACAAATGCTTTAGATACATTTTATCCTGTTTTCCAATGACAGCACAAGAGCGCATTATGCGGCATAATGCTCAACGTTGAATGTTTCAACTACAGCAACTCGAAGCACAATCGAGTCGGTATCGATTGCGAGTATCATGCGAGAGCAGTACTTTTGAGAGTGCTCGATTGTGCTTCGAGTTGCTGTAGTTGGAACATTCAACGTTGAGCGTTATGCCGNATGGCACCACAGCGACCCATGTATATACAGTCCAGCCTGCTTGCGATCATGCTCAGGATACTGTTGGAGCTGGCCCTCACTCTGTTTACCAGAGATGCACACCTCTTACGCATGGTAGCGTAGAAACAATCTATGTGCGCGTCTGCAAACATCCCTGATGCGCTACAAAAGCGGGGCAGCACCACCAGCACCCTAAACGTGTTATTGTATTGAACACGGAGAGCATTGTACGATCTTTGAGTATATCCAGCCCACAAGCTGCACGTGTAAAAGTTAGTACAGTAGGCATCATATATATAAAATAATATATAAAATCGACGACTCGCAAAAACCGGCGGGGAAATACTATAATTGACATTACTTAAAATATTTCCACTCACAGCTAACGTCTTCTGCGGATAGAGCTGGTAAAACTAGACAACATAACATAAACAACGCTCCCAACTGCTTCCCGTGTTGTATTCTCAGAACGCCAGCCATCTTTAAAAAAATATAGAAAAATAATTATTGATTTCATAAGAAACCCTCATTAAGTAGCAACGATTTCAAAAATTTGGATGGATAACATACGTTGCTTTGTCTAATAACCAAGAAGTAGCAGGTTAGAAACCGGCTTAATAGAACTAATGTCGCTAAAAGTTAGTGGCGACACACGAACTATCAACACGGTAGTCTAATAACAATACAATAGCAACGGTTATCAAATGCGTCTAAAATAACGACATTATGATTGAAACCTTGGACTGTTGCGTTTAAGTAAAAACAAAAAAAATGAAAAATAGTATTTTTTGAATAGTTAATAAAGGCTAATAACATTTTTAAGACTATATTCGTGAAGTACAAGTTTCTACTCACAGTAACTAAATGTTAAAACGCCTTGTTTCTTCAATGAATTTCGTAATAATGTGACATTTCGCGGAAACAAATACAGTTATACACGATTTCATAAAAATATTATGACAAACGATACCCGTAACAAGTTCAACACGGAAACCCGTGGGAAAAATAACAAAATGTTGATGAAAATTCTTTCCTTCTATTCATTCATTAACGTAACAAAAGGCACTGTAGGCGGGGCTATTTTCTTGATAAAATACATAGAGAATGAATGAGTTTTGATCTAGAGTCAGTTAATTTTTAACAGTTTGTCTGCTGAAACAATTATATTAGAAAGTAAAGTAGCGTACATAGCTTTAGGAATTTTATTTTTAAACCTCTGTTGATTTGGCCAGCGTGTTTAGCTTTGTTGTGTTTAAAAAGTTAAGCCGTCGTGATGAGTGTCGTCGTTTAATATCACTCGGTCTACTCATGTCGAGCAATGAGAACCACTTAATACTAGGTGGGACGTGAGCTCGTTCACTCAACCAGTATGCAATTTAAAAAAAAAGTACGCAACTTAAAAAAAATTATTGTGCCTCGGAATGAAAAATAAATATTATTAAAATCACAAAATATTTTCATAATAAAATGTGTGCGCTTGATTCGTACATTAGCACGCTTAAGGGATCCATTTTATACAGCCTAATATTTTAAAAACAAAGCCGATTGCATGTCTCTGTTATCCTCTACAAAAAATGTAATGATACGGCATGAAAGAACATCTGAGTGGGAATTTGGGAATTTTCGGAGTGTTATGGACCTTTTGGAAGAATTTAAGTAGCTACGCCTAGCCATCTGATTTTTAAATATAACACATCTTCCAGAGATGCTAAGCTATCAATAAGAACTAGCAGTAAAGAAACAATTATTGATCCACATTTAAATCAAAACAATTATGTAACTAAATCAAACAATTGATACATACACACATAACGTAAATTACACGTAAAATTCCCGCCAAAGTATTTTTGATAACAATTAACGAAAGAGATTTTTCTAGTACATGTAATATGTATATATATGTATATCTTGATTATGATTATGTATTCATTATGTTTGAAATGGCTAATGTGGCATGACTGCATAGATTTAGTAATGTCAAACTCACACTTGTCAAAAGTCAAGCAGTGTGTCAAATCAAACGCTAAACGGATGGAAATTGGAACCTGGGTGCATAGATTATACACTTAATATATTCGAGATAGATGCGCAACTCTCATTTTTATTTTTGCTTTAGTTAAAGCCCGGTCCAGCAGGCGTCGCTACGGTCGATTATTAGTCTCCCTACCCCCCACCAGGTGGCTTTTTTAGTAATTTTAATATTTTTAATAACTCTCTTTATGAAAAAATCTTATCGTTTAGAATCGCTGAAATTCCNTAAAATACAGAAAATAAACCACAGCATATTATTTAATGTAGGTATATATAATATAAACGCCCCCAGAAGATCATAGATCTATAGGATTAGAATTTTCAAGGAAGTCGACGCATTGCTTTTATATTCTTTTGCTGCACGCAACCTAACACTGTTCGGTTCTAAAATTGAGCAATTGTTTGCTGGCAAAGTTGGGAACTTTCATTAGAAAGCCTGTTTCTTTTGTCAGTTTTTACATTTGAGAACACTGAATAATCTTTCCACCTCAGTCTTTGAAGAAGGAACTGCTAGCAAAAGTGAAATGACAATTACAAGGTTTTCGTAAATGAAATTACCATGATAATCTTTCATGGTACATGAAGTACTTGTATATTACAATACAAGTAAGTTCTGGTGACATCNTTCATGGTACATGAAGTACTTGTATATTACAATACAAGTAAGTTCTGGTGACATCAACGAAAATAGGTAAATAAAAGTTTGGCGGATTATACTTATTGGGATTCTGGGGAATCCCTAAGAAAAAAGCAGTGGCTTAATCTATGATTTACTTTACTAGAGGGTTACTGTTGAATCAAACCTTCTTTATAGTTTTTATACACAACTCTCTTTTATTCTTTTACTTGTCAACTCGACTTAATGTCATTCTCTCTCCATAAAATAAAATGTTCATTGTTTTACTTTAATTATCGTTTATTTTAAAATTCACAACAGTTACTAGTATAGGCTTTGCTTTTTACCCCGAAATTTCCTAAATCCTGGTATTTTTTAAATTGTCTTTATCATCCAAAATATCAGCTATTTTTCCCTAAAAAAGGGAGAGTTCCCTAAAAGTGGAAGCACTGCTTCAAAGTACGCTAACCTTTTTTATTGAGTCAGAACTCGTATCTGCCATCTAGTGAATTTATTAGTTCATTAAGGCCAAAACGTTTCAAAAATGACCTCGCCGGTTCCTAAAGATGACGCTAGTTGAATGTTCTTTTCCTTTGTATGGGAGTTGCACCCCCCTGCCTGGGTGAAAAAAAAGCGAAGCGAGTTACCTATCGCTTCTCTGTTTATATTATTTAAAATACAAAATAAATAGTTTTCTGCTTAGAAACTTAAGAACAAAGGTCTATAAGAGTCACAGATGAGGTAAGTTGTTTATTTACTATTATATTCCTGGTTTGAGAAGAGCTGAATTTAAAAATATTATAATTCATTAATTCGTTCGAAATTTGTAAACGCGAATACATCATAAATATATGAACGCAAAGGAAAATCGACAGGTATCGAAGAAAGTCGTTTTACAAAAACCAAAATGATGAACAATAATTTACTTATAATTAATAGAAGCGAAACAAACTGTATCACATCTACCTACTAAAAATTTTATTTATAAATTACTGAATTATATTAGAATTTAAAATTTTACTTATATTTAATGTGTGTGTGTGTTACGAATTATGGCTTGAAAAGTAGTAGTTAGAAAAATGAACTATGTAGTAAATGTTTTTATTGTTCACGATGGAAAATTCATATCTCATGCTGTGCTAACTGAGCATTTGAACCCATAGACCTCAACATGAATGCAGCTTTGAGGTATAGGTGAAGTCAAAATTTTTATAGTGAAAATAGCAATTTTTACTAGGATAATAATTAATATTTTCCTCAGTTTTTGTGAGCCAAAACTGCTCTGTTCACCTGCGAGGGTTGGGAGCAGGAGCAGTCATCAGTAAAAATAAATACTAAATTGATAATTTTTACTGACTCTGACTGACAATTTTTTTTACAACAAAATAAAAATACCTTTTTTTTTAATTTCCAAAAAGCAAAAAAAAGTAGATTATTAAAAGCAGACAAGACTCTGATTGATCTCTTGAAACCTTCAATAACAACATTTAGGTATTTTTAAAATAATTGCCTGGAATGAAAAATAGCAAGTATGCTGTAAGTCAGTGAATGAATTAAATGTAAACGCATACCAATTTGTTCTTTATCCTTTCGTCTGTGTTAGAGTACAAACTTTAACAACAATAAATTCAATATTATCAATATTTTTAGATTATCTGAAAGCCCAATTTTGCATTACACATTGAACATAAATTGTCATATATGGAGTTAGCTAAACATTCATGATAACCTCTTTTTGTAACTGTTGGTTATTGAAAACTGGTAAAGCAAAAAGTGAGATATAACACACCCTTAGATGGGAATGACTAAAGATGAAATTGTTCAATAGACTGATTATATCTCTATATTGGTTTACCGAATAGTAGTTTATTAAAATAGTTTGTTAAAAATCCAAGACTATTGATTTACATTTACATTACTGCTAGGTCATAAAGAAATTATTATCATGATATGTAAACTTATAATTTTTTAAAATTATAAGTCAATATATACTTATTTTTATATAGTATAAAATAATTATTTAATTATTATATCGATGCTATAAATGAAACCCTGTTTCCACAAATGTAAAGTATTTAAAACCTCTGCGCGGGGGCTCCCAAATACCAGTTACTTCCATTTGACTCCACACAGGAGAGAGCCCTTCGAATTGTCGATAATCCCATTCTCACTGATCGTTTGGAACCTCTGTGTCTGGAGATTTCTGTTCCCTCGGTATTTTGTACCATATGTTCCATGGGGAAGTACTCTGAGGAATTGTTTGAGATGATACCATAATCTCGTTTTTAACATAGCACTGACCACCACTGGAGCAGAGTTCGTCCATATTACCTGGAGTCATTGCATCCATCCACAGTGCGTTTCTAGAGATATTTTTTGCCACATACCATCTGGCTTCAAATGAGACTCATGGAGAGTATTAAACAGTAGGTAGCGGCTTGGCTCTGCCCTTGTCTTTGCTGATGTCCATGTGTAAAAAAATCCGAAAAATTATAAAGTACAAATTTATGAAAAGAAAATGGGTTTATAGTAATAAAAATATGCTATTATAATACAAATAAAAGTTTCTATTTAATATTCATCAATAACAATTCACTGACCTTGTAAAAACGAGTCAGCATACTTTTTCTGTTATTATTGTGACGTTGAGCCCTGTGGTTTCACTACTATTAAATAAAGTAAATAAAGAACAAATATCAATGTAATTCAATAATATTGTCTTTAAAACAAAGATTAAAACAATCTTTGGTTTTACATCCCTGTAGATACTAGGCCTTGTCAATGAAATCTATTGATTCAGCTTTTTTCCATATAAGTAGTAGTAAGGTTTGAAGCTGTATTTCCCTCAACTAATTGATCACGTGCATAACTAAGTTCTCGCTGTTTGTCAATATATGACTGCAGCTCTGGTTGATTTAGACATATCTAATACATTGTCAATCCGGCTCTGACTTGTGGTAAACAAACTGCTTTTATACTAGCTGGATACTTTACTGGTGGTAGAACCTCTTGTGAGTCCGTACGCACCTCGCCTATTTCTGCCGTGAAGCAGTAATGCGTTTCGGTTTGAAGGGTGGGGCAGCCGTTGTAACTATACTGAGACCTTATAACTTATATCTCAAGATGGGTGGCGCATTTATGTTGTAGATGTTTATGGGCTCCAGTAACGCCACTTAACACCAGGTAGGCTGTGAGCTCGTCCACCAATCTAAGCTATAAAAAAAACATCAGTGATTTTGTTGTTGCGTGATATGCTTTGGCGTATTTCATTAAATTATGGAACAAACCGCCCTCCACGGCATGTCCGTGGTGCCGTACCGCCTAGTTCTTCAATCGATATTGTAAATTAATTGACGCATCAGCAATAAAATAATCTTGTGACCTAATTTAGTATGACAATAAATGAAAAGAAAGCTTGAAAGGCCATAGTCGTGTCGTTAAAAACACCATTGTCTTACTTTCGCATGGCATGACAAGACCACATAAGGCCTTGGGAAAGTCACACCAAACAAAACTTACTCCAACCAATACGTGCATTCATAACCCTCCTAGACATATTGTTTTAAATAAAAAATAATAATTCTAAAGCATCCACGTTTGAAATACTGCTAAAAATATTCGATAAAAATCGGTTGATCGGTATTTTTGCGTGATGAAGGATATAGAGGAAGAGGTAGACCTAAGAAGAAATGAAAGACGATATGTGTAAGAGGGGAGTGAGCGAAGAAATGATATATGATAGAAAAGTATGGAAGGAGAAAACATGTTGCGCCGATCCCAGGTGACTGGGAGAAGGGCAGGATAATGATGATTCATGAAGAAATACATCTTAGTAGAAAACTGCGCGTCGGATTCTTGTAGACACTGGTACTGCCTATCTTCAAGCGCAGCTCTGACTATTAGATCAGGCTCGAATATTTATTGGGCAGTAACGTAAATAAATATAATAGATTGTACAAAACATGCAATTTTCCCGTTAAAAAATACCTAATAGTGATGTTTGTATGCTGATACGCGCTATGTACCTACATACACGCTTCGGTCAAAATAACATTTTTTGTGTCCGAACGCGTTCTAATGCAGTTGTCGGTTGGGGGGAAAACCTTGACATTATCGTTGTGAATCTAGACGTTCTAACATTTTATTGTTAGGTAGTGAATTTGGTCACGCTTCATGAGGACTAGCGTTAGATTCTAATTTCTAAAGTAGATGCGATCGTCGCGCCCCCCATCGTCAGGTTTAAGCCCCGTGAGCTCACCTACTAGTTAAGGTTCCGCTGAAATAGGCTCTCAAGGCTATCAGCTTAAGTAGGAAAAAAAATACATGTGTGCAATTCACACGTGGTAGAAGTGAAACCTTCCAAAATTAAAATGCAATTATCCTAAANGGACTAGCGTTAGATTCTAATTTCTAAAGTAGATGCGATCGTCGCGCCCCCCATCGTCAGGTTTAAGCCCCGTGAGCTCACCTACTAGTTAAGGTTCCGCTGAAATAGGCTCTCAAGGCTATCAGCTTAAGTAGGAAAAAAAATACATGTGTGCAATTCACACGTGGTAGAAGTGAAACCTTCCAAAATTAAAATGCAATTATCCTAAACGTCTTAAGTATATGTAAAATTTTGTCATTAGTAAATAATTGTAAGGTAGCGCCCTCTGTGAATTGATATTTTAATTTCACGTATAATCCTAAATTAAAATTCAGTACAAGAGCTTTCATACACACGTTAGTATTAAAAAATCTCACAGATGGCGCTGTTTTAAATAGTATGTATATTTCTGTCTCATTCTTTGCTGGCTTCATCCTACACATTTTTGTATTTGTGTCTCTTACCTGTCGTTTTTTCCGTTGCATCCGGTTTGAAATCACAACGATTCTAAAGAAGTTTTCACTTCAAAAAGAAAAAAAAGCGCCCCCTTTTGTACGTTGGCTGTGCTGTGATGAACATTACAGAACACGAATAAACTGTGGATTCACAGTTTTTGAATTTTAACGGTTTGTGTGTGTGGTTGTTTGTATGTAGCGTAACGCCCACTGAGTTTCTCGCCGAATTTTCTCAGTGGGTCGCGTTTCCGATCCGGTGGTAGATTCTGCGAAGCACTGCTCTTGCTAGGGTCAGTGCTAGCAACACACCCGGTTTGAGCCCCGTGAGCTCACCTACACGTCAAGGAGAAGCTGAAATAGCCTCTCGAGGCTATCAGCTTAGGTGGGAAAAAAACGTAGCGTAATTTTTGAACGTAATTTTCGGGGATTTGACGACGTTTTGTTTTAACTTTGTACTGGTGGTAGGATGTCTTGTGAGTTCCCACGGGTAGGTACCACCACCCTGCCTACTTCTGCCGTGAAGCAGTAATGCGTTTCGGTTTGAACAACGGGGCAGCCGTTGTACTGTTAAAACTGAGACCTTACAACTGATATCTCAAGGTGGATGGCGGCATTTACGTTGTAGATGTATGGGCTACGGTAACCACTTAACACCAGGTGGGCCGTGGGCTCGTCCAACCATATAAGCTATAAAAAAAATCGCTCTAATATATTTATCTTTCGGTTTTCGCGAATGATGAAATATTAAAATTATTTTTGCGGCTCAATCTCTGTCTCGTCATTGACCACGAAAGCTATTCAAAAAGCACCAAATAATATCCTACTTTAATTTTTTTTATTTTTATTGCCTAGGTATGTAGACGAGCTCACAGCCCACCTGCTGTTAAGTGGTTATTGGAACCCATAGACATCTACAACGTAAATGCGCCACACACCTTGAGATATAAGTTCTAAGGTCTCAGTAAAGTTACGACGGCTGCCCCGCCCTTCAAACCGAAACGCATTACTGCTTCACGGCAGAAATAGGTGGGGTGGTGGTACCTACCTGTGCGGACTCACAAGAGGTCCTACTACCAGTAAAAATGACGAATATGTAAATAATGTCGACGAAATTAAACTGTAATGGTAGCTTTAATTATTTCGTTCTAATATCATGAGCAGCCTATCGACAGGAAAACAAAAAATAAATCAATTGTTAGTTCGGTTTGATATTTATGGGTGTTTATTTAGTATTTAAACAGCAGATATTATTAAAAATTTCGCTATTTGATAAATGAATAGTCGACCTCAATGTCGTTTAGGGTCGGTAGGTTACGGCTTTGTGGTCGACCACCAGCGTGTGCCTCGCTGACTCCTAGTCGCATCCCCAGTACTTTTTTCATGATGTTAAGTGGTTACCGGAGCCTATTGACATCTATAACGTAAACGCCGCCACCCACCTTGAGATGTGAGTTCTAAGGTCTCAGTATATTTACAAACCCCTGCCCCGCCCTTCAAACCGAAACGCATTACTGCTTCACGGCAGAAATAGGCAGGGTGGTGGCACCTACCCGCGCGGACTCACAAGAGGTCCTACCACCTGTAAGTTTGTATGAAACATATTACTTTTAGGTCTGTATAATTTATATCATTCTTGGTTCCGACAGCGACAGATAACTGAATTCAAATTACGTCAAATTCATACAAACAAAGCTAAACAAAGCGTGTGAACGACATTCATAATCAAAAAGGACAATGTGTAGAGATATGACCGTATTTAAGACATACCGATTGCAAATTTATGTGATCAAAAGTACTCTGATTCACTTTAACACTATTCCACCAGCTTCACCACAATAAGGACGAATGAAGAGGACCTCACATCGCCGTCGTCAGACGAGAGAATGGACACAGGCTCCGAATCCTTCCGGTCACAGGACACTCCTAATTCAGCTCTGTCCTCAGACTGCGACGAGCGGGAGCCAGACACCGTTCTCCGTCTGCAGAACCCTCAAACAATCCTCAGGTTTTCAGACCACGATAAAATAAACTTTAACGACAGTTTGATTCATAAAATGTCCAATCTTCACCTGGATTCCCCTAAAATTAATACTAGGCCACACTCGTTAGGCATAAGTCCCCCAAAGCTGAGTTCAACCCTCACCCTGACAACGAAACACCCCTTAATGGGCCTGTCCAGTCCCGATGAAAATTTCCCAGATTTGATACCGAAAAAAGTTCATAAAATCGAAGATGAAAAAGACCTGAGTCTGTCTAGTATAGAAGATGAGCGCGCGACGTTCTTTTCGCCGCAGAGGAATACGTCAAAGAACAATTTGTATTTCACCGAAAACTTCGTCACAGCGGACAGTCAGATTCTAAACGATACCCTGGACCTGCCACCGGACGTGGCGAGGATCGAGAAACACGAGAGAAGGAAAATAAAACCGAAATACGGTGATATGAAAGAAACTTTGAATGATAACAGTGCCATACATTTCGAAAAGTTCTCTAGTCAAAGTACGCCAAAGTGCAATATCAAAGCTGTCGATGTTACCCCGAAAGAGGAATACCACAGTGGGGTGAGTAGTGACATAGTCCTTTTAATAAATACATCTCTATATTTGAGGCGTAAAGTTGTACAGATGCGATATTTCTCGGTATAAACCTTATCAATTGTAGTTGGTCTGGTGGGCATTTATGCTAACATTTGTTTTATAAGACTTTATTTAATTTTTTTTATTGCATAGATGGTTGGACGAGTTCACAGCCCATCTGGAGTTAAGTGGTTACCGAAGCCCATAGACGTCTACAACGTAAATGCCGCCACCCACCTTGAAATATGAGTTCTAAGGTCTCAGTATAGTTACAACGGCTGCCCCACCCTTCAAACCGAAACGCATTACTGCTTTACGGCAGAAATAGGCGGGGCGGTGGTGCCTACCTGTGCGGATTCACAATATGTCCTACCACCAGTAGATAGATGGTGGGATAATCATTATACAGTACACCAGAGTCTATAGATATCGCAATGTTTCTCTGACCTTAAAGGATACGCCAGAGGTCTCAGTAAAATTGTACTATAGAAAGACAGGAGAAAGTAGACTGACAGTCTACCGTACTGGGCTACGACACGACCTCACACCAGCTACGAATCAGATACATAGGTCAGTAAAACTGAGCCCGTGTGGTACCCACCAAGCCACGTTTATAAAAGTGGTATTGTATCAGGTGGCAGAATGGTGCGAGTCTCCGTCCCACCTCCGCTCTATACCTAACTTCGAACTGCCGATCGAGATGTCCAGCGCCGTGGGGTTGCGCAATGTGAGTACACAGTAGATCGCCATTGTTTAGTAATGGTCTTGGCTTGGTCTAGCATCTTCGATGGTCTCTTGACGTTTGTCGGGAGAAACTTCGCATTAAGAAGAATATGTCATAGCATTGAGGAAACCGAGGATGCGGTCCTATGAGGGACGGCGTGGGTGTGGTAGTGTGAGCACTGACTTTGCTTCGATGGGTCGGTGGTGTGCTAGCAGAAAGGGAGATGACCGGAAAATTTAAAACTACCCCCAAATCTCTACGGCCGAAGTATTGTTGAAACTATTATAACTATACTAATATCTTAAAGTAGTCTTTATTCTCTATTCAGGATTTTTTTATTACTTAGATGGATGGATGAGCTCACAGCCCACCTGGTGTTAAGTGATTACTGGAGCCCATAGACATCTACAACGTAAATACGCCACGCACCTTGAGATATAAGTTCTAAGGTCTTAGTATAGTTACAACGGCTGCCCCACCCTTCAAACCGAAATGCATTACTGCGGCAGGAATAGGCAGGGTGGTGGTACCTACCCGTCCGGACTCACAAGAGGTCCACCAGTAACAAGAGGTCCTACCACCAGTAAACAAGAGATCTTGTGTTATGCCCGGCTTAATGCAACGTAATTATATCCTAATCTAGGAATTGGAGTCTCCAGACGTGATTTCCACTTCTACTCAGGAAGATAGGTCCACGTACCAAGCGTTGCTAGATCCTTACACGGGAAACGTGGCGCTCTGCCACACCGCCCCGCGGAGCCCTAGCATACAGCGGCGGAAGATACAGTTGGTGAGTGCCACAATTAATTTTGAATAATCTGAAAATATACATTTGGAACATTCCCGAAAACACGTTGGGTCATGGAAATAAAATCTAACCAATAAATGACGCTACCATCATCTTATAACGTTATATAAGCATAAATAAAAGTGCCCATAGAAATGATCGAATATTTTATACTAATAATATCTACAGTAGTTTTTACGGATGTTCCGTTATAACTACTGAACCTTGCATCCGATTGACTTGAAACTTGGTATCCATGTAGAAAATACATGTACTTAATGGATAGCCTAATATTTATATGAGTGTTGGACTCCCTAATAATAATGACAATAAATAATAATGTTAATTTTAAATGCCCAGCGAAGCGGACGAGTACGGCTAGTCACTATCACTACATAGTATAAAACAAAGTCGGTTTCTCTGTCCCTATATCCCTATGTATGCTTAAATCTTTAAAACTACGCAACGGATTTTGATGCGTTTTTTTTTAATAGATAGAGTGATTGAAGAGGAAGGTTTATATGTATAATAACATCCATTAAATAGTGGAGAAATCAATAATAAATTACAGTTTCCGAAGCGAAGCGAGGGCGGGTCGCTTGTTACTAAATAAAAATCAACAATGTTGGTTATTTTTTCTCACCTCACGCAACAATAGGTCATATTGTAGTGTTGTGTGTTCATAACAGTACTTGTTCGCACGGTGCTTATATATTTTTTTGTAAACGAAAACCCACGCGGAGGAATGTTTGCGTTTTAATAAAACCTGTTGTTTTAAAATATTTTATGGCTTGGTACCGCGAGGCCTTTAAGCCAAGTCTTATATTTTCTTCTTTTATTCTGTTTTAATATGAAAAATGAGAGTAACTTGATTAATTTGAGATTTTAATCAATTGGGATGAAATTAAATGAAACGGAATGAGACGGGATGAAATAAAGTCTTTATAATATGGTGGATATGTACTGAGACTTTAGTAGACTATTTGGTAGAACCCGAGAAGCTAAATCGAGCAGTTTTATTTCATTTTCCCACATTTGTGCACTAACACAGTTTCTAAATAATTAATAAACCACCGTTATTACACATTTAACCTGAAGTATAGTCCCCGGCACGTAACTTGGCAAGAGTCGCTAGATGCGCAGAAGTCGTTTTTTAGGTCTCTTTGGTTGTCAAGCGGGACGCAGGGAAAGACGTAGCACCGTTCCGAGCGCGCGATTGGTGCGTCAGTCGACCCTTCCCTCCCGCACCGCGTCCCGTTCCGTTCGCTCCCGATTACACATGCGCCTATTAAAGTTGTAGGAACCCTTTGTTTATATTGAGTTTTTGTTACGAGTTGTTATTATTGTTTTAAATTTAGTTTTTGTTACGAGTGTTATCGTTTTAAGTTTGTTTGCAATGCCAGGACCAAATACCATATAGTCGATTCAGTCACTGAGCGTTTTATTATTTACGCCAATGACGACAGCGACTCTTCGTTATGTCGACGATGAGGAGCCAACTCCTTCCACCAGCTCAGGTGCTACCATAAATTTAATCCAAGGGGTAGCACCATTAGAAAATGATAGTGACGACGGCGACACATAATTTTTAATATTAAGTATATTTTTTTAAATAAACTTCTTAACTTTTAATTGTATTTTATTTATAACACCTAATACACTTCACGAATTCCTCTCTTTTCTTTAACTTTCTAAACACACATGCTTAAAAATAAATTATGGCAAATAAAAAAAATTATAAAATTGAATTAAATTATATGCGGGTAATAAAAGTGACTATTTTTTTGTTGCAATGTGTAGTATGCGCGACATTACCCCCACTTCACCAAAACCTTGCCAACTCACGTGCCGCTTACTATAACATTAAATTAACAAAATAAAACAATTCACACAACTGAGCTCCCGGTGTTTCCACCAAAAATTCCTTTTCAAACTGAAATCAGAAGTGCCAAAATGTTTTATAACAAGGGAGACTGTAACCAATCCACCACTGAGACCTACATCTCTAATTTCAAATCCCAGGAGTAGGAGCTCTTTTGTTGTTTGAGGCACAGCAGTCACTCTGACGGAGAATCTTCTTCTAATTTCTCACAACAGCAGAAGAAGTAGTGGTCTAGCGATGTGCCTCACAGAATATGAACCTTCTTTTGGGATTGGAATGGAAAGATTTAGGAATTGTAGCAAATATATAAAATGCTATAAAAAAACTTTGAAATATAATTGAATATTACACCGCTGGTCAACTCAGCTTGTGACTAATATTGTTTATAGTAATAAAGTCTACATCTCTGTTGTAACTCGTCCCCAGCCACCTGAAGATGACAGGTGTAGTCTGGACAGCGTCAGTGGATGCTCCATGGAGTCCGAAGAGGAACCCCTGGAACTGGACAACGCCAGGAGTTGTCCCGACCCCCGCAGCGAGGATGATGACGACACGAAGAGGTAAAAACCTTGGAGACTGGTCTATTTTATTTAATAATAATGAAGGGGATCGTTAAGTTATAATGAATATAATCTTACCGGTGACAGGACCTCTTGGGGGTCCGCGCGGGTAGGTACCACCATCCCGCCTATTTCTGCAGTGAAGCAGTAATGCGTTTCGGTTTGAAGGGTGGGGCAGCCGTTGTAACTATACTGAGATCTTAGAACTTATATCGCAAGGTGGGTTGCGCATTTACATTGTAGATGTCTATGGGCTTCAGTAACCACTTAACACCAGGTGGGCTGTGAGCTCTTCCACCCATCTAAGAAATAAAAAAAGGAGTATGAAATTTCCCACACTTATAGAGAAGGAGTGCGGAATGTATTTTTTTTAAATTATGCATAAAAAATAAATTAAATCATTAAAAAAGACATGAAACACACTACCATGTATTTGACACACACGCGCATATATAGTCTTTTGTTAATTGTTAAAGTCTTGGTCTAATTGAGAATAGATTATATTAATGTTTGTCTTTAAATATTATTTGTCTATAGTGTAGCCCTGGAGAAATCTGTGATTAGAGAAGTTATAGTCTTTGACAATAGAATCATAATGTTTAAAGTTCTATTTTAAATTAGTTACGGTCGAATTTCGACCACAGGGCGACCACTAGTATTGTTTAATGTCCAGATCGAAGTCAACGAACACAGTGAGCGAGTCCAGCGACCTCATCCCGGAGTACTCCGCCGCGGACGAGCTGCGCCGGGAGCGGGGCTGGCGCTCCGTCAGCAGCCCCACCGCGTCCCCCCGCCGCGCGCTCTGCGACATGAAGGTACCCCGGGCAGCCACCCCCGCCGCGACCCCCCACCGCGCGCTCTGCGACATGAAGGTACCCCGGGCAGCCACCCCCGCCGCGACCCCCCACCGCGCGCTCTGCGACATGAAGGTACCCCGGGCAGCCACCCCCCACTGCTGGTAGGACCTCTTGTGAGTCCCCACGGGTAGGTACTACCGCCCTGCTTATTTCTGCCGTGAAGCAGTAATGCGTTTCGGTTT
>NW_021011622.1:292536-429780 GCF_003987935.1 Bombyx mandarina
CCGCCGCGACCCCCCACCGCGCGCTCTGCGACATGAAGGTACCCCGGGCAGCCACCCCCGCCGCGACCCCCCACCGCGCGCTCTGCGACATGAAGGTACCCCGGGCAGCCACCCCCCACTGCTGGTAGGACCTCTTGTGAGTCCCCACGGGTAGGTACTACCGCCCTGCTTATTTCTGCCGTGAAGCAGTAATGCGTTTCGGTTTGAAGGGTGGGGCAGCCGTTGTAAGTGTAGAGGAATGATACTCCGCCCCGCTTAGCTGCTTACTTTGAAATTATAGTAATGAGCAGCTACGTTAGTCAGTCAGTGGTCAACGTGCAGCGATCCACCGCGGTCGATGACGCGAATAAACATGTAATTATATGCAGTGTTTCATTGACCACTGCGATGAGGTTTCCGGAGGAGAGCGCACAATAAACCCTCAACATCAGCAAACCTCACATAACTATACTTGACACCTTAAAACTTATATGTCAAGGTGGGTGGTGCATTTACGTTGTAGATGTCTATGGGCTCCAGTAACCACTCAATACCAGGTGGGCTGTGAGTTCGTCCACCCAGCAAAACTTACCGTCGCGATTTGCAGGTGATCGAGCCGTACAAGCGCGTGCTGTCCCACGGCGGCTACGACGCGCACGGAGCCGCACTCATCGTGTTCAGCGCGTGCCACCTGCCAGACAACTCGCGGCCCGACTACACCTACGTCATGGACAACTTGTTCTTGTGAGTAACTGCCGCGTGACCCCCCGCGTGACCCCCCGTGACCCCCCGTGCCCCCGCGTCACTCCTCTTGTGCTGTGCAGGTACGTGATCTGGACCCTCGAGCGGCTGGTGACGGAGGAGTACGTGCTGGTGTACCTGCACGGCAGCGCCGGCCGCCGGAGACTGCCCGGCTTCCACTGGCTCCACGAGTGCTATAAGCTTATCGACAGGAGGTACGTACAACTGATTGCTGTGCTTCTGATTCATTAGTCCCCCCCCCCTACTACTGGAGGGTCCGATCCACACATCCCTTATATATATATTTTTAGCATCAGAAGTGGAATGTTATAAAGAAATTATGAAGTTAACAAACGATCCGTATAATTACAACTTAGATCATATTATCTAACTTATACAAGTACAATCAACACGATTATTACTAAACCGATTACTGCAAACTGCTACAATCAATTTACAAAAATAATAACAAAATGGCTTACGTGACCTTGCTAGCAACCAACACTGATTATCGCGAGTCGTCCGTGCACTGCGAGTGTAACGAGCAGAATGTGCGGAATTATCTAAGTACCCTCCTTATATAGGTTTGCCGAGTATTCGATGACGATGTTTCGGAGGCTCCTTACTACAATATATATTTTTTTTCAGATTACGCAAAAGCCTGAAGCACCTGTATCTGGTGCATCCGACGTTTTGGCTGAAATCGTTTGTGATACTAACCAAGCCCTTCGTGAGGTGAGTCCAGTCTGTATGCCCCCCGGACACTGCACACAGCGACCCCCTGGATACAGGAGATCGGAGGAGCTACCGGCCCCCGAGCGTCCGCAGGTGTTCCAACGCGGGTAGCCCCACCGCATCACGCGAGGTCGTTGACCCCGCCAGTTGTCATTGCTACATTGCGTCTTATAGTTACCTCAGTGCTGCGGTGTCATAAAAAGCACGCCGTGCATTTAAAATTTGTATCTTTAAGAGTCGTTAAAACGAACGTTGGCTAAGGTTGTAACTATACTTGAGACCTTAGAACTTATATCTCAAGGTGGGTGGCGCATTTTGCATCGTAAATGTCTATGGGCTCCAGTAACCACTTAAAACCAGGTGGACTGTGAGCTCGTCCACACATCTAGCAATAAAAATAAAAAAATTAAAAAAAGAAGCCAATGTCTCACTAAGTGCTCACGAATGCTCACGGATGTTCACCCTTCTATTTTATTTCAGTTCGAAGTTCTTCAAGAAACTGAGCTACGTTCGTAATCTACAAGAGCTGATGCAGAGGGTCCCGGTGGAGCCCAACGCGATCCCGGAGACGGTCAAACTCTACGACGCCATGAGGAACTGAGGCCAACGTTGCGGCAAATGTTAACGTTTTATGAGCGGCAGAATCTACCGCGCGCTGGTCCCGAGCGCACGGAGCCGCGAGTGTGCCATTCTACGACACTAAAATTGTAACCACATAACTAGATAAATGATAGCTTTATGCACACTTAACATCAAGCGAGCTGACGGCTTAGTGTTGTACGATCGTGGTGCTCTAGAGACTATTTTAGATAACTCAGCTTTGTTATGATTTAGTGGAAGTTTCCTGTCTGTACTCAATCTGCAAGACCAGGCGATGATAAGTGATGCCTTCATTGACGGGCCACTTACCGACAGACGTGCAGTCTGCTGCCAAGCGTGTCGGGACTCGTGTTACTAATATTCATTATCAAAAACAATATTTTAGCACACAAGTCATCGCTTATAATCAACTGAGTCATCTACTGTACTTAGTAATGAGATACAAACTTGATTTAATTAATTTAGAAATCATTTTATCTACACAACAAAAGCAAAAATGTTTATCAACAATGAGTATTCTACTAAACAAGAAGTGAAGACATTCCAGTGTTAGGATATATAAGTGACCACTTACGGTCAGTCGCAAAATCGCCTCTCCGCTCCACCCCCCACACATAAGTGTTGCCAGTGCACGCGGCGAAAGCGGTCGCACGTTGGCAACCCTACAGCGACTACAGAAACATTATCTCTAGTTGATTAATATCTCAAATTAATCATCTTCATTTCATTTCACTCCATATTATCATTTTTCATAAAAATATAAATATTTCCATTTTATATTATATAGCTGAGTCCTGCGGCGTCACCCGCGGTTTTTGTAGTACCGCGGGTGACGCCGCGGGGCGAAGCAAGTTTAAAAAAGTTGCTGCTGCTACTGTGGCGCCGGACTCCTCACTCGCCACTTCGCAATCAGTATTATTACGCATTCAATTATTGTATCTCCAATCAATTTGAATCTCATTCTATATTGTGTTCTTTTAAATATTTATTTTATAGATGAAACTAGCGACCCGCCCTGGCTTCGCTTCGGAAACTCTAATTTATTATTGATTTCTCCACTATTTAATGGATGTTATTATACATATAAACCTTCCTCTTCAATCACTCTATCTATTAAAAATAAACCGCATCAAAATCCGTTGCGTAGCTTTAAAGATTTAAGCATACATAGGGATATAGGGACAGAGAAAGCGACTTTGTTTTATACTATGTAGTGATAAATGATAGTTGTTTATTATATACTTTATATTACTACATCACTGCGTCGGTGTGAGGGGCGGGGGGACGGTGATTAGGTCAGATACCAATCACCTCGCGATCAACAAGACAATAAGATTAGACCCTGCTGGGAGTCGCAGGGCCCCCCAACCCCCCTGTGTCAAGGTCCCCCCCCTACGTCGGTCCCACAGACCCCGCGGCGCCGCTGTGTGCTGCTACACAGTATACCTAAGCTTTAAATCGTTCATGAATTTAATGAAGTACCTGTAATTAAGCCATTTTGTTTGATAAGAGAATAAATAATGCACAATGAATGTAGATTTATTGTCTTTTATATAATTTAGTTTTAAGTTAGTTAGTGGGGCGCCGCCATTACTTTATTACAATCCAATGCACAGATCAGTTGTGTGCTCACTTGTTGTGGGAGAATCTACGGAAACTGTACAACGAATGATTATGGAATTGTTAAGTGTTACATTATATTTACCTTTTTTTTACATAATGTTTATTTAATACCGAGATTTAACTCCCACAATACTCGCGCGGATCTCTGAACGACAACACTGTTCATTCCTGAGTCATTCCAGACACTGAATTAGTGTAGCAATTATAGTGTTATTACTGTACACAATATTTCCGTACTTTTAATCTGAAAGCGGTCTCATAGAAGTGAAATCAATATACAATATTGTGGGCACGTCTGTCTGTATCCCTCCATATAGTGCGTGCGTGCGTGCGTGCGTGCGTGCAAAGGGATATTAATGGCGTCCCATAGCCCGAGAATTTCGCAATTATTACAGGACTTTACAGTAATGTCGCTTTTAAGTCGGAAGATTTGAATGCGCCCGTGGACCGCAATAAAATAGCTCTCTTGTTTTTCGTCAATGGCAACCTTCCTGTCGCGTCATTGCATTCGTTATTATTTGTAAAATTTCTAGATTGTGATCCAGTGAACGGTAAAAGTATTATGAATCGTTTCTAAGAATGTAATCTGTATTGTAAATTATATAATTATTCTTAAATAAACTTATTGTTATATAAATATGATTTGATAAGTTATGTTGTAAATAAATGCATTTGGAATACGTTTTGTGTTTGACTTGCGTAGATTCTAATAGTTTACTGCTAATCATGGTAACGTGTGTGCCCCCACCTTCATTGAGGCGTGAGGTCGAACCCGGTTGTACTGCCCCCACCCTCCTGCTTCACCTGATGTAGCCAGATTAGTGTGTGATATATCACCACTTACTATAAGTCGGTAACACTGTTCTAACTATCACTACAGTGTGTATATGAAATGCAATTGAATTTTTTACATGCAGCTACTGAACTATTGTCGGTATAAGCAACGCTGCGGGAAATGTGGGTAGATTTTCATTTTACTGGTGGTAGGACCCTCTTGTGAGTCCGCGCGGGTAGGTACCACCACCCTGCCTATTTCTGCCGTGAAGCAGTAATGCGTTTCGGTTTGAAGGGTAGGGCAGCCGTTGTAACTATACTGAGACCTTAGAACTTATATCTCAAGGTGGGTGGCGCATTTACGTTGTAGACGTCTATGGGCTCCAGTAACCGCTTAACACCAGGTGGGCTGTGAGCTCGTCCACCCATCTAAGCAAAAAAAAACTTTAATTATGACATCAGTCCCATTCTGTAAACTGGTTATCGTTCGAAGTAGCCTAGTGGTCCGTGCGCGTGTGGGTTCAGTATGCTTAGTGTGAGTTTTTTTACTTTCTCGATAGCGTAAAAGTTAACCAGCCCAATTTTGTATGCAGTTGGAGCAGCGCCCCTAGTAAACGATCTCATTCCATACAAATATGAGCTAACTTTTACGCTATCGAGAACGTTAAAAAATTCGCACTAAGCACACTGATCCATCCACCACCGGTTCATAGTGGTCATTCGTGAATACGTCGGACACGTATGTCTTTGATCAGTGGCCGGCGCAGCAGTACCCTCGCTGCCAACGAACACGCGACGGTGACAGCGAATGTAAAGGCCTTTCTTATAAGATCTCTTTAATAAAAACATGTTTAACTATGTCGAGGGGTGAGCGACATTTCCCTTACAACATTTATCTTTGTAATTAAAGGTGTTTTATTTAGTATAAACAATTTTTTTTTTTTTTTAAATCACGCCACGCTAACTGGTCCCGTGATAAGTTCGTAAAGAACTTGTGTTACAGGTACCAGATAACGGAAATAAATGTAAGATTTTTATTATACACATACATATATATAATATACATCCATAACCCTGGAAAAGACATTTATATTTATCATACAAATATCTTTCCTTCGCGGGATTCGAACCCGCGACCCCCTTGTGTAGTGACCATGTCACTTACCACTACACCAGACGGCCGTTAAATTAAGTTTTAATTGAACTTAAATTAAGTTTACTCTATTCAAATAGCGGAAGAAGTTTTTTAGAACTTATATTTCACTCCTCGATATTGTGTATTTTATTTTATACAGTAGATTGGGGGGAATAGAGACTAGAGTTAGAATAGGGATAAATCTGGGATGTCACAATACTTTTGTTGAGTTGTTAGATTTTAAAAAAAAAGTATTTGAGAAAAAACAAAAAAAAAAGCCTGCTGAGTTTGTTTCGCCGGTTTTTCTCAGGACTGTGGCTTTTTTTGGAACCGGTGGCAGAGCTAACATTGCTAATTATATTTTGACATTCAACAAGTGTGTCATACTGACATCTAAGTTGAAATAAATGATTTTGAATTTGAATTTAACTTAGTTAAACTGAAAATGACTTTTATTTAGTGTTTAAGAATATTAAACAGCTTAATTTAGTCATCAAAGTTTTGTAATCTATTAAAGATTTATCAATTAAAAAGTTAAATACCTAAAGTTAGGTAAAAACTATTGTTCCCATACGTAACCTGATTCACTCCAAAATCAAGGTGATTCGGTTCAAGCTAGTTTTTTTCAGTTTTTGTGTATATCTTGTAATGAACTAGGTATATACCGCATCGTATATAAAAATGTAAGCCTCCGGAACCATTATGATCTCCGCTTTATTAATATAACAAAAAAAAAAACGATAAAAATCAATGTCAAACTTAAAAAGTGTCTTGATTCCCCCCATTTTCCAGTATCTCTGATGAAAATTTTTTTAATCTTTCCTTTTGGCAATTAATTTTCGACTTCTTCTAAATAGGTTGAAGTTTTTCTATTTAGATGTGGTAGTGGGCTTTTTAGTTGCCACATCTATACTAATATTATAAAGAGGAAAGATTTGTTTGTTTGTTTGTTTCGAATAGGCTCTGAAACTACTGGACCGATTTGAAAAATTCTTTTTCCATTAGAAGCCGACATTGTCCCTGATGAACATAGGCTACTTTTTTTAATTTTTTTTTATTTTATTTTTTTGTTTCATGTGTGTTTAAAGTTTCCGAAGCGAAGCGAGGGCGGGTCGCTAGTAAGTATATATTTTGCATTTGTAACTGGCGGGTAGTAATTAAAACACGGACCTCATTAGTAAGACATTTATTACACATGTACCGGCCGCTCTTGCCGCAGCTACCTTATATATTAATTATCATACGTTAAAATCTCAATAAAATACAACAATTGACGAAATCGTATTTGATTACATTTCTATTATTATTTGGTATTATCATTAATAAATGAGATTATTTAAATTACTATATAATATAATGATATAAAAATTGTTATATTAATAATAATTGTAACAAAAATTAACTGTTCATAATTTGTTTTGAGGCAACACGAGTAAATGCTTTGGGAACGATTATTTTTTATATTTTAAACAATTCGATTACAATATTTTTTGTTAGGAGATGAGCAGATATTGTTTTTAGTGTTCGTCGCGTCGTGGACAGCAGTGACCATTGAAGCACTGTGAGGATCAGAGAACACCGCCATCTACCGTAAAATGCTAAAAACAAATTATTTACAGAATTTTTTATTCATATAAGAATTCATAGAACATCTCTGAATCGATATAAAGTATATTCGTCTCGCTCACACGAGCGTTGTCGTGCTATGTGTGCGAACGAGACGAATGTTTTGCAACTTATTTCAAATAAATTAGTCCGGGTCAATATAGGTTCTGATTGAACTGTAATTAATAAAGAATACATTATTTAAAGTAAATTGCCAGTCGAGTCGGAAACAAAGTCTTCTTATCCTTAACCCCGCGCTAACAGCTGCCATTTAGCGCATCGGCAAAACGCGCATAAAAGGCGGTACAAAATAACTTCTTTATATATATTTATACGGAGATAGAGCTACCACAGTCGCAATAAGTTTTCATATACAGTCGGCCGCGCGTCCGGCGCCACATGAGCTGCACGTAAGGCACATTTCATCATAAGACTCTCGAATCAATGCTGAGATACAAGAATGATTTGAACTAATATCAGTGGGGTCACGTCGGCACCTCGCGTCATGTCGCTGGGGGTAACATTAAAAAAAATTTTTTTTTTTACTAAATTTCAGAAATGAAATTTAAAAAAAATAGCTTTTATTTTTGAAGAAAATCGGTGGGAATTGTTTTCTTGTAACATTTAAGCAGGACGCGGGTGCGACTGTGCCAATGCGGCCACGGACGCGCGACACTAAGCGATCTCTCAGTCGTCGTCTGGACAACAACACAACACCCATAAATACAAATATAAAGAAACATATATATAATTTTTAATCCTTTATTTTAGTAGTAACTTTAAAACATCAATATATTAGTTGCACTCAAAGTTAGTCTGTGTATACACTGCTTAATTAATTGCACCGACACATACACCACATGTAAATATTTGACTTGTTATTCAACACATAACTCAGTGGGGTGTTAACATGTGAGGGACCCTAGAGCAGTGTGGGCCTCCGCCCCTCCAGTCCGACAAGCTCTACATCGACCTAGTCCTGCCGTGTCCTGGTGAGGTCAACCAAAAACCTCACTAAAACAACAACTCGCAAAACCACAGACAACAACAACAGCTTTTTATAAAAATAGATATATATTAGTCAATAAATTTGAATAGTCAACATGGCACACACAATATTTCCTTGGAACGTTAACAATAAGCTCTGCGGATGTCGGCGCCCGCGGACCACACTCCACTACTACACTAAACATCACTAAGCAAATAAGATAATATAATAAAAATTTATAAAACTGCCATCTGTTGTCAAAATATTAAAACATTTTCTTAATTAATAATATAAATTTTAAAATAACAAAAAAAATTGTACATTAAAAAAACACAAAAATAGCTCGCCATTATCAATGAGTGAGGAGCGCGGCGGGGGCGCAGTCCGGGGCGCCCGGGGCCACTTTGTGAATAGCTTAATGTACGAAACAGATTTAAGACTATGGCTCAATTTATTTTTGTATGGCGATCTGTAACAATGCCTTTTGAATTTCATAAGTTCCCATTTATAGAGCCCTATTGAGCCGCACTGTTACCAACCGTCGTCCGGGAGACACTGGGCCGTGCTGTCCGGGGACATCAGCGCTAGCGCACGCTTGAAACGGGCCAATTATTTGTTTACCCAAAATCGACTTTAGATAAAACCTTAGATCTGTTCGTATTTTCATAAGTTATTATATTATTCAATAAAAACTATGAGTCAACAAAGCTCGACACAGTATTGTTGTCTTAAGGCCTCAGCTTTGAAGCTGCTTTTAGGAATGAAACTTTTATATAAGAACTTTTATATATTAATTAAAAAGTGTACAAAATATGAACAATTCGTGCGTTATTTCTTACAAGTTGGTTGAATCATTATGACACATTACTCATAGTTTTTAAGAAATAAAGATAAGTTTTTTTTTTATAATAAAAATGACATCAAAAACATTCAATAAATTACAGTTAAGGCATTAGTTTAGACACCTAGTTCACGATTAACGTTTAGCACCTTACGATTTTCTACCAATTTAGTAGAAAAAAAAAACCTAATGTTTCTACTAAGTTCAGTAGAACACAATGAAAACCTTAAAAATAAGATCTACACTCGATTCTTAACGACTAAGCACGGATCATTGACAACAAGCACAGTCCTTGACAGGTGTCACGGGTGACAGCTGTCAACGCACGAAGCACGCCACGACAATTTGCGTCATTTACCTTCTAGAAGTTGCCGAATTTCTTGGTGACGGTGGAGCTGGTCTCCGATTTGTGAGAGCTGGTCATTACGGACTTCCTTTCGATAGTCTCCGAGGTGATCGTTTGCTTTGAGATCCTCTTGTCCAGGCTGTCGATCTCCTTCGACAGATCCGGCTTCTTGATCTTCGTCACGTTGCTGGTGGTCTGGTAGTCTGACGACTGGAACTCCGACGGCCTCATGAAGGAGCGGCTCGTGTCCGAACTGAGCTTGGACTCTAGCGTGTTAAACCTCGAGTCCAGGGTGCTGTACCGGGAATCGCTGTCGAAGGTCTTCGAGATTTCGTCGATCCCGTCCAGTTTGATCGGCTCGTACTTGGTGCTGGTGGAGGTCAGGTTGACTGGCGACGAGCTGTATATCTTCGTTGTAGTGATCTTCTGGGTGCCGTTGGGTATTTCTTTGACCTCCGTGGTGGTTTCCTCCATGTAATTGGGACCTCCGTAGCTGTCGCCCTCCTTGGCGTAGGGCGAGGCCATGCGCTCGTAGTCCGGCGTGGCGGCCTTCACCAGGTCACTGGAGGTGGTCACGTAGCTTGTGCGATCAAACTTCGGAGTGGATGTGAATGGAGATTTCACTTCCTGCTTGAATTCCGTTTTGGAAAACTCCGTCTTCGGGAACGACTGGTAAGATTCACTTTTGATTGAGTATTCTGAATGTTTGGTGCCTCCGGGGATGGACTCCGTGGACCTCTGGTGCTCCGAGAACGTCTGTCCCAAACCGTCGGAGGGTTTCTTCAGGGTGGAGTATATCGGCTCGGGGTGCTCATCGAATTTAAGCTCTCTGGCGTTGAACTTAGGGCTCAGGGGTGTCCTGGGCGCTTCGTAGTCCAACTTCTCCTGCTTGTATCTGTACTGGCTGGTCTCCTGTCGCTCGGTGGTGGAGTGCTCGGCTACCGGTCGCGGCGTGTCGTACATTCGAGTTTCGTAGCTGCAAATTCCATCATTCATTTAATTATTCAAGGTTAATTTTCGTGAATGTTATTAAAATGGAGCGAACAAGTGAAGCGGGAACACCGACACCAAGCCACATGCGGTTTAGTTACACCATGTTAGTCTGCACACACACAATTAGAGGAACTACCGTCACCCGTGGCGCGGAGGGTGAATGATGAGGGCAGTGGTCGGTGTCCGGCCTGATGATGCAAGGACTCCAGGAGCAGTCCGCGGCGCCGGGATGTGAGACGATGTGCAAATGAATGGAAAACGTGCGGATCGGAAGCTGGAGATGTAGATTTGATCCCTGTATTTTTTCTCCCATAAAGACTAGTAAATCTGTCATTGCGTCAGAATCAATATGACTTCATTTGCAATATGCAAGTCCTTTTGTTATATACCACCCTTGAACCAAGTAAATATCCCAAGGCAGTACACGGCTTGCGAGACTAAGATGTCAGGGTAACTACCAATAAATACACTTAATTATCCCCTCAACGTTATTAATTTCCAGTAATTAAATTCTCTCGTGATACTGCACGATGCCTAATGCTTGGCGTGTTCACTGTACGCGCCGTGAAGCGTTCTCATGAGTGCTCACAGTTGAAGACCTATCTAGAAGCCGCTTGCCAATATGAGATAGACTTATATTTCAATCATATAATTGGCGGTTACATAGCACCGTGTCATTGTTCCTCCAGGCCGGTTTCCGTCGGGGGTGGGTGGTTTAGCCTGATGCGACTTGCCTAGTACAATTCAATTCAATTAGCAGGGTGGTTGCCCACTGAGTTTCTCGCCGGATCTTTTCAGTGGGTTGCGTTTCCGATCCGGTGGTAGATTCTGCGAAGCACGGCTCTTGCTAGGGCCAGTGTTAGCAACACTCCGGTTTGAGCCCCGTGAGATCACCTACAAGTTAGGGCGAAGCTGAAATAGCCTCTCAAGGCTATCAGCATAGGTAGAAAAAAAAAGCTGGGTGAAATAACCTCGCGCTTCATCTCCAACAGATCGCTAAACAAAGTACCGTACGTCGGAGCACAGGGCCTGCTCTCCAGCCTCCCCCTACCCGCTGTAAGGGAAACACAAAACAACCAACCCAAATTAAGTAGCGTTGTCCTCGTACTTTAGCGTTATCCTCCTGGGGGGCGGCGGCGGGGGCGTCTCCCGCTTGTAACGGACCGTGTGTGGCCCGGGGTCAGCACCGACAAGCAACGCGCTACGCACTTCCGGCAGACGAAGGCTTTTCACGACCACCGTCTCGTCGGAGGCGCTCGCGCTAATATCGGTTAGGATCGCATGCAATTGAGAAATATTACGCTTTTTTAGTTTAGCTATTCGAAGCTGCATTGTTAAGTTTAATATTAAATATCATTTCTTGTGTTTATCGATTGAATTAATGTAAACAAATATACGTCAATAGTGCATAGATTGTAATCTGTTAGCGATGTCACTGTCTGATAACTTTATTATTCTATTATCCGATGAACACAACAGACAATACTGCGTATACAACACCAGCAATCAATCAATAGTACAGTTAGATCTAATTGTACATTAACTAACAGAAATAAACGAGGAGCCGACTAATTCATTTTCAATCAAAATCCGAAAAGTACTGTTTAGACAATGACAATTAACATCATTTTAAAAACATAAAATGCTTTATTCAGATTTGTGAATGATTTATTTCGGTAAATTCGATTGAAACATATTAGTTAATCGGCGTAAAGCAGAATAGAATTTAAATAAATGCAGTGAAAGTTTATAATTGTATAACAACACGCAAGTGGTACGCGCGTATTTACAGAACGATGCGTCATGTGTTTGAGCGATAAACGTAATTCTGTACTCGGATGTCTGACCGCGTGCCGGACACCGCCGGACACCGCCGCACACTTCACGACAACTCCAAAAATTTTTTTTATTGCTTATACGGGTGGGCGAGCTCACTACCCACCTGGTGTTAAGTGGTTACTAAAGCCCATAGACATCTACAACGTAAACGCGCCACCCACCTTGAGATATAAGTTCTAAGATCTCAAGTATAGTTACAACGGCTGCCCCGCCCTTCAAACCGAAGCGCATTACTGCTTCGCGGCAGAAATAGGCAGAGCGGTGGTACCCACCCGCGCGGACTCACAAGAGGTCCTTCTGCCAGTAATTACGCAAATTATATTTTGGCGGATTTTATTTTTATTACACGATGTTATTCCTTCACCGTGGAAGTCAATCGTGAACATTTGTTGAGTACGTATTTCATTAGAAAAATTGGTACCCGCCTGCGGGATTCGAACACCGATACATCGCTACATACGAATGCACCCGATGTCCTTATCCTTTAGGCCAAGACCATTTCACATGTAGGACATTCGACTGTATTCACTGACACCTTTAAATTGAACATCCATGTTATGTATTCCGTCTTTCTAAGTTCTGTTACTGACAAATTGAAAACAAACAAAATCGGACAAATATCATATATATATTAATACGTGAAGAAAAAACTTTGGACCCCTTTTTACGAAAATTGCGCGGACGGAGGAGTATGAAATTTCCCAAACTTATAGAGAATATAGAGAAAGAGTGCGGAATGCTAATATTTTTTAAATCAATAAAAAAACATTACACACACTACCATGTATTTGTGATACACACATATACTTAGTACAGCATTAAAGCTTATCAGTAGCTATTATATAACAACAGCCGAAAGAGTGTCAGTGAAGTGTTTTGTCTATGTCGATGTTTACTGACAGGGTGTCTAAAGTCGGACGGCAGTGTCCAGCCCGGCGGGCCCACCTCGTGCCCTACGTCCATTGCTGCGGACCGAGGGCTACGCATTAAAAACATTACATACTCCACAATGATGTGATTCAACTGAAATCGTTTTAAAAAATCTCAATTCACTAAAAAATATACGGCACAAAAACACGTTTATCACAATTAAAATCACGATGCGGCATAACCAGACATCGCTTTGATTTTAAATCAAGGCCAAGCTTAATTCGTTTAATATTTTGCAAGCTTCCTGGAAAGCTCGAATGAACACTTACTTATTCATCGTTCTGTCATTAGTCGAAGTTCTGCAAACGAGAGAAACTTAGTTCCAGAGATGTTAAGGTAACGTTGTTTGAATGTTCATCGACAGAAATAGCGCGCAATGGAAACTAAATTATTGGGGGCTGTTGAAGATGCGTATGACTGCCGCAGGGGGGTGGGGAGAGGGTTGAGTGGAACTTGTCCTGCCGCACTCCCGAGGAACAGACTACATTACCGCAGCTATGCACACGCAGCAATGGTTTGAGTTTGTATTTGCATTACATTGCGTGCATTTTTTTTTATCACTACCGTCTGTTTCTTTTTTTTGCTAATTTCTAACATCCAGCGTCCCGGGCGCCATTAAGCAGGCCGAATGCAGACAACATTGGAGGAAGCTGGTGCAAAAACTGGACCAAGGTGGTCACGACCCTCAGTAATGAGGAAACGACATAGAAGAAGAAGAAGAATATCAGATATTTTTTCAGAAGGGTTTGAAATTTGCGTGGCCAAGTAGATGAAGCATCAATGATATTAGTTCGGGACTGCGAGCCCCGGGACCACACTCGGGGCTCAGCACACGACTAATAGTTCTAGCTCGGTTGTTATCTTCGCTTACCACTTATTGTTGGAACAATCAAACAACGTTAGATTAACGTAATAGATATTCTAAATATAACAAGCACAACGTGCCCCGCCGGACTGCGGTCTGTGGACACATCATAAGAGGACATTCAACGTTATCAATGTCTATTTGAGTCCAGAGTCCATTTGAGTGAAAGTCCCAGTACGTCTGAGACAGATCTCCCACGACCTCTAGGGTCTTCGCACTGGCTTTTGTACCAGAGACAGTCTTGGCTCGTTAAGGGCAAATACCAAAAATGCATCCAAATATAATCAATCCCAAAGTCAGTCCCGTAACGCGGGTATACGACAAACATATGTGAGAGCACCGTGTTAGTTGAAACCGTTGTTACGAGGCGCTATTAATAATTCTACTATGAGCATGCGTAAGACTTTTTAAGACTAAATAAAATAATATACTATAGAAATAATCTAAAAATTACTAGTCAATTAACAGATACGGCTGCCATTAGTGATGCGAATTAATTAAATATTCAAAAATTAAAATTTACAAACCTTTGCTATTTTCTGGATTTTAGTTTTTGAGAGAGAGAATGATTACTATAATTCTTTAGATTCGTTTACATGTAGGCACAATTATCATAAGTTATTGTATCGAAAGGCACTTATTTAAAATATAAACTAATTTATATTGTTAATTAAAACTATTCATCTGTTTAGGATCCCAGAGTGGATGCGTGAAAAGAAAATAGAAATTAGATTAAAATCATATTTAGGTTATTCGAAGTATAGTATGAAAGTAATTTAGATATGATCTTTTTATTGAATTTGATTGTAGGTTGTGGCAGTCCCATACCGCCCTCCCGTGTCCCCCCAATGGGAGGGCGGGGCAGCTAGGACCCTGGCGGCTGGGGTCATTTGAGACGTGTCACGTGACCAGAAAATTAAATTAATCAAGAAAATTTGTTTTTTTTTGTATATCCAATTGCCGCGTGTAATCAAAATCATATCTAAATAAACACATTACAGTTGTCAAACGCTAACACAACACACAAACATTCGCCTGTGTTTGTTGAGGTCGTCATCGTTCAAAGATAAATAGACCCAATGCGTATTGTCATAAAGTTGAATTTGTGTCGACGACTGATTCAACAAGCATTGGTCAGTTATTTGGCGATACTGTCCGTGGGCGACCCCAGCGCCACGAGGTACCCCAGAGAACTGGATCAAATAACCAAATATTTTTTCCAGAAATTTTAGTTTTTTTTTGTCGACCGTACCTCGCAATATGTTAAAATACAATAATCGTATTTCCGTTATAAAAGCTTAATTATGTGCAATAATAACATTAAATGTTTCCGTTGTATTAGCGTTTGAATTGACAGTGTCAATGCACAGACAGTAGGGTTGTCGGCTGCGCTCACCGTGTCGTGAAGGCTTCGTAGTTCTGCTTGGGCGCGTCCGGCGCCGGACGGAAGCTGGAGAACGTCGGGCTGGTGGGCTGCGGGGGGGCGGGGCTGCTGCTGGGGAGGGAGGGGGATGTACAGTACAAGTGGACCTGGATTCTTGCGTTTGAGGACTGGTCATAGAATATTAAGTAGTTAACTCTTGTTTTCATGTTATTTTCAATATTTTTTTTGTCATACTGTTAACATTTTTTTTTTTATTCCTAGGTGTTTGCAGAGCTCATAGCCCACCTGGTGTTGAGTGGTTACTGGAGCCCATAGACATCTACGACGTAAATGCGCCACCCACCTTGAGATAATATAAGTTCTAAGGTTCAAGTATAGTTACAACGACTGCCCAACCCTTCAAACTGAAACGCATTACTGCTTCACGGCAGAAATAGACAGGGTGGTGGTACCTACCCGCGCGGACTCACAAGAGGTCCTACCACCAGCAAATTTAAATTTAAATTTAGCCTATTTTTCCGCTGTTTGTAAAATGTTGTAACATGTCGTAGTGTGTTATAAGAGATAGCTAGCTGTACATGCCTGTAACTGGCTTACATACCAGTACTTAATTTTATACTTATTAATTTTAAGCTTGAATGGGTATTGCTGTTTGTGTGTCTAAATAATTAAATAAATAGTAACACGAATATGTAAAACCACCGTACAACGTGGGTTCCGACAAGTTCTAGCCAATGGGTGTTTACTACAGGGCAATCGCACTTGATAGGATGAGACGTGAGGTATTCTAAGTTGCGGGGTGTGCTCAGCAGACGAAGGAGGGTGAGGGGGGTTGGGGGGCAGCTAGAGACAGCGGCTCACCTGTTCTGCTGTCCGTAGGAGGTGGAGTTGAGTCCGGAGCTGTGCGTGGTCTGCAGCAGCGAGCTCTGGTGCAGCGTGGTCTGCTGCGAGCTGTTGGGGCTGTACGTGGTGTTCGCGAAGCTGCTGTTCGGGGTCCGCACCCTGAGGAACACACCGCGGTACAGCAGCCGTGATCACAAAATGTCAGAATTAAAACTGCGTTGATATCACTTCGAGGATTGAACATGTGGACATTTTGAGAGTCCGCGCGGGTAGATATCACCACCTCGCCTATTTCTACCGTGAAGCAGTAGTGCGTTTCGGTTTGAAGGGTGGGGCAGCCGTTGCGACTATATTGAGATCTTAGAACTTATGTCTCAAGGTGGGTGGTGCATTGACGTTGTAGATGTCTATGGGCTCCAGTAACCTCTTAACACCAGGTGGGCTGTGAGCTCGTCCATATTCCATTCCATTCCACCACAAAAATGGTACTGACCGCTGGGGTCCCGAGGAGTCGCTGCCGTAGCCGGGCTGCGGGTCAGCGTCAGAGTCGTCAGCGTCGCTCCTCAGCTTGTACTTGGCCTGCCTGATGGCCGTCAGCCTGCCGCGGGCCTCCTCCAGTTCCTTCTCGATGCGGAGCACTTCCGACCTGAGGGACAGAGGGCAGCAGCTTAGGGGACAGAGCGGAAAGTTAAACCTATTTCCCACCGCATAAAAGTCGTATTTTTTTAATACGCTTTTATTAGCTTCAGACGTATGTATGTTTGTAACGGAATCTTTTTTTACAATAAAATCGTTTATCTTACACTACTTTTTAATTCAAATTTATTAAAATTTATTTCTATTTTTTAGTTGGATTTTCTATAAAAGCGTATTTTGTTAGTTTTCTTAAACTATTATTTATTTTATTTGAAAGTTTATTTGTAATAAATATAAATGGCTATATAAGCTATGCGCTTCGGTAACTACTTTTACTAAGGACTTTTTGGCGGGATCGCGTGGAGTGAGGTTCTGTGATTTGTTTTATTTTGTCTATTTAGTGTTTCTTCGGGTTTAAATGTGTAATAATGGTGATTTATTAACTGTTTAATATCTGTGAAAGTGCACAAATGTGGGAAAATGAAACAAAGCCACTGGACGTAACTTCTCGGCATCCTCCAAAAAGTCCACTGAAAATATCTTAGTAAATGACCACTATTTTATTAAGATTATATTTCATCCCATATCATTTCATTTAATTTCACTCCATATTATCATTTTTCATAAGGATGTGAATATGGATTAAAATAAGGCATGACTTAAAGGTCTTAGTTACCAGGTTTTTTTTTTATTGCCCTTATTACCGTCGCCCATGGACTTCAGCAATGCCAGGGGCAGAGCCAAGCCTCTGGCATTGCTTTGCAAATTTTTTTAAGGCATTTTATGACTACCAGGCCATAAAATGCCTTAAAACAACTTGTACTAAGAAGTGTACGTCTACTAAGGACAGTCGGGGCGGACCTGGCGTCGATCTCCTGCGCGATGCCGCCCACCATGCGGCGGTTGAGCACGAGGCTGCGCTCGTCGTCGCAGTGGATGGCGTCCCGGGCGGCGCGCACCAGGTTGTCCGTGGAGCGGATCACCTCCGCGCCCGCCGCCTGCAGCCGCCGCGTGCTCTCCGCCCCGGGGTCCGCCTTCACCTGGAACCGAAGCCCTCGCCGGGTTACTGTTATGTTACATTCAAATTCATTCTCACTCAATGTTAATTATATATATAGAACTAGCTGACCCGGCAGACTTCGTAGTGCCTCAATCGTTAAATAAAAGACCTCAACTTTTGTATAAAATAAACTTAAAACAAACAATCGGTCCAACGGGGGACACATCATCATCATCGTCATTCTCCCGCCCTTCTCCCAGACCTGGGGTCGACGCAACATGTTTTCTCCTTCTGTCATATACAATTCGCTCACTCCTCCCCTCTTACCCATATCGTCTTTCACGCAATCTATCAATTTCTTCTTAGGTCTACCTCTTCCTCTATATCCTTCCACATTCATAGATATCATTCTCTTACCAACCTCATTTTCATTTCGTCTCATCACATGTCCATCCCATCCCAAATGCGCACTTCTCAAAGGAAAAACAAAATTGTTATTTTTATTTAATTCAGGACATTTTCATATTTATCTACACTTTAAAGTGGACTTCTCTGGACTTCCACAAATAATTCACCAAAATTAGCCAAATCGGTCCAGCCGTTCTCGAGTTGTAGCAAGACTAACGAACAGCAATTCATTTTTATATATAGATATAGATATTCTGTAATAATTAATAAGGCGGTTCCATATTGGAGCCTGTAGTAGTGAGTGGTGGCGGTGCGCACCTTGCAGGCGACGAGGAGGTGCGCGGTGGAGGAGGCGACCTGCCTGGCGCTGGAGATGAGGCGCTCCTCGGTGGCGGCGCCCTGCACCAGCGCGTTGGCCGCCTCCACCAGCGAGTGCGTGGCCGCCGCCACCAGCCGCGCCGCGCTCACCAGCCCGCCCGACCACGACCCGTCGTCCGACGACATGGCGGGCCGGCGCGCCACGGCACCCTGGGAACCGAACGACACGTGTATACTGCACTGCAATCTATAACTGCCTTGTGACGAAATACCGTCAGATTTAAAACATTTATAACTGCAAAACTAATCGCACGCAAATAAAGATAGAGTACTCTACGAAAAGGTCATGTCTGTATGTATGTGTTGGAATATATTTTAAGCTCAGATAACTTGTAACAATAATATTATAAAGAAATGGAGGTCAAGGGAAATGAGCTAAGGCTACAAGCCATGTGACGACTGCGTATGTCCGCGTCGAAATGAGAACTCATTACACAGTTATGACATGGTATACAACGTGGCGGCATCACGGACCTGGTCGATGAGCTCCCGCTGCGCCGCGGAGGCAGCCCTGACTAGGGCCGACGTCGCAGCTATGATGGACTTGGCAGCTTCCAAGATCATTTCGTCGAAGTTCAGAGTTTCATCGGCTTCCTGGTGGAGGAAACATTTCAAGTCAGTTTTAGGGATGTATATTTATCGTTGTTGTCTCTGCCACGAAACATATATTAATACGTGAAGCAAAAATTTCATATCTCTTTTTACGAAAATTGCACAGACGGAGGAGTATGAAATTTCCCCCACTTATAGTTTATATAGAGAAGGAATGTAAAATGCTAATATTTTTTAAAATTATGATTAAAAATTACATAAAATCAATAAATAAATAAAAACATTACACACGCTGCCATCTATTTGACACAACACACATATATATAAAAACAGGTTGGGGAAAAAGATTCTTCGCATTTTTTTAAGAAAATTCGCAAAAAAAAATAATGTTTTATTTACATTTAACTAAAGCATGTAGGTACCATTTTGTTCGATAACTTTTTGCCATCTTGTACATTTTAATTACAATATTCCTATAAAAGAAAAATGTTGATAATAGTCAATATAAGTATGAAGTATTTTGACGAAGTATTTTGCGGATAATAACATGTACAGGTTAGGAATATTATGTTTTTTTTTTTATAATAAATATACTAATATACTGCTTTTATAAAACAAAATTTATTTCTATAAAAAAAAAGTATGAAATGAGTCGGACATCAGTGCCGGAGGGGGCTCGCTGTTCTCATAGACGACGGGCCGCGGTCGTAGAGTAATATGTTTGATTCCCGGGTGATCCAAAACAAACAACCAAGAATATCAAACATATCTCGACGACGCGCGGCTCTTCTTATAACTTTACTCTTCTGTTTTCATAATTGATGCTCTGTCTGTCTGGTTGTCCTCTTCTGTGCACGAGGTGCGGGAGGGTAATGCGGCGACTCCGCTGTGCTATTTGGGTTTTAAAATTTTCATAATTTTTTGAAGCCACTTCTGAAGGCCTCTTACGAAGAATAACATTATTTCATTATTAAAATGCCGATAACGTTTTTTTATTTTAATTATAATGTATTCTTTTAGGACACAAAATTTATTTATTACATCTTCTTTTATTGCCCTTGTAAATAGACGTACCTAAATATTATTTAGTAGTAAATATTTATATATAGTAAATATAGATATACATAGATTTCATTATATTTTTTTCGATAATAAACTGACATTTCACATCACTATTGCAATATGTCAAAACGGCCACCATAGCGTGCCGATAGTGTATATATAGATTCATAGCTGTACAGTTGAAGGCCGGTGCGTACACAAACTCAGTGGGGCGAGTGACCGACCTGCTTCACTGGTTTCCTGGGCCGGAGCGAGTCCAGCTTCTTGGCGGCCGCGTCTATGGAGGCGGCGGCCCCCAGCAGCTCGTTCTCGGCTATCACCGTGGGGTCGTCGGGGTCCACCCAGTCCGAACCTGCGCACGTTGGGGTAACGTCACTAACGTACGTGTGGGGGTGGTATGTGGATTCACATTGTAATAATAATAAAAATTGCATTTTTTTTGTATTGCTTAAATGGGTGGACGAGCTCACGGCCCACCTGATGGTGAGTGGTTACCGTCGTCCATGGACTTCAGCAATTCCAGGAGCAGAACCAAGCCGCGCGTCTCCCTAGTGACCTGGAGGGGGGTTGGGGGGGTTTACCTTTGAGCAGCTCTGCGGTGGCGATGATGTCGGCGACGGTGTGCGCCACGCGGCGGGACAGCTCCGGGAACTGCTGGCGCGCGGCGGAGTCCCCGGTGGCGGCCTGCAGCACGGCCTGCAGCAGCGCGCGGTAGGCCTGCGCCGCCGCCAGCCCGGCCCGCACGCCGCGCTCGCGCACCTCCGCGCTCTCCGCCGCCTGCGCCGCCGCCTGTGGACATCACCCCGACCTCTGTACTACCCACAAGCTAACACGAATAAATCTATACTAATATTATAAAGAAGAAAGATTTGTTTGTATTGAATAGGCTCCGAAACTACTGAACCGATTTGAAAAATTCTTTCACTCTTTGGAAGCTACACTAATTCCGAGCGACATGGGCTATATTTTTTTTAACAAAAATTAGAGATCCATACTAAAACTTTTGTTAAAGACCCGAGCGAAGCCGGAGCGGGCCGCTAGTAATAAATAAACAAATAAATAAATATTTACTAACAATCACGCCACGTTAACTGGTCCCGTGATAAGTTCGTAAAGAACTTATACCAGATAACGAAAATTAAATGTAAGATTTTTATTATAAACACACATAATAATATATTTAATATACATCCATAGCCCTGGAAAATACATTTTATGTTTATCATACAAACATCTTCGATTGGCGGGATTCTAACCCGCGACCCCATTGTGTAGTGACCATGTCACTTACCACTACGTTAGAAAAGAACTAAATAGTCACGGAGCTGGTGTGGTCCCTTTGCACGAGGTCACAGGTCTCCTCATCACAGTGCTAGTACAGGTAGCCTACCTTGCAACTGATCAACAGGTCCACGACGGTCTTCCTGCCGAGGTTGGCAGCGGCGGTGAGCTGGTCCTGCTTGTTGGCGTTCCCAGCGGCCACAGCTTTGGCCGTGGCCACGGTCATCTGTCTCGTGCAGCGGATCAGCTCTTCCGGAGTTGCGGTTGACTTCGGCGGAGACGGTGACATTAGGACCTGTAAAAAAGAAAGTATTTCTTTTGTATTTCGTTCTATTTTATCATCACTTTACAAATTGTTCTAAATTGAATCCTTTAATTAAATTGACACGTCCAGACCACTAGAGAAATTGCTAGTGCCAAGTTCTATCACAGCTGGTAATAGAACTCCAGATGTGTTCTACCTGTTCCCAATGAAAGCTGGAGCTAGCCAGCGTGCTCACCTCAATCTCCTGAGATATGGCTTCGATGGTGGACTCCAGTGCCCTCGTGCCCCTTGTGTGTTCGTCTTCAACAGCCTTGACGGTCTTCAGCAGTGACGTCACATTAGTCACCATCACCTGCAACGGTAACCGTTCACTTTAAAATGTCTCCGCTAAAAGTTCTGCAGCTTTAACAAAAGCGACAAAAGATCCGGTCAAATACATTGCTGTAAATACTCATTTAATTATGATGAAATATTAATTTGCATATAACATGCAGGAGTCAGACAAATAATTACATATTGGTTACCGATAACTCATTTACGAAGAATATTCCAGTAAAAGTATATACAGAAGAAATATATAATAATATGTAAATACAAAAGATAAATGTGAAGAATTTATAATAGAATTTGATTCATAAATTTATAATGTTAATGTTTTGACTGGATCTTTCTTGCATAATAGTGACCATTCAATGTTGGTTGGTTGATGATGCAAATGTTATTGTCTATGGAAATTATTTGTTGTTTAATTTCATTTTTGGAATATTGAGCGCTAATCTTGTTTAAAAATAAGTATCAAGTAACAAGACCGGCAGCAGAGTTGGATCTTGTGATAAAAAGTAATTCATACGATTATTCCCTGAGCCGTAGGTGTAAAAATATATGGAATTTAGTGCCAACTGCGCACAGAGTTCGAACTACATTTTAACACGACACAACATTTACATAATCAAAAACCCAAACCGAGTACTTAAAAAAATCAAATGTAGAAAGAAGCTTAAAGTCGTCGACTGAAAAAAGCTCGGAGTTGCCAACTAAAATAGTTTCCGCTATAAACCCGATGAACGACAAAAGCGTACATGCCCTCCTCATTGTGACCCATAAAGCTCTCGTATAAAAACACCATATGGAAAAACCGACCAGCTATGTAAAGACCCTTGCATGTCGTGGAAAAACTTAAATTTAATATTTAATCCGAGTATTACTTTTGCAGCAGTGGCAAATATGTTTGAAAAGTGAAGGCGTTGTCTTAAGGAATCCAGGCTTGTAGCGACTGAATTGGCTATTGGTAAATCTGCAATCACTTAAAATTGACTTCCATTACTTAGCTGCAGAACACACGCTATACAACTGGTCTCTACATTTTAGTCAGTTGATAATAATATATATAAATACATAATATAGTTTCTAGTTTTATGTTTGTCAATATTGGACTTCTGGAAGCTGTGACATGGCTTATGACGTTGACGTTTCGCTGTCAAATGTACGCAGAGTTGCCAGTTTAAAAAAAAATCGATTTTCAATCATCGTTTAAGAACATTCATTAGTTTAGTATGACAGAGTGTAACGCAAAATTGTGCTTTAGCGTAACATTGAGCTACGAAGCGCAACACAGCGGAGCGTCAAAATAAGCTAGCGCAATTTTAGTTTCTCACTTATTGTATTGTGTATTTGTAAATAACGTCAGTCGAAATGTGAGAAACACTTATGTAGAAACACTTTCACATACACACGCTAACAAATTAGCTTCGTCCCTAGTCAATAGGCAGGGTAGCAGTGTCAATAGGTCCCAGCTCACAACAATTAACTTCTGTTAGGGAACCGACTAAAATTCCCTTGTCCTAATCCACGCCATCTATCGGCATAATGAAGAAATGTAACGCGCCTCCTAGCGGGCGAAGAAAAGAACTGAGTCGACGTTCTGGCACCGCGCGCGCAATATTTAAAAAAGGCTATTTAATTCAAAATACTGTTTTTCGCAAATTTTGCTATTCAACTTGTGCGTGTGTCCGTGTGTCTCAAACTCCAGCATCCAGAACAGCGCCCCAGTTTAGTTTTCTGGGAATAAATTTAATTCAACAAACCTTGTTTACACAACAACTTCTATTGACATTCAATCGCGAGAGTGAAGTTTCTTGTATCTTGTTCAAACAAGTCATCTAATGTGTTCTTCATAAGTGTTTACCAAATTTCAATTAACGTTAAAAAGTGACGAAAGCCTGAAGCGATGGAGCGTCACTATCGTTGTCCCTTTCTAAAGGTACGCGCGTGAACGAGTCAGAACTATCGACATTCAAGGCGGTTTTTATTTTTATTCAAATTCGATAACTTATTCATTATATTATAATCGTCATTCCTTTTACAATCAAGTAATACATACGTATTATTACAACACAATAAAGATAATTATATAATTCGTCAGTTAATTTTACTTAACATTTCAATTAGATTTTATTTTGTAGACTGACATAGAATATCGTTAGGCGAAATGATATCAGATTTTTTTAATAATTAAAGACTTAATTACAAGATCAAATTCATCAAATTATAAAAAATTAAAGAAGAAAACATTAAAATAATTTAATTTAAAATCACAGTTAACACTTTTATTATAATATGTATCCATATATTTTTTGTGTAAACTTTTTAATAGTCCTGAACTTACTTGTACACAATAAGTTTATCAGTTAAAATGTACATTATTTATAATGAAAACGCCTTGATAATAACATGATACTAACGTCATGGGACGACGTGTTCAGTATTTAGGTACATAACCAACACCAACATTGGCTGACAGTGTTGAAGTATTACTACACTTTTAACCGTTTGACAATAACATTATACATGTCAATTCCTATGTCACACGATTAAGAAACCCACAATATCATATTTGTTTCATAATTACATAAAGACCGAACACGCAAAGCTAATATGAGCATCTAAGAGATTGATAACTAAAATTGATATTATGATAATGGTAGATATATTTCCTATCATTTATATGAAATGAGAGACACTATTTTCACAGAGAGATGCTGTGGTCGTCGCTCACTGGACCCCGTGGGCCAGTGTCGACATCGAGCTACTGGACCACACCACAGCTACGTACATTATGATAATAAAATATGATGTTTCTGAGCGACATGAATATACCTGTTTAAAGCATTTCAATAACAAAAATATACATGTGGTTTGTGTTTCAATTGAATTACTAAAGTTGATATAAAATTGACACTATTTTACTACATCTAAAGGTTGAAGGGAAACCATTTTGTAAGCTTCTCTTGTGGTGATCTTCAATGTCATTAACACTGTCAACATTACGTCAACAGCCTGCAAGTTGCAAAGCCCTATAACGCGCCCCGCGATTATTGTTGAGTGCTACCACTGCCACCGCCTCAGAGTGCGCCAATCAAAAATTATCTTTTATATGACATTATAATTAAAAAAAAAAACTATACGTACAGTTAAAACATCAAGTGCAAAACCAATAAGTATCACAGAACGAATGCAAAAGAAAAAAAACAACACAACGTGCAAAACAGTGTCAGTTCAGAATCAACTCTATTGCAATTGTTATAAGTATAGAATGCTTTAAACATATGAAGGGGGGTAATTGTCAAACACACTCGTGATGGCGTTCTAAGAACTGATAGAACAACACGCTTAATATCGGAAAAAGATGATTTTAATTTGCAAATTTATAATTGAAATTTTGCGGTATTCATCTCGTACTAATGCACCTTAGACTATCAGAGAAGAATTCTTTCGAGGTTAAGAATTTGATTGATTATTTGCAAGTCCCATTTAATTCGATATATTTTATGTGTTCGAACCGCGATAGAGCGAGCATCAGAATCGTGTTGGCTTTCATATAAAATGGGATTTATTGAACCAAAAAACTTGTCATAAATGCAAATCGACCAAGGCAACATCTCTCATAGCTCAACAAAGATGTGGAGCAAAAGACTTTTGATTGTGGCGCGATTGAAATCCCGTTTCATATTTGAGTCGACTATTATCAAAGCCGGCAATCTGACTTTTGGACAATTATTGGTAAATCAGAAAAACGAATTATTGACTTTGTATTCCATTGGCAGTTACAAAACTCTTCGGAACGACATCTTAGATAAATAACAGGTTAAGTATTAACCTTTATTTAATGCAGGTTTTGAACCGTATTCTTTGAAGGAGACGATTATATTCAAATCAATCTGTATTGACATATCAATAACATTTTTTTGTCCAAATGCACAGATTGCCACCTTTGATAATAGTCGACTCATTTAAGCCGCGTTCGAGTCGCGAATGAATGTGACGTCACAGTCGTGACGTATGCGATGACGATAGCGAGGGCGTTACACAATTGAACCCCGTTGAACAACACCATGCGCGCGTTACGTTAGTTCGCTTATTGTGGGTTAGACGGTCGATTTACGCATAGAAGTTGCGTGGCGCGGCGCCGGCGTCCCGACTAAGGTAGTTTTCCAATGACAGCACAAGAGTGCATTATTTATTTATTTAATACAAGGAGAACCAACAGCCAACTAACAAAGTATAAAAATATAACAAATAATAGAAACAAAAAGCCAATTAAAAGTCCTCACCAATATAAACAAATTAAAAACACTAGAGAAAAATATTATGCGGCATAATGCTCAACGTTGAATGTTCCAACTACAGCAACTCGAAGCGCAGTCGAGCACTCTCAAAAGTACTGCTCTCGCGTGATACTCGCAATCGATACCGACTCAGTGACAGAAAATTGACAAGTGTTTTTTCTTTAAGTTGGCATTGATCGACATTTTGTTTATATTATTGTTAGTGATATTATTTAATGTTGAAAAATTTTTTAAGGCTTTCGTTTCGTCGTAGTTTCTTAGAAATAATCAATGTTAATTAAAACTGTGCTAGCTTAGCGCACTCTGCTGATGCATTTGAAAACTAATTCACATTCCAATTAAGCTTCAGCATAATTCGGCGTTGTGCGTCACTGAGTCGCATTATGCTCTGTAATTGGAAAACTACCTAATTGTAATTGCCGGTTCGTTGCCGACAAGTCAGTTAAAATCGATTTTAGTGCACCACGAAACGACTATAAAATCGATGATATTATAACGATTACAATTGATTTAATATCTGACCGATTCGTCCTTTTTCTCTTGCACGTCTTCGACCTCCCGAAACCGATTGTTATGTATTTCGTCCAGCATCCTCAACTGCTCCTCCGCCCTGCTGTGAGGTCTCTTCCTCAGACTATTCCTGTACTGGACCACAGCTCGGAGCCTGTTCAGGTCTTCTTGCGACGTGCTCTCCTTATTCAGTATGGCTTCGTAGAAACTCCACCAGTTATCGATAGTCCCGAATTGGTTTTCCCTGTTTTTGAGGATATCTTCATAGATAGACCACCAGTTGTTCGCGTAATACTCTTGAGGGTACGTCCTGGTCAGGTCGAATATCTCCATGTTTCTGTGACTCCGCTTCAGAGTGTCGCCGCTGGTCTTGACGCTTTTGGTCAAGTTGTTCGTTGTGTTCACGTTGAGAACCACGTTCTTGTGGTAGATGCGGGCGCCGTCTGCTTCTAGAGTGTCTCTACCGTGGTACTCTTGCGTGTATTTCCTTATGATTTCCTTATAATACTTCTCTAAGAGACACAATTCCTCGTATGTGTATTTTGTGATGTCGATCTGCGTGTATACGTTCAGGATGTCTTCTATATTGACGACCTTCCGTTTGCGTCCCTCGACATGGACGTTCGCCAAAGCTTTCAGTCGCTCGATTAAAGGATCAAAGCCCTTGTAGATAAAGTCCTTTTTCGCAAATTTGATTAATTTTAAGACCATCTCTTCGTATTTTTGGTCGTACTCTAGATCCCGTTTCTTCTGTATCGAGCTGTCCACTTCATCGATGAAGGTCTGCAGGCGTGTCTTCTCTTTCTCGTATTTGTCTCTTTCCATCTTTATCTCCTCTAGAACGAGCTCGTGTCCGCTGAACCTTTGCAGCTCGCGTCGGGACTCTTCCATCTTTTCCAAGTTTCTCTTGGCTAGAGCTTTCCACCATTCCGTGTCGTCTTTGAACAGCTTCCAGAACTCAACTTTAGCTTTAATCGGATCAGCTGTCGGAGCCGATTTGACTTCAGGAGTGATGAAGATCTCGGTAGATCCTCTTGGTTCTTGAGGAGTCAGTATCATCTCCCGTTCGGGACTGTTCTTGATGGAGCATATGTTTATGGGTTTGACTTTTTTGATTTTGAAAACCGGACTTTTTAATTTAGGTTCGTCGGTCAGTTTGGGTTTTTTCGCTGGCACCGTCGCCGCCAGGGCTGCACTGGCCTCCGCTTCCGAGTCGAGGTGCTCAATGACCCTCGAGAGCGTGTGCATCTCCGTGTCCAGCTGGGTGCTGGCCCGCAGGCGCTGCAGGCTCTCATCCTTGCGTCTGCTGTCATTTCGATCGCTGAGCTGGAGACAGAGGTCGAGCAGCTTCTTGACCTCCCCCAGCAGGATGTTCTCCCCGTACTTGAGCACGCGCCAGTCCATGTCGACGATGCTGTACCTGGCGGCCGCGTTGTACCGCTCGTTGAGGCCCTCGTCCTCTGTGGTCCTGGTGGGGCGGCGCATGCGGCTCTCTATGTAGGCGACGATCTCCTCGCAGTCGTCGTGGAATATGGTCGGGGACACGTCGTCGTCCTGGCTGGAGTAGTCCAGGAGCTTGACCAGTTCCTCCTCCTGGTCGGATTGGAACAAATCGGTTTCGGAATCGCAAGAGTTGTAGTCGTTTCTCCCGTTAAGTGATCTGCGCTTTTGTCCCGGGAACGTGTTGCTATTGCCGGGCGCGCTGCAGCGCCGCCGCGGGGCTGGCGGCCGCTAGCGGAAACATTCACATTAGTGCCACAGAGTCCAATATTGACGCGCACACTGTCTCGACATCAACTACGCCTGCGCTCTACTATGACTCGGACAGACGAGGCATAATGACAAACAAAACAAGACATAAATAGATAGATATCTTATGGAATGATTCAATAAGAGCGAATTTATCTGTAGTCACGAGCGAAATGAAAACATTTAGCAACAACGATGTAGCTGAACGAACACTATGTACATACAGCTCGGATTAAAACGTGTCCCGGACAAACAGTAACATTGATAGTAGTCGAACCGGCTCTATAAAAATATTTTATTTAATTGGTTTCTACCCACATATTTGCACATTACAGCTTATTTACCTACACTGCCCCCCCACTATTCCGCTCAGGGACCGAACTCCAGGGTTACTGTCAAGCCACGCAGAGACATCAGGCTGAAGTGTCAGTGGTCCCCCCTTGGTCCATGCAGGGACCGAACTTCAGGTCTACCGTCGAGCCAAGCGGAGAGTGTCAGTAGTCCCCCCTTGGTCCTTGCGGGGAGCGAGCCCTCGGAGGCGCCAGGCGGGTGGTTACCTTGGCGGCGTGCTTGAGGCGCTGCATGTCGGCGCCGAGGCCGGGCTTGCCGCTGGCGGCGGTGGTGGCGGCGGCCAGGTCCCGCAGCGCGGCGGCCACGTCCCGCGCGGCGTGCAGCACCAGCACCTGCGGCTCCGGGCTGCCCGAGCCCAGCGACATGGCGCCCAGCTTCACCACCTCGCACAGTTGCACTAAGGACAGACCACTATTTATCAAGCAATCATTTCAGAGCAATAATTTGCGTAATTACTGGTGGTAGGACCTCTTGTGAGTCCGCACGGGTAGGTACCACCGCCCCGCCTATTTCTGCCGTGAAGCTGTAATGCGTTTCGGCTTGAAGGGTGGGGCAACCGTTGTAACTATACTGAGACCTTAGAACTTATATCTCAAGGCCCATATACGTTGTAGATATCTATGGGCTCCAGTAACCACTTAACACCAGATGGGCTGTGAGCTTGTCCACACATGTAAGCAACAAAAAAAAAAAGGTCGAAGCGCACCAAAGACCCCGAGCAAAATGGTAAAGGAATCAATGTTTATTTTTTATTTTTTTTTATTTACGGCCAATGGTTACAAGACCTTATAGCCTATCTTAAATGATCAATATATCATTAAGGGCGTGTTGCCCTCACCTATAGTGGTGACGGCGTTCTGCGCGGCGTCGGCCAGCTGCTCCTGGGTGCCGGCCGCTCCGCCCACGAGGGTCTTGGTGTCCTCCACCAGCGCCTTGGCCGTCTTCAAGATGTTCTCGCGGTGGTCAGAGAATGTGTCCGACTCCTTGTCCGACTGAAGAGTTCCTGGACGAGTACAGCATAATTCATTAAGTCCGGTTTTGAATCCAAGATGCTGCTGAGGATTTGCATAAATGTAGACAGGTTTTGATTCCTAAATAATTAATTTTTACTTTTTACACGCTTTATATTAGCTTCACTTGTATGTATGTTTGTATGTTTGTAACTGACTCCTTTAGACGCGATTTTGACCCACTTTAAACGGCCAGATTTCATTCAAACTTTGTAGATTTATCGAGGACCGATGAGAATACACTAATTTGATAAGATTATTCCATTATTCAATTTGCAAAATAAGATTTTTGCCAATTTATATCATTTTTATCTATAGTCGATAAGGCAGGAATTAATGTTAAAGTACTTAATAGTTTTAAAAATACGCTTTTATAGAAAATTTAACTAAAAAATGAAAAATAAATAATACATAGTTTCAAAAAACTAAAAAAACACGCTTTATATAAAATTCAACTAAAAAATAGAATTAATTAATTAAAATTTAATAAATTTAAATTGAAAATAGTGTAAAATATATTTTATAATCTTGTACGTTGTTACACAAGTTATCAAAATACAGTTAACTCCAGTAGGGTGACACAAAATAAGAGCAAAACACTGATAGGCATACCGGCGCTGGCGAACAGTATGGTGGTGTCCAGGTCTCCGATGATGGCGCTGATGGTGGCGGCGGCGTGGATGCAGGCCTGCGTGCCGCGGGAGCCCGCCTGCAGCCCGCTCAGCACCGACACCACCTGGGCAGGGAGGGAACCTGTACACCACGAGGTTCGGAGTACCACGCGCCACTATGTTACCGTCGCCCATGGACTTCAGCAATGCTAGGTGCAGAGCCCACACTCTCCACAAGCCTCGTTTGAAGAAGGACATTTTATAGCGCTCGGGAGACACCGTGGAGGAGAGCTCATTCCATAGCCGGATGGTACGTGGCAAAAAAGACCTCTGGAAACGCACTGTGGATGACCGCAGTGGCTCCAGGTAGTATGGGGGGGGGAGCACACACACACGTACCCTTTCGTTGACGAGCTTGGCGCTGTCGGCGACGGCGCGCTGGTTCTGCGCGATGGCGGACAGGCGGCAGTGTCCCCCCGCCTTGATCAGCTCCGATATGCTCTCGCCCAGCTCCACCACCGCTGATCGGATCCTGGACACGAAAAGCACACATTCGGTACCGCCACCACGCCAGAAGTATTTTATACCTTTAAACGAGCAATTCTTGTATATATATATATATCTAATCTGAATCTCGGAAACGGCTCCAACGATTTTTAAAAATTTTGTATACAGGGGATTTCGGGGGCGATAAATCGATCTAAATTTATTTTCAGAAAATGTTGTTTTATTCGTGTTTTCAATAATCAACTTTGTCGATAATCAACTTTATGACTCATCCCGACATCTATTGGCGAATAATAATACTATTTTTCATAATTGAGGGCAACTAACTGCTCTAAAGACACAATAACACTAAAGCCATTTCAGCAGATGGCGTTGTTAAGCCACCCGAAGCCAATGAGTGTTTGGTTTAAGATTAGACCAAGAAAATGAATTGTTTATTTATATTATTTGTGTCTTTTTAACTCACGTGTTCACTTAAAAATGCCTAAACGATCTTAGAATATTTCATAATTTTATCAATATGTAGTTCGTATTTAAATATAATTTATAAAAAACACAATTTATCAAAAAAAAACGTGTGGCACTCGGGAACTGCAGCGGTAAAGCTATTGCATAGCATTTTTTATCAACTTATGCAATTATAATTAGACAATGATAATTTAATATTAAAACAATAATAAAACAAGACCACTCTATATTAAACATTAATAAAAGCAAAACCTTAACTGTCCCCTTCACACTCATAAGCTAGACCGCGCGAGAGAGAGATGGGCAGACTTTTCATGATGCGCATGCAGTGTGACGTCACGCCACGGGCTTATTCACAAACACTACACAAGCGCAACGTGTGAATGTGTTGAACGCGAGCTACATGGTAGGCGGAGTGAGAGGTGGAAGGTTTTTTTCGTTACGGAATTTCATGATTCGGCTCTCAAGCCGCGCTCAAGGCTCGCGATATAATCTATGCAATAGCTTAAAAACGAGCAAAGCTCGGTCATCGTCTAGTTGACACTGTAGGACGGGCTGGTCGACCTGTTGGCGACGTCCCCGCTGGGCGTGGTGGCGGAGGCGCCGACGCTGTCCTGCGCGAGCTGCTCGTACTTGCCGCACATCTCGTTGCCGAGCTCCACCAGCCGCCCGGGCTCCGTCGCCGCCTTGGCCGTCTGTATCAACACAAAACTACGTTACCCTACTGCGTCTGCTGTGGCGCCATCTATCCGCTACAACTCACAAACTCTTCAACGACATTTAATTAACTTTCGAGACAACATATCGACGCTTGAAAGGCAAACGTGACTAAGCGACAACGCGTGAACTTTACAGTAGAAAATTAATTTGAAATATACATAAGAAATACCTGAAAAAAATATCTATTTTAACGAATCTAGCTGTAGGATTGAAATGATTTTAATAGACCTAGAAATATATTTTTTTGCGCATCGAATATGGTTATTGCCTATCATTTATGTACAAAGCAGTTATTGTCGCTTAGTCACGTTTGCCTTTCAAGCGTCGATATGGACTTTTTAGCGAAAACGCGAGGTGTGAAGTTATGTGAATTGTTTTATTTTGTCTATTTGTCTATTTAGTTTTTCTTCAAGTTTAAATGTGTAATAACGGTGGTTTATTAACTGTAGCTTCTCGGGATCCTCCAAAAAGTCCATTGAAAAAGTTTCAGCAAATGACCACCATTTTACTGAGATTATATTTCATCCTATATCATCTCATCTTATTTCATTTAATTTCATGTCAGTTGATTAATTTGAGTTTCTTACGTTTTTTATTATTCATAAATTGTAAATAATTAAAACGGCGAATTATAAAAATGTTATTACTTGACGCTGGCTAATGCACAATCCGTGCGGGAGCCAAAAAATAAAGAAGCAAATGAAAAGAACATAGAAAATGTAAAGGTTGGTGGCGCCCACTTAGAATTAGAATTTTTAGAAAAGTTATTTGTATTTGTATTGTGGAGTAAATAAATTCAATTATTATTATTATTAACATCAAATGAGCCGTGTGGTTGTCGAGCCACCCAGAGAATTACAATAATGCTTGGCGAAGCTGTCGAAAGGTATTATACTGGTGGTAGGACCTCTTGGGAGTCCGCACGGGTAGGTACCACCACCCCGCCCATTTCTGCCGTGAAGCAGTAATGCGTTTCGGTTTGAAGGGTGGGGCAGCCGTTGTAACTATACTGAGACCTTACAACTTTTATCTCAAGGTGGGTGGCGCATTTATGTTGTAGATGTCTATGGGCTCCAGTAACCATTTAACATCAGATGGTCTGTGAGCTCGTCCACTCATATAAGCAATAAAAAAAAAGGTAAAAACTTGACGTTTCTAGTTCGACTCATCGCTGAGGGTTACTCTCTATTCAACCTTCCTTTACAAAGACAGAGACAATCAACATACCATGTCGGTGGCCAGTCTCGCTATCTCCTTCGCGACTCCAACCATCCTTGTCTGGTAGTCGACAAACGAATCTGATTCATCGTAAGAGCTGAGCAGAGACATTCTGTTGACAAACCATAATATTATAACTACAGTTTAAAAACAAACTAAAGTACGCAATGTAATGCAATTATGAGGCAATGGACGCGCGATATCAACTTCGCTTTCCATTGCGGAGTTATTAAAAACTGTAACTCAAACTATTTGAGGTTGTTACCATTGCGGGGTAGTGACAATAAATCTTCGTTTCGCCATCGGCTTTAGACACACGTTTTTAGATTGTTATATACCCATTCAGACTAATGTAAGCTCACGTAAAGGTACTTTTTGATACTTTGAGCACTGTCAAGATCCTCACCCACCCGATCGTAAGTTGTTACCGACGCTTATTAACGTGAGCTCAACAGGGACACAATTTTATTACACATATTGTTTAAAAAAGATCGCATATAGCAAGCGAACGGTTAGGCCATATAATCTTACAAACGTATTCTTTACATTCCATCTATACTTCTATACTAATCTATACTAATATTATAAAGAGGAAAGATTTGTTTGTTTGTTTGTATTGAATAGGCTCCAAAACTACTGAACCGATTTGAAAAATTATTTCACTGTTTGGAAGCTACACTATTCCTGAGTGACATAGAGTATGATTTTTTTTTTTTAATTAGAGATCCTTACTAAAACTCCAATAATGTAATCCAAGGTGTTAAAAAAATTCCTAAAATATTCTTTACATCGCATCCCCTGCGAAAACTATTGATGATAGAATAAAATAATGTACTACGACTTTGTAGAACACATTATTATTTACAAAAAGTGTCGCGACAGCTTAAATCTAACTATTATATAGGTAATTATGCCGCAATAGGTGTTCTTTTATTTAAAAAATAAAACAACGCCAAATATGATTGAAATTTTTGTTGACTTAAGCGGAGCCGGAGCGGGCCGCTAGTATTCTATAAGAGTATGTATTTGACAATTACAATGAATTTGAGTTCAATTTTGTTGTTGTATCAACCTCTACTGTAGTTTAGCCGATCACAACAATTTGGTTAAATATTGTCAATTTTATGTCGTTTCATTGATTCAAACACTTGACTTAGATCAGTTGGCCCTTTCTGTCCGGGCTCACAGTGCACTACAAGTAATTTATAATACTAGTGGTCCCGCAGTAGTCGAAATCCGACTATAAATTATTAAAATTATGAGTTTGAACATTATTATGGTTATATATTGTCAAAGACTACTTCTATAATCAAAGATTTCGCCAAGACTACCCTATAGACAAATAATATTAAAGATAAACAATATTAACCTATTCTCAATTTGACCACAGACTTTAAACATTAAACTAAAGTTTGACAACAAACAAAGAGTATATATACATGTATGTGTGTGTGTGTCAAATACATGTGTGTGTAATGTTTTCTTAATTGATTTAATGAATCTTTTATGCGTTATTTTTAAAAAATATTAGTATTGTGCACTTCTTCTCTATATTCTCCATAAATGTGGGAAATTTCATACTCCTCCGTCCGCGCAATTTTCGTGAAAAGGGGTACAAAGTTTTTGCTTCACATATTAATATATAGATGACTAAACGATCACTACACGATAACGCACCGCGTCTTCAAGTTTAGCTGCCTTAATTTCTCCATTACAACACTCGTAACAACAAGCGGACGTCAACACAAGCTGTGCGCTCGGCTCGGCGAGAGCGACGCGCTGTACTAAATTAAAACATCAATCGCGCTTCACGACTCGCGCGCCGGGGTGGACTGAGACGCTTTTTAGTTTTGAACTGGTGGCCGGAAGGCCTTTCCAGTTTCACCAGGACAGGTGGTCGAGCAAAGGCTCAGCCAGGAGGGGTGGGATTTGCTAACAGCTGCCCGAGCGCCTCCAAAAGAGAACTAACAACTCAAGAGCAACTGTTTCGCGAATGAATCTACTACCGGATCGGAATCGCGACCCACTGAGAAGATCCGGCGAGAAACTCAGCGGGCTGCATGGGTTAGATTGCGCGTCGACCTCTTTGTCGAGTTCGACGAGTACGGTTACCGGGGTCCCTAAGCCTGCTCCTAGTGTTAGAGCTGAAGACGTCTAATGCACGCGTGTCTAGGGCGACGACGATGACTGACTCCTGCGTGATCGAGACGCATCTACCGCTAACGTTATTAACAAGTGCAATCTGCATCGCTCTGTCCGTGTCATCCGTATAGGCCCTGCTACGGGCAGTCAGACCTCTGGGTATGCATAGCGGTCTGTCACTGACCTTATTTGGTATTGTTTGATTGTAAACAATTATGTTTAAGGGATATACTTCTTTTTTTGCTTAGGTGGGTTGACGAACTCACACCCCACCTAATGTTTAGTAGTTAACGGAGCCCATAGACATCTACAGCGTAAATGCCGCCACCCACGTCGAGACATGAGTTCTAAGGTCTCCGTGTTTATAGTACAACGGCTGTCCCGGCCGTCAAACCGAAAAGCAATACTGCTTCACGGCAGAAATAGGGAGGGCGGTGGCACCTACCCGCGCGGACTCACAAGACGACCTACCACCACCAGGTTACTGGTTTATTTAAGGAATATATACTTCTGGATTGATTCAAAATAATCTTTCGCTGATAAAATTGCGCATCATTGATAAGCATCGTGGAATTTTATTTAAAAAAATTTAGCAATAGGAAACGCATGGCGGTAATATTAATTATTTTATCAAAATAAAATGTGGCTAATAATAACTAACAATCGTCAATAATAACAAATATATAAGTATATACAGAATATTTTACAAAAGTCATGTTTAATTATTAATTTTGTAACAGATATATTTTCACGTCACAATTTCAAGTTTTATCTGATATACCAGACAACTATTCCATTATTAGCAATGACCCTTACGAACAATTAGGGCGTGTTTACAATCGACTTATGTTTGTAGCTGTTACGGAAGCACATGTCCATGCGTGATCGCACCGCCACGACCGGACCGCGGGCAAAAGCTTTCGAAAAAGCACAACTAATATGTGGAAAGGAAGGCCTCGCCATATGATTTGCGTAGAAATTATATCTTATAATTTTTTATAATTTTTTACTGGTGGTAGGACCTCTTGTGAGTCCGCGCGTGTAGGTACCACCACCCCGCCTATTTCTGCCATGAAGCAGTTATGCGTTTCGGTTTGAAGGGTGGGGCAGCCGTTGTAACTATACCTGAGACCTTAGAGCTTATATCTCAAGGTGGGCCCATTTACGTTGTGGATGTCTAATGGGTCCAGTAACCACTTAACACCAGGTGGACTGTGAGCTCGACCACCAATCTATGCAATAAAAAATAAAAAAAAGATTAGCTGAATTTGTCCAATTCGTCGACATTCTCGAACCGACAAATTGCAAAATTAATTAAAATAAGAGATTAAACAGATTTTCGTTCTTAAATCCGCAGTCGCGTGTGTCCCGCGCTTTATATTGATCTGGTTCAGACATTGAATTTGGCGCCAAGCCAAACGTTACGAAGATCGAACGCCCACTAACACACAACGACACTGAGACAATTTGTATTAAGCCGCTGCAGCCATTGCAGGGCGCTAAAAGCTACTTGGTATTTTATGGACATCGCTCTAAGCGGTGGTAAACACGAGAGTTAAACAAATGTATGGATAGACACGTTTCGCAGTACGTAAATTGAAATTTATCTCCTATACATGCAGTCAAGCAAGTTTTGTTAAAGACAACTGCTTTTGCTTAATTATTATGAGAAAAATGTGTTATTATATTAATTTCGATAAATTACAGAGGGGATTTCGAAAGTCTGCACATGTGAGGAATCTTAATTTAATTTTTTCGATCTTTTGACAATGACTAAATGTTTTAAACGAATGACGAAATATCTTAACTCCAAAATAAGAAGGGAAATGATTGCAGAAGAAAACAATAATTGCATTGTAATGTCCCTGATGTTTGTCACACTGTTCAAGCAACATAGGGTATAGGTTCGCGACATCAGTGTTGAGACCGTCCGGTGCGGAGCGTCAGGTGGACGTTGTAACTAAGCTATACTCAAATGGTGATCTAACCATGAGTATAAATAGACTTGATTGATTTTGTAACTAAATATAGCTTCCGATAAAACTGTAGTGACTCAACGGCAGCGAGCCGTGTACCGCGTCGCTGGTTCGAGTCCGACCGGTGCCGGCGCGAATGGTGTACAATTCACCAACACCATGTATCGATGAGTCCCTGTGTGGACCAACCCCGACTCTCTGACGACCAGATATACCTAACGTCTCGTCGATATGAAAGGCGTGTGTTTTGTTTGGATTCCCCAAGGTCTGTCTGATCGCGAATGATGTCACCACCTGGTCGTAAAATCTAGGAATAGTCGGTTTGGCACTGAACTACACTAGTGCTGACGCAGCGCGGAACCGCCAGCTATTTGACGTCTAATATTGAGATTGAATCCAGTAGGAAAGAAGCGGTGACCGAGTAATAACTGTTTGAAACCGTCGATATAATTATACCAAACTAGCTGACCCAGCAGACTTTGTAGTGCCTCAATCGATAAATTATAGACCTAAACTTTTGTATGAAATAAACTTAAAACAAACAAAAGGAATCCGTCCGACGGGGGACATATCAAAGGGAAAATAAAATTGTTATTTTTATTTAATTCCGAGCATTTTCATATTTATCTACCTTTTAAACCTTCTCTGGACTTCCACAAATAATTCAAAACCAAAATTAGCCAAATAGTCCAGCCTTTCTCGAGTTTTAGCGAGACTAACGAACAGCAATTCATTTTTATATATATAGATATACTAGCAGACTCGGCCACACGTTGCTGTGGCTAAGGTTTTTGTTTCTAAATAACACACGGCCGGCTATGCTAATACCAAAAATTGATAAAGTAAGAACAATTGTGTTTCACTGTATTGCGCTTACTACGAAATACATTTCACTTATACTTTAGCCTCAGCAACACGTGGTGTTTAGGCCATCAAACTGTAGCTTATGTGAAACGTTGGTATTTTTAACACAGCGCCATCTATGAGATACCAATGTCAGACAGTTTTTGTAATTGTCTGTAAAAACTGATTTAAGGCGCCATCTGTTTTAGACTTATGAAACTTACAATTAATAACAAAGATCAACATAAGAAATCATTTTATTGTTAATTAATAAATATTGCGACCATTAATCGAAATAAAAACCGTTCTATCTTTCAAGTTGGATCAAACTGCACACGGTGTGCAAATTTAATTGGAAATCGGTTAAGTAGTTTAGGAGTCCATCGCGGACAAACAACGTGACACGTGTTTTATATATATAGATCAGCGGACAAGTCCACGTCGGCGGTGGCGTACCTGCGCTCCGTGAGCCTGGTGAGCGCGCGGGCCAGCGTGTCGAGCAGCGGGCCCACGGCGCCGTGCTGCGCGCTGAGCCGCCTCACCCGCTCCGCCAGCTCCTGCAGCGACTCGCGCGCCTGCACCACCTGCGCGTCCACCGCACCGTGCGCCGCCGCCGCCTGCACCATACCGCTCGTTATAATATTGCACAAGAGAAGTTTTTACTGGTAGTAGGACCTCTTGAGAGTCCGCGCGGGTGTTGTAGATGTCTATGGGGTCCAATAACCACTTGACACCAAGTGGGCTGTGAGCTCGTCCACCCATCTAAGCAATAAAAAAGGAGGTCAGCCGGCGCGACACGGGCCCGCGCGGCGGTGTACTGTACCCTGGGGTTCCCGGCGGCGTCCCTGGCGGCCTGCAGCAGCAGCACGGCGGTCTCCAGCACGGTGCGCGCGTGCTGCAGCAGCGCCGCCTGCTCCGTTGTCTCCGACACGCCGGACGCCGCGCCCACCGCGCCCGACACCAGCGGCTCCGAGTACGACACCTGGGGACGAGAAGCATTCCACTGTTCCACTGCAAGCTCTGTTAAAGTCGAGAGCTGTGGCGGGTTTTTTTTTCCTACCTAAGCTGATAGCCTTGCCTAAGCTTTGAGAGGCTATTTCAGCGTAACCTTAACTAGTAGGTGAGCTCACGGGGCTCAAACCTGAGGACGTTGCTAATACGAACCCCAGCAAGAGCAGTGCTTCGCAGAATCTACCACCGGATCGGAAACGCGACCCACTGAGAAGATCCGGCGAGAAACTCAGTGGGCTGTGTCTGAGGGTTAGTTTACTCGTCGAGCCCTTCGTCGCAAGCGACGGGTTCGACGAGAACGATGACCGGTGCTTGAGGTACCTAAAAGCACCGTTAGTGGATTGGAAGGATCCAAAATGACGTGTTTTGGGCGACGTCGACTGCTTTCCATTCTGTCCGCAGGATCGGGAATGTGTGTGGTGGGTGCGGCTGACGCACGTATTGCCTGACGCAGTGGCCCAGGTTCTCGGCCTCGGCCCGGGCGGCGACGCGCAGCGGCTCCAGACGCTCCAGCATCTCCGTGCAGCAGTTCTCGATCTGCTCCGCGTAACCTGGACGGATAATTTATTTTTAAAATCAAATTAAAATCCTTAACATTGAAGATTTTCTCCGACGAGGAGAAGCTTGCCTTCTTACACGCGCGCACGTCACGCAATGAGGATAAGGATAAGAAGTTGTAGCTGCTCGTCACAAGTGTATCCACTGAACAATTATTGGTTTAGGAACCAATTCAAAGATCCGGTGTCTCCCACAGACAATGTTCTTATTCCTGGTCAATTAGGAGAAGTGGTCCCGCATCCTCATATCGTGAAGAGAGAAACCAGTTGCCGTAAGGTTTGTGTTGCTCACACTACACCATTTTATTATCTTGTAAATCAAATAGTTTGTGAGTGAGCGTGCGTGATGGCAGTGAAAAATACCTTGCAGCGTGTTGGCCTTCCGGGGCTCCAACTCCTGGGCGACGGCCTGGATAGCGGCGTGGTCCAGTTCCCTGAGCTGCTTGTTGAGGGTGTCCAGGGCCGCCGCGCACTCGCGCTGCCCGGGGGCTTTCTCCCTGTGACACAAACAGTCGGCGGTCAGTACGGCGCGGCTCGGGACTTGAACAGCGGATGGAGTGGTGCGTGCGGGTACCGTATGTTGGCGACCAGCGCCTTGATGGTGTCGGAGAGCGTCTTGCTGTGGGCGGCCAGCGCGTGCCACTGCGGCCGGTCCTCCGGCGACAGCACCAGCTGCCCCGCCGCCTCCAGCATCGAACACGACTCCGATATGATGTTCCTGGGAGCGAAAGAGATCCCCGATCAGATCTACTTCAAAACTCTATATTCATTTAGCAAGTATTATAACGTCATAATAAAACTACTGTATACGCGCGTGTTTATGTTCATCGGGGCCAGAGGTGACGCGCGGGGGACAGCTCGCCCCGCCCCCGCCCGCCTCCCCGCATGTGTCTGACGTCGAGTGTTGTCCTTGAGTTTATCGATATTGAAAATTTAGGTTAACACTATTGTGTTATTTAACCATGACTACTTCGCTTCCAATAAGTTCAGATAGAATAAAACCTACTGAAAAAAGATACATACTGATTCCGACTTTGATCTGTCGGTTGTCTTTTCATTTGATAGTGATTGAATTGGAATTTAAAAAATATTTTTCTCTATTAGATATAAACAAGTCATTACTGATCACATTTATTTTATTTCATTAATTGCAAAATTACCTTAAGTTACATTAAACCAAATTGACAGCTGTTGACTAAATCGGTAGTTACTATCGACATTACCATAATTAACTAGGTGTCACAGCACTACCGCATTCCTCAGGATGGACATGAATTCACGCGCCTACTGTAAATAAACCGGTACTGGTAACGAACCTGCCGCACTCCAATATGTCTTCCTGGCTCCTGCGTCCCTGCTCGGATATCCTGGCCGGGATCGAAGCGAACTCCGGGCTGTCCGCGAACTGACACAGCGACTGCACCGCCTCCAGCAGCGGCCCAGTGGCGCTGGCACACCGAGCCCGGTTGGCCTGGAACCAGTGCATCTGTCATCACAGGTCGATGCCAGCAGGACGTCGTCTCTCAACCGACAGCAGATCAGAAATCAATTTCGTACTGAGCAAATTATAATGAACTATGACGTCAGAGTTCAAGAATACAATACAGTTTTTCGACCGTCGTCGACGTTAAGGTCGTCAACGCACACAACAAGTTTACTGATGGTAGGACCTCTTGTGAGTCCGCGCGGGTGGGTACCACCACCCTGCCTATTTCTGCCGTGAAGCAGAAATGCGTTTCGGTTTGAAGGGTGGGGCAGCCGTTGTAGCTATACTTGAGACTTTAGAACTATCTCAAGGTGGGTGATGCATTTGCGTGGTAAATGTCTATGGGCTCCAATAACCACTAGCACCAGGTGGGCTGTGAGCTCGTCAACTCATCTAAGCAATAAAAAAAAAACACGAGTCACTGCAGCTGTAGCCACCAGCGACGCAGTAGGTACCGCCTCTGACTGCTGGTCGAGGGACGTGGATTCGATTCCTACATAGATCTTTGTCTGGGCGTTGAATATCTTATGTGAGTATTTTTTTTTTTTTTTTTTTTTTTTTTTTTTTTTTTTTTTTTTTTTTTTTTTNGGAAACACCGTGGAGGGGAGCTCATTCCATAGCCGGATGGTACGTGGCAGAAAAGACCTCTGGAAACGCACTGTCGATGACCGCAGTGGCTCCAGGTAGTATGGATGAACTCTACTCCGGTGGCGGGCGGTGCGATGGTAAAAACGAGATGCCGGTATCATCTCGAACAATTCCTCAGAGCACTCCCCATGGAACATTCGGTACAAAATACAGAGGGAACCGAAGTCCCTCCGCAGACCCAAAGGTTCCAAACGATTCGCGAGATTGTTAGTCTGAGTAGTTGTAGTAGTTGAGTATATTCTAAACGTCTGTCAATCCATACGAGCAGTCCAGTCACCTCGCTGTAGTCCGTGTCCAGCGCCTTGATCTCCTTGACGAGGGCCGCGGTGGAGTTGGCGACGTCTTTGGCGGCCTGGACGAAGTGCCTCTTGGCTTGAGGCTCTGTGGTCTTGCCTGAAGCCACTCGGCACGCGTTACAGAGGGCGCTGGTGTGCTTGGCTATCACCGTCGCCGCCGACAGGACCTGCAGACACACACGAGATGTAAGACGGATCTACTCCAAATGGTATTCACCGACAGCGTACACAGCCGTCCAGACAGTTCGAGCACATTTACCTGTTGCTGGTTGGAGGCGGGGTCGGCCAGCAGGTTGCAGGCCTGCTGGATGGCGAGGGCGGCGCGCCCGAACTGGGCCTGGTCCACCAGCCCCGCGCGGCCCGCCACACTGGATTCTTCAGACACGGCCACCTGGAGAGGCCGGGGATTTATAGGAATAGTGAATTGTTTTACGTGACGCGTGTCGGTTGGTAGCGCGTCGTTGTACAGACGGTAGTCAGACTCACAAGATAGGCGGCTTGCGCGGCTGCCTCGACGAGTCCATGGACAGCACTGGCCACGGAGCCCACGGAGCGCGGGAACTGATCCTGGTCTGCACGCTTCACGGCACTGGCCATCGACGACATGCCCTCGCCTAATACAAATATCTATTTTAAGATTTCATTAAATCATTTTTAAGCTATTCTATAACTTTAATCGCGGGCTTTGAGCGCGGCGACCGAATCAAGAAATTGCGTAACGAAAATAAAACCTAACACCCCCACTCCGCCTACCATGTAGCTCGCGTTCAACACATTCACACGGTGCGCTTGTGTAGTGTTTGTGAATAAGCGCGCGGCGTGACGTCACACTGCATGCGCATCATGAAGATCTGCCCATCTCTCTCTCGCGCTTATGAGTGTGGAGGAGACAGTTAATGTTTTGCTTTTGTTAATGTTTATAAATATAGCGTGGTCTTATTTTATTAGTTTTAATATTAAATTATTTTTGTCTAATTATAATTGCATAAGTTGATAAAAAATGCTATGTAATAGCTTTACCGCGGCAGTACCCGAGTGCCACACGTGATTTAATTTTATTTTTTATTGCATAGATAGATGGACGAAGTCACGGCCCACTTGGTGTTAAGTGATTACCGGAGCCCATAGACATCTACAACGTAAATGCCGCCACCCACCTGGAGACATGAGTTATAAGATCTCAGTAAAGTTATAGTCCCCGGCACGTAACTTGGCAAGAGTCGTTAGATGTGCAAGTCATTTTTTAGGTCTCTTTGGTTGTCAAGCGGGACGCGGGGAAAGACGTAGCACTGTTCCGAGCGCGCATTGGTGCGTCGGTCAACCCCTGCCTCCCGCACCGCCACGTTCCGTTCGCTCCCGATTACACTTGCGTCTACTAAAGTTGTAGGTACACTTTGTTTATATTTAGTTTTTGTTACGATTTGTTATTATTGTCTTAAATTTGTTTGCATTGCCAGGACCAAATACCAATAACCATATAGTCGATTCACTCACTGAGCTGCTTGCTGTGGTCGAGCACGGCGTCCAGACACGCGAAGTAGGAGAGGTCGGAGAGCGGCTGCGCGGGCGCGTCCAGCAGCGGGCGCGCGGCCTGCACGCTGCGCCGCGCCGCGCCGCACGCCTTGTGCCCCGGCGCCGCCTGCGTGCACGCGTCCACCTGCGCACCAGCCACTCCACATACAACTCTACTCTCTACGACTCAAGTACGACAACGCTCAAGCACGGTCATGCTTCGAGATCAAATTACAAGTGTTTTGAAATTATCAATACAATCTTAACAAACTTTTTTTTAAAGGATTTTATGACCTGGTAACTAAGCCCTTTAAGTCATGTCTTATTTTAATTTATATTCTTATTTTTATAAAACATTATACTATGGAGTGAAATGAAATGAAATGAAGATGATTAATTTGAGACATTAATCAATTGGGATGAAATTAAACTGAAATGAGATGAGATGATATGGGATGAAATATAATTTCAGTAAAATGGTGGTCATTTACTTAGATTTTTTCAGTGGACTTTTTGAACGATCCCGAGAAGTTACGTCCAGAGGCTTTGTTTCATTTTCGCCTATCTGTACACTTTCACAGATATTAAACAGTTAATAAATCACCGATATTACACATTAGACCTCAAGAAACACTAAATAGACAAAATAAAACAAATTACACGACTTCACTCCTCGCGTTCTCGCCATAAAGTCCTCTTATCAAACTTCAAATTTATGTCGTACACAGAGCATATAAAAATAGAGGCTGAAGTATCCGTTTCAATAAAGCCAATCATGATGTAATAAAATTTTGAACACAAACAAAGGTAGACGAGAATAATTAAAAAAAAATGGGAATTTTAAATTTTAGTTCATTAAAAATGTTCTGTAATCAATTAGCCTATATCTCGAAATGATTTTACAATAGGGAAAACTGGTCGATAATGGAACCCGAGGTTCACTCATGGCTTGAGTGAAAATACTGACAATAAGGGAGTAGGATTTCTACAATAGCTCCACCCTAATCGGAGTTCATGACTATCGCAAGCCTTGGTTCAGTCACAGCGCGAGTCCAGGGGCCACTTTTCTACCACCACGCGCTGGACATGTGATATCACAATCTATTTAATTCACTCTAAGTCTATAAACAGCTTGGCTGTATCCCCGGCACCACCAGCGGACACAAGCCGGTCTCCTGTCATCTGCCGTGGACACTTGAGACTACGTGGAGTGTTTCAAACTCGTTAAGAAGCGCAGAAGCTCATCTCACCAGCTTGTTGATGCTGTCGGTGACGGCGCGGGCGGCGGCCGTCAGCTGGTTCTTGGCGTTCGGGCGGGATAAGTCCTGGGAACAGACGCCTATACATGCACACGTGTCGCAATACACACCACAGCATCAACGCGTCGTTATACAACCCACTAGCTTTTGCCCGCGACTCCGTCCGCGTGGAATAATTACTTTAGTATTAACGCTAAATTTTACCTCCCACTTCATTTACGTAGAAAGTGAAAATATTTTTGAATTATAGAATGTTAAGGAGCTATTAAAACCCCTATTTTGAAACATTCTTTATTGGTGCTCTGCTTGTATTGGTCTTACTTGATGTTATATAGCCTATAGCCTTCCTCAATAAATGGGCTATCTAACACTGAAATAATTTTTCAAATCAGAGCAATAGTTCTTGAGATTGGCGCGTTCAAACAAACAAACTCTTCAGCTTTATAATATTAGTATAGATAAAGTACTTTTAATGCCTTCTAATTACTTCTTTGTTGCGAATAATTATATTTTTATTGTTTAAGATCTAATAACTCTACGGTTGACCCAAACACGAGCCAGAGTGCGCCAGCTAGTATGGCAACCACCCGCGGTATATTGGTGTATCAATCACCTTTTGTTAGCGCATCGGTCACTTTGGCCTCAAATGACGTCACGTGTTTGTGAAAAATAATGGTCCGGTTCTCTGTTGTTGGAATCATATAAATGCTGTTTGGATCTTGACTCCAGTGACTAATAGTATTTCGTTAATATTATTGAATGCAAGGATGTCATTAGTGAACCAGAAGAAATATTTGTTTTGAGAGGCTATTTCAGCGTAACCTTAACTAGTAGGTGAGCTCACGGGGCGCAAACCGGAGTGATGCTAACGCTGACCCTAGCAAGAGCAGTGCTTCGCAGAATCTACCACCGGATCGGAAACGCGACCCACTGAGAAGATCCGGCGAGAAACTCAGTGGGCTGTGTCTATGGGTTAAAAAGAACTATCTTAACTCTACATTGTATCACGCGTCGTTTACCAGCCCAGAAAAGTCTGTGCGAGCAGTTATTCGCGTGTGTATTTAGAGAAGCAGCAGTTCCAAACCTGGCTGACGGACTTCGCTGTCCCGAGGAGCTTGGAGGAGTTGACGGTCACCGACTTCATGGAGTTCACCATCAACGACTGAGTCTCGCGGTCCTGTGGGCCAATACAGAATATATTATGTACTAGATGTACCCGTCCGCTTCGCTGGGCATTTAAAATTAATATTATTATTTCTCACCCCCACAAAGATTCTCATCATTAACGCCCCCGCAACTGATGTAGGGAGTCCAACACTCATATGAATATTAGCCTATCCATTAAGTACATGTATTTTCTACATGGATACCAAGTTTCAAGTCAATCGGATGCATGGTTCAGTAGTTATAACGGAACATCCGTAAAAACCTCTGTAGATTTATATATTAGTATAGATAATGGTTTATGTATTTTGTAAAGTAACTAAAACTCGTTATGTTAGTAGATAATTATACGAGGCTGTCAGGGCAAAAGTGGCCTAAGCTTATCTGAGCATACTATAGTAAGCATGGAGACAATGAGGTCTGAATTTACTTTTACACTGCCTCATAGGCAAAAACAAAACGCGCAAAAATAATGTTGACAAAGCCATCTATTATCTATGGGGCAAAACTAGGCATAGGCCGGTTTTGAATCAAAATTTATTATGTTTTAAATAAATTGCAATATAAATGTAGGATAGGCCACTTTTGTGCTGACGGCCACATATAATATTTTAAAATTATTGTTTACAATGGGAAACGAGTAAGTGGTAACGTAACCTTTACAATTTTCCAATTCTGAGCACTTGTGAGCACGCCTCTCGACAGGCGACTACGGAAAATTAAATAAAGCGGTCCAGCTGACCTCAGTTTGTCCAGCCATCTCCATGCCGACTCCGAGCAGATTGTTGAAGGCCTGCCCGAAGCTGTGGCTGGAGTCCGCCAGGGTCCGCGGGTCGTCCACGCTCTGCACCACGGCCGACGAGGCCTGGCTGAGGCCTGCTGCCGCCGTGTTCAGCTGGACTTGGAGTTCCCTGCTCAAACAAACAACAAACAGCTGTCATACATCCTAAGCTGAGAGCTTTGAGAGGCTATTTCAGCGTAACCTTAACTAGTAGGTGAGCTCGCGGGGCTCAAACCGGAGTGATGCTAACACGAACCCTAGCAAGAGCCGTGCTTCTCCAGAATCTACCACCGGATCGGAAACGCGACCCACTGACAAGATCCGGCGAGAAGCTCAGTGGGCTGTGTCTGTGGGTTAATTTACTCGTCGAGCCCTTCGTCACAAGCGACGGGTTCGACGAGAACGATGACCGAGACTCGAACTCTAGTCTCACATATAAATATTAACGCAATGGACTTCTCAACTTTTTTATTTTTTATTGCTTAAATGGGTAGACGAGCTCACAGTCCACCTGGTGTTAAGTGGTTACTCGAGCCCACATACATCTACAACGTAAATGCGCCACCCACCTTGAGATATAAATTCTAAGGTCTCAAGTATAGTTACAACGGCTGCCCCACCCTTCAAACCGAAACGCATCACTGCTTCACAGCATGAGCAACATTACCCGTAGGAGCTGTCCGTGGGCGGGAACTCGCCCATGTTCAGAATGTTGAGGGTCTCGTTGATGTTTTCCATGGCGAGGTCCAGCTCCGTGTGAGACGGAACCGCTTCCATCGTCTGCTCTAGACCCTGCGGAAGGAGAATTACTAATTAAAAGCTCTGCATCATAGTCTACATATATAAAAATGAATTGCTGTTCGTCAGTCTCGCTAAAACTCAAGAACGGCTGGACCGATTGGGCTAATTTTGATCTTGAATTATTTGTGGAAGTCCTGAGAAGGTTTAAAACGTAGATAAATATGAAAATGCTCGGGATTAAATAAAAATAACAATTTTGTTTTTCCTTTGATGTGTCCCCCGTCGGACGGATTCGTTTTGTTTGTTTCAAGTTTATTTTATACAAAAGCTTAGGACTTTTATTTGTCGATTGAGGCACTACGAAGTCTGCCGCTTCAGCTAGTTTATAATACAAAGCATGCACATCTGACTTACGTGCGTGATGTCCTTGGCTATGGAGGCGAGTGCGGCGCTGTCCACCTGCTCCGAGCTGCTAATCTGCTTCTTGACCGTCTCCACGAGGGTCAGGGACGAGTACAGGACCTGCCGCCCTGATAATATCACTCTGGAACAATAATTGAATGGAATTATATTGAAATTCAATTATTATTTTTTTATTAATCTAGTTGCCTATGGGCTTCAGCAATGCCAGAGGCAGAGCCAAGCCGTTGCCTACTGGAAATTAATACATAAATACATAGTAATATTTTGTAATTATGTTGGAATTGAATGGTAATCTTATACTTTTAAATGAGAAATTCTTGTATATATATAATCTGAATCTCGGAAACGGCTCCAACGATTTTTATAAAATTTAGTATACAGGGGATTTCGGGGGCGATAAATCGATCTAGCTACGATTTATTTTCAGAAAATGTTGTTTTATTCGTGTTTTCAATAATCAACTCTTCCCGACATCTATTGGCGAATAATAATACTATTTTTCTTAATTGAGGGCAACAATAAGATGGCGTTATCAAAAAAAAACCGGTCATCATCTAGTTACTACATAAGGAGCGGGTGCGGGTACCTGTGCGCGCGGGGAGGCGGCGCGGCGGCGGCGGCGGCCCGCAGCCCGTGCGTGAAGTCCCGCAGCGCGTGCGCGAGGTCGGGCGCGGCGTGGGAGCCGCTGGCGCCGGACACGAGGCGCGCGGTGGAGCTGGCGGCGGCGCGGGACGCAGAGTTCATGGTGGCCGCGGCCCACTCCGCCTGCATCAGTGAGCTTACTGTGAGTTTCTTAACGTTCTCGATAGCGTAAAAGTTAACTCATATTTGTATGGAATGGGATCGTTTGCGTACGTTTGCCAAATTCGAGAACGGCTGGACCGATTTGGCTAATTTTGGTCTTGAATTATTTGTGGAAGTCCAGGGAAGGTTTAAAAGGTTAGATAAATACGAAAATGCTCGAGATTAAATAAAAATAACAATTTTGTTTTTCCTTTGACGTGTCCCCCGTCGGACGGATTCCTTTTGTTTGTTTTAAGTTTATTTTATACAAAACTTTAAGCCTTTTATTTATCGATGAAGGCACTACGAAGTCTGCCGGATTAGCTGGCACAATTGATATTTTCATTTCAAGTTTCGAAATGAGAGGCAATGTACACGTTCTGATGTCTGTGGACTACGGCAATCATTTACAACCAGACGAATTTTAAACTCGGTCACCGAACTAGCAAATGTTTATATAGCTAGATTATTCATTATTTTTCTTCAATGTATTTGACTGAGGCGTCGTCCCCACATCTCCGAGCCTCACCGTCTGCCCGGGTAAGGGTTTCAGGTCGAAAGCCCTGACCGCCTCCTCGAGCTCATCAAGCTCCTCTTGCAGGGATTTGATGATCTCCGCCGCTGCGTCCAGCTCCAAGCCCTTGCAGGATATCCTGGCCCTGCTCACTGCGGACCTGGGGGCACGAAGTATGGAGTAATGTTAAGTTTTGACGAGGGGTTGGGGAATTGAGTAAGAGAACCCTAGAGTACTTCACTATCACGACGTTTCGCTATTATATTTACAACAAATTGATTGTTTGATTGTAACAGACGTATCCGCTTGTAAAGTAACCAAGTTGAGATTTTATGGTTGTGGTTGGTCCACCAGTTGTCGTCGTGGCCTAAAGGATAAGACGTCCGGTGCATTCGTATGTAGCGATGCACCGGTGTTCGAATCCCGCAGGCGGGCACCAATTTTTCTAATGAAATACGTACTTCACAAATATTCACGATTGACTTCCACGGTGAAGGAATAACATCGTGTAAGAAAAATCAAACCCGCAAAATTATAATTTGCATAATTAGTGATGGTAGGACCTCTTGTGAGTCCGCGCGGGTGGGTACCACTGCTCTGCCTATTTCTGCCGTGAAGCAGTAATGCGTTTCGGTTTGAAGGGTGGGACAGCCGTTGTAACTATACTGAGAACTTAGAACTTATATCTCAAGGTGGATAGCGCATTTACGTCGTAGATGTCTATGGGCTCCAGTAACCACTTAACACCAGGTGGGCCGTGAGCTCGTCCACCCATCTAAGGAAAAAAAAAGATTCAGAGTGGTCAACAGGGGGGCGCTTACCTGAGGTCGGCGCAGCTTGAAGTGTAGAGCTGCGTGTTGTCGGCCAGGTGCTTGGCTGCGGAGGGCTCGCTTACGGTCGGCAGGGCGCCTCGGGCTGCTGAGATCACGTGGCCACTTGGCTGGAGGACATAGTCACAAATTGGATTCCATACTACAATTTCAATGCTAATTGTCGGCAACATGTGTAATATTTGATGATGGATGATGCCTTCAGCTAAAGAATTTTGGCAAAAAATATAACAAAGCCGTTGATTTCTCAGATTGTTACACCAAATTCATTTAAACAACAAGGAATTCTAAATACTTTACTGAAAAGAAAACGGATAAAAAGATGCGGCTTAGTACAAAAGAGTTGGCAGTATGCACTAAGGTCTCTTTGCCTGTTCAAAAAAAAAATCGCTTGTTTACTGACGATAGTTGAATGTGGCAGCGTCATAAGAAAATACTGATGGAATGGTTTCATTTTTCAATTATCGCAATTATCGTTGCTATAAACAATTGACATCACATTCACTTTTCACTGAACTTCATACTTGACGAAAACATGTAAACGTATTATTGTATAGCAGCTGTCCACGCGGAGGCCGATTGTGCCTCTTTGTCGCTCGTTGCGCGCTCTCGCTTGCACTTAAAGACTTAAATGGAACGCCTCAGAGCGAGGTATCGCCGCACGAGTCGTGTTTTTTCGTGCGTGCAGCCGGCTCCATCGAATTATAAAACGTTGTCACGTCAAAAATGAAAAAAAAAAAGGAACTAAAGCGAAGTTGAGCTGTTCTAACGTATAGTTACCTGTAAGAAGGCCTCTGATGCAGAGATGAGGTCGAGCCTGGCCGCTGCCTGCGTCGGCTTCACGTTGGACACGTTGACAGCTTCCACCATGCGGGGGAGGTGCTCGTTCAACACTTTGCACTCTTCTAGCAGGGTCTCCTGATGGTGAGAAGTTATAAAATCACATTTAGGTTTTATAACTTTGGGTATGATTTTTTTAAAGAGATTTTATGACCTGGTAACAAAGACCTTTAGGTCATGTCTTATTTTAATTTGTATTGTTATATTTCTGAAAAATGATCATATGGAGTGAAATGAAATGAAGATGAAATGATATGAGATGAAATATAATCTCAGTAAAATGGTGGTCATTTACTAAGATTTTTTCAGTAGACTTTTTGGAGGATCCCGAGAAGTTACGTCTAGCAGCTTTGTTTCATTTTCCCACATTTGTGCACTTTCACAGATATTGAACAGTTAATAAACCACCGTTATTACACATTTAAGCCTGAAGAACCACTAAATAGACAAAATAAAAGAAATCACACAACTTCACTCCTCGCGTTCTCGCCAAAAAGTCTTTGGGTATGAAAGAATAGAGCACAGACACTCCACTCCGCTCACGCAAAGGGTTGCGTTTCGAGCCGCCCTGTTCTGAAACCGTCTGTATTATCTGTACTATTGTACACAAGAGGGCGCGTCGGGACTTTTTGGCGGGAATGCGAGGAGTGAAGTTGTGTGATTTGTTTTATTTTGTCTATTTAGTGTTGCTTCAGGTTTAAATGTGTAATAACGGTAGTTTATTAACTGTTTAATATCTGTGAAAGTGCACAAATGTGGGAAAATGAAACAAAGCCACTGAACGTAACTTCTCGGGATCTTCCAAAAAGTCCACTGAAAAAATCTCAGTAAATGACCACCATTTTACTGAGATTATATTTCATCCCATATCATCTCATTTCATTTCATTTCATCCCAGTTGATTGATGTCTCAAATTAATCATCTTATATCATAATAATATGAATATAAATTAAAATAAGACATGACTTAAAGGTCTCAGTTACCAGGTCATAAAATCCCTTAAAAAAATACACAAGAGGGCGCGTCGTTACCTGAGAGTATCTGTTGGTGTTGTACTGCGTCGCGTTCTGGGCCGACGTTATCAGCTGCGTGGCGCTGGAGGTCGCCTGCCGGGCGCTTTCCTGTCAATACAATAAGTTTCTATAATGATATATTGCTAATATGTCACTGCCCACTGACTTTCTCGCCGGATCTTCTCAGTGGGTCGCGTTTCCGACCCGGCGGTAGATTCTGCGAAGCACTGCTCTTGCTAGGGTTCGTGTTAGCAAAACCTTCGGTTTGAGCACCGACATTGCGGTTCTCCAACACGGATCGGGGTGGCAAAATGTGACATGTTCGGCGTGTGGTGTTTAGCAAAAAGCGCGTTTATTACAAGGGATTGAAGGCTGTTGAATAGATATATACCGACCTGCAGCCTGGCCACTTGTGAGCCGACGATGTCCTGTCCCTGCGCGTAGTCGGCGGTGATGAAGCGCAGCTCCTCCGCCGCTTTGCGGAGCACCTCTTGCTTCTCCCGATCCTGGGAGGAACAGATGACGCGAAGCCGTTACGATTTCACATTTTCGAAATGCAAATGCAATGCTATTAATGCAAGATTTATTGTACACTGATAACTATTAGAATAGTTAGTAAGAAGAATAGTAGAAATGAATGGTAGAAAAAAAAAGGATAATAGTTGATAAAAGCAAGGGCACAGCTACTTCTAGCAGACTTACGAGAAGAGATTCAGTATCATTCAAAGTAATGAATGCGTGAAAGAGACAGGAATTAAATAAGTTAATCAAAGTACCTACAGTTTTATATTAATATATGGACTTGGCTATATTGAGACATGAGGCTGAAGTCTCAAGTTTACAGTTTATCGGCTGCAGCCCATAGACACTGGAGCGAACGGACGCAATATCAGTACTGAGGGGGGGAGAGAGCATGGAGCTGTGGTTTTGGGACTTGTGATATGTAATGCAATGTTGTATCTATCTGTATAGCCATAAGAATCATATTTGATTGCAAAAAGACATTTCAATGAGCGCGTTATGCTCAGCAGATCGACTAAGATGTTGAATTCTCCCAAATTTTATAAGGAATTTCTGCTTAAACAGCAAAGTGCGGAGGCAGGGATTCTGTAGATTATGCCACATAATTTTAAATTTAGCTATTATTAGATACAAGTTTATAGATTAAGATTACAGGCAGCGGCAGAATAACAGCGACAGTTTCAGCTATCAAAAAGCTGAGCCGCGGCCTTTTTATCTCCACTGTGTTAGTATAGTATATTGCAATATTGTTTAGAATTAGAATTTTGTTGTCATTGAAAAGTTATTTGTATTTGTATTGTGGAGTAAATAAATGCAATTATTATTATTAATTTCCAGCATCGTCAACTTCTTACAGGGTTCTTGGTCTACCAGTTACAGCTCGGAGTAGCGTACCTGTGGCGAGGAGGCGCACTGGCGGGCCGCCTCCACCATGCGAGCCGTGGCGTCGGCCAGCAGCTTGGCCGCGGCTAGGAGCTTGCGCTGGGAGTCCGACGGTGACTCCTCGGCCTCGGTCTGTGGAGGAGACGAGCCACGTCAGTACCATACGTGTCGACACGACCCGGCGCCGGGAGAGTGTATGAGGAACTATATAGATCAGCGGTCGGGGAACCGGGGTAAATTACTCCAAATGGGGTAAAATGAAATTTTCGTGAGTAAAAAGTATATATTGAAGTGAAACTTCGTTAGAATCGTTGCGAATTCAAACTCGATGGAACGAAATGAAAAAAACGGAAAAAATTATTTATTTTTTCTTCAAAATTATAATATTATGAAAGATGCTAAAAAGAAGCGATTTCGTTTTTTTTATTCTTCGCCATGGGGTAATATCAATTTACACAAAAATATTTTGGGGTAATAATTAAAGAAGTTCCCCGACCGCTGCACTAGATATGGCAACCTTGATGTTGGTGATGAGCAGCGCCGTGGCGTGCCCCAGCTGCCTGGCGTGGCGCAGCATGTCTGCGGGCCCGGCGGCCGCCAGCAGCCGCTCGTGCGCGCCCAGCACCGCCTCCACCGCGCGCCCCGCCGCCGCCGCCGCGCCCCCGCGCTCTGCACACAACACAGTACACAATTTATGTCAGGGATTCCCAAACTTTAGCGGTAGGTAACGACTTGGCTCTGCCCCTGGCATTGCTGAAGTCCATGGGCGACGGTAACCACTCACCATCAGGTGGGCCGTATGCTCGTCTGCCTACAAAGGCAATAAAAAAAATTGTCTACTACCCACTTTGAGAACATATTCTTTTTAGCGCCCCCATTCTGGGTCTCTTACTGCCCCCCTTTAGGCCTTGTGGGCGCTACAAGAGGGCGCTATCGTCCACTTTAGGAAAGGCTGGTTTATATTAACTAACAAATATCGTTCAAGGTGAGCTATTCATTTAAAACTTCTAATTAACTAAAAGCTGTAATGTTTATTTTTTATTTTTTATTTCTGTTTTGATAATTTAACGCAAATCTGAATATTCATTGGACAATTATTTAATACCTTTTGGAGGGTACTTTCATTACTAGACTCGTAGAACAGAAACTACTGATTACACTCGCTCTCGTGTCATCTCGTATTGTTAGTTACCTATTAATGTCATTACTCAATCAATACAGTGTTTTTTTTATTGCCTTTGTAGGCAGACGAGCATACAGTCCACCTGATGGTAGGTTGTCACCGTCGTTCATGAACGTTAGCAATGCCAGGGGCAAAGTCAAGTCGCTGCCTACCTAGTGTTCGCTGTCTAGCTTGAGTCACTCAATTTATGAAACAAAAAACCGTGGATCCAGGAACTGACCAAGTTGACAGTGGGCCAGCAGCCTCTCCAGCTCCTCGGAGACGCAGTGCGCGGCGGCGGCGAGCTGGTCGCGCGCGGGCGCCGCCGCGGCCGGTGCGGGCGCGCAGGCCTCCACCAGGCGGTCCACGGCCTGCGCCACCTGCCGCGCCGCGCTCGTCAGCTGCTCGCGACACGCCGCGCTGTGCAGGGTGGGCGCCACCACCTGACACACACACACAACATTACGTTACACTTTTTTTATTGACTTTATGACCTGGTAACTAAGACCTTTAAGTAATTTCTTATTTTTATGAAAAATGATAATATGGAGTGAAATAAAATGAAATAAGATGAGATTATATGTGATGAAATATAATCTCAGTAAAATGGTGGTCATTTACTAAGATTTTTTCAGTGGACTTTTTGGAGGATCCCGAGAAGTTACGTCTAGTGGCTTTGTTTCATTTTCCCACATTTGTACACTTCCACAGATATTAAACAGTTAATAAACCACCGCTATTAGATATTTAATCCTGAAGAAACACTAAATAGACAAAATAAAACATTCACACAACTTCACTCCTCGCGTTCCCGCCAAAAAGTCTGACGTTACACTGATCACTAGGGGTGGCCTGACTTACTAATGTTCTCATTATACGGCAGCCTCAAAGTGTGGCCAATATTATATCAGCAACTGATGTTAGACTAAGACACAAGACGAATGATTGTCCAGACAATGAGCGCATCGTCAACCCTATTGCTTATATAGGTGGACGGGCTCACGGCCCACCTGTGTTAAGTGGATGACAGAAGTAGATGGCGCCGCTCAACTTGAAAAACCATGGCCTAAGTCTCAATTTTATAGTACAATAACTGCTCCACCCTTCAAGTCGAAACGCATTACTGCTTCACGGCAGAAATAGGCAGGTTGGTGGTACCTACCCGCGCGGACTCACAAGAGGTCCTACCACCAGTAATTACGCAAATTATAATTTTTCGGGTAATAATATCAGACCAGCCTGAGCTAGTCCGTGCGGCTCATTACCTTGGCGCAGGCCACGAGCTGGCTGGTGGCCAGGGCGCAGTGCGTGGCTGCGGCTATGATGTTGTTCTGCAGCTGCTGGTCGTCCCGGCACTGGGCCGCCACGTTCTTCGCTTTCAACACTAAAGCTGCCGTCGTGTTGGCCACGGCTTTGGCGAGAGACAGAAGGATGTCCTGGAAGGAACACCGAGTCGTCTAGATTTATACTGCCTACATTTAAACAAATTGATTCTTAATGTTAAAAAAAAAAAGGATTGTGTGGTTTTATCAAACCACGGTAAACGTGAAACTTTTTTTCACATTATAGACATTTAACTCTGACAAACAACATTTACATTAAACACTGACAAAAACAAAAACAAAATAGCGTGGAGCACTGGCACTAATGAGTAATAGTCTATACACTACACGGTCAGCCGCTGCGAACTATAGGCGCCGCCATATTGGCCTTGGCTGTTCTGACGAGCGTCTTTCACTTTATCCCTACTCCGACCGTCACGCGACATGCAACACACAGACGAAAAAGTTTGAGACGATGTAATATAATTTTCACTTTAAAAATAAAAATAAAACAAACATATGAATTACTCTCAATCAATCTTAAGAATGTTCAAGATTCATAGTTCTGCGTGTGTAGTATAACGGTTATCTTCCTATATAGCACTAGTAAATATCTGCCGCGCTCTGCCGGTGCTGTATGAGAGAACGCTACTGATCCGTCTGCGAAGTCATAGTATTGTATTGACACTGTTGGAGTTTGAATATGAAAGTAATGGCAGGCAACATCTGATACATGTAGGTACACATGTAAAAATTGTAATAGTGTACCAAAGTATTTGCAATATAATAATATTAGCCTTGAAGCAGTGTTTTTAAATAGCTTCTCCCCTAAAGAACTCAATCCCCTCAAATTTAACCGTCCAACAGACACATATATTTTAAAATTATTATTGAATATTGTTCTTTCAGACTTCAAGCCGTAATGCCCTTGTATATTATACAAATTTTTACTCTTCTAATTTTACAATGACTATTTCTAGACAACTAACATAATTACATTGGTACGCAGATCACTTATAATTTATCTGATGTATCTGTGACTAACAATAAATTCTACGCTCCCACCGTAAATCCGCAGGACTACAGTTGACCAAAAACAAATTTTCGTTATTTAAAATAGTGTCTAATGCAGTGACTTCGGCAAACATATCCGGGTCAGAAACTTTTGCAATAGTTGAAGCATTTATTGGCTAGTAAATGAATCAAGCTAGCTTTGTTGCAACGTAATCTCTTTTGATTGTTATAATTTGCAACTGTAAAGTAGGTATAGTAATATTGATAGAACACTCACAATGTTTGTCATCGAAATGTGGCGTTGGCAACATTTCAATTCGTGCGAATTTCTGAATTTTTTTACTTTCAATGTAATTTACTATTATATCATCACATAATATATATCAGTATGGTTGACTACTAGTGCAAATCTAGGGATGCACTCACTTTTGCTAGTGTGTGTACGTTATATAAATTATACCGAAAAAAAAAAGTTTACGAGCGATTCTATACTATACTAGCTCACCCGGCAGACTTCGTAGTGCCTCAATCGATAAATAAAAGACTTAAACTTTTGTATAAAATAAACTTAAAACAAACAAAAGGAATCCGTCCGACGGGGGACACATCAAAGGTAAAACAAAATTGTTATTTTTATTTAATACCGAGCATTTTCATATTTTTCTACCTTTTAAACCTTCTCTGGACTTCTACAAATAATTTTCGAGTTTTAGCGAGACTAACGAACAGCAATTATTTTTTATATATATAGACTATACTATACTTCTACGGGTACATATTTATAGTGTTCTGTGTATGTAGCAGTTGCGTAGAAAGCAGACAGGCTTACCATCAACCCTATAATAATATTAATCAATCCACACATCACCCATGACAGGATCATGAGGTGAAATCTGATAAATAAACCTCTTTCAGACTTCGATAAAAAAAAAAGACATGCCATAGCGTGTCACGGGTTCAAGACCGCTGCGTTCTCGAGTGATAATGCTTCACAGTCCTTTAACAATATAGTGACATCGTTAATAGCACTGTCAGCAACTATAATCAATTTGCTCGTCGACCCAAAAAGGCTGACGTGTCAAATAATTTAGTTTTATGTATTTTCAGAAAGCGAGGGAAGTATTAGTAAAAAAATTTCTTAATTAATTTTGTCACTACTTCTACAGACAGTTAGTCGCAAATAAAACTCAGTTGAGAAGTTTTTTAAATGCTTTTTTATAATTTAATAGATTAAACAAAACATTAGAGGCAGTGACAAAATCAACAAAAAAATAATAATGTAAAAAAAAATATATTAAAAACCCACAACCTTATTACGGACACTGACGTTGCTTAATAATTATTGACCAACGGTTTAAAAACAAGAAAAAATATATTAGTAATGTCGATATTAAAAAGGCAAACTCGGTACAGTAATCAGTTGCTTGAGAAATGCTCCCAGAGGATATATGATAGATAACCTTATCAGAAGTACTTGTGGAGAATTCTGCTAAATTTTATGTTACTAGCAGATTTCAACTTCAAATTGAAGTTGTCAGCTTTATGGATTTTTCTAGCCTTTCACACCAGATGAGGACTGAAGCGTCTGATTTCTATCATCGCTCATACAGTACACCTGACGTGAGGCGGTTACAACAAAGGTAATGCTAACTTTTGAAAATCTAACGTAAAGGTCTTTAAAAGAATAATATAAGAGAGACGATTGGTCAATAATTATTAATATAACTGTGCAGACTAAGTTTAAAGTAAGTAAAAACTTAAAAAAATATTTCATTATTAAATTAACTGACAAAAATATAAAAATAAACATTTTAAAATGGCAATTTTTGTATTTGTACGATCTGTTGTTTATGGCAATTTCATTAAATTAATCATGGTCAGTAGATTTAGTTTTTTTTTTGTTGTAATGGCTTCATTAAAGCATAAATACACCAAATCTATGGTTTGGCCCTACTATCTACATTTTTAATAAAAAAAAAGCTATATATATATGCTTATCATATAATATTATTATTATTATTTATTCAAAAATTCAGCTGACACATGTTTATTTATTTATTTATTTATAAAAACGTAAATTTCTCTCACTAAAAAGCATTACCAATTCTATATTATTAATAAATAGTTCAGAATTAATGATTACTTATTAAATATAGATACCAAATTAACAACGATCAAAATTTCATTTTCAAAAGTCCATTTAAGACTAGAATCATTAAAAGCACAGCTACTGTGATACTAATAATAAGAAATTATTTTTCAATTATTTGTCATGTAAAATAGGAACTATTTAGTTACACCATCGCAAACCAAGTAACCTAAGTTCCAAAGAGAAAAACCAATTGATTATCATAATAGTGTAACAACTGATTGTCTTGAATTGTTTTTTTTTTTTGGTGGCGATTTATTTTCTATTTATCTAGGTGTTTAATACATATCTATGTATTTGTTTAAAAACGGTAGTACTACTAGTATTTATTAGTCTCTCCAAGTCTGAAGATAGTACAAGTTGAAGATGTTTATATATACGTGTCTCCAAGAGGCACGACTTGCTTTATCAGACAATATTCCTGATTAAAGATATGTTTCTCTATTTCTGTTTGGAACTGAGTTATCTACGGGTATTCTGTGATGATTCATCCATACTCAAGCGTCGCGATCACAAGGAACTATATTATTTATATTAATTTATTATTTCAATTTTAGTTTTATATTTTCGATTAAATTTTCTTTTTTGTTTTTATTTTTACCTACCCCCAGTAATGACAGAAATGTAAGCTTTTGCGGGTATAATTTTTGTGACACGACTTTCCTTCGTTGTAGGAAAACATTCGCGAACATATAGAACATAAGATGTGTAGTTTTTTTAACGAAGTCTGAAAGTGGATCTGTTTTTCAACGCCGGTATCGTCAGTCATACAACTCCAGTACACCAGCTACCTTTCCAACTAAGTCACAAAGACCAAATCGTTCATAAACTTGTTTTCACCTTACTACTAGTGGTAAACGAGACTGGTATGCCATTATCATTGACAATAAACTAACAACGTAGCTGTCAGTTTCGAACCGAACACATTATACGACTTTTGAATCCGAAAATAATCATGTTTGCTTCGCCTTTGGCCTTATGCGCAAGAGCCGCCCGTGATAGATACCGCCATATATACCCAAAAGTAAGATTTCAAATAATTTACAAATGTCATTAACAGCGTCTTTCCCCAGTTAAATACATGTCTTTATCAAATGCTGGTGAGTCCCGCGATCATAATTATCTTGTAACATTGATAACCAAGCCCGGCCTTCTTTACCTCCTTATAAAACAATTTACATTTGTCGCGTGACAAACGGTTAGGATTATAAAATGATCAATTTAATTTCAACACGCAACCGTATACAGATTATATATAAAACTACCCAAAAAGCAATTCTAAGCGTTGTTTGTTGAATAAAAACGATTGTTTGATCACGATTTTGCGAAACATTACTCGATTATTCGAATATCGGTTTATAAAATCGAATAATTCGAATATTTATTACTAGCGACCAGCCCTCGCTTCGCTTCGGAAACATTAAATTTTATTATTGATTATTTACGACAAAAATTATCGACTCAAAAATAACAGTATTTCTAAACTATTTAATGGATGTTATTATACATATAAACCTTCCTCTTTAACCACTCTATATATTAAAAAAAAAAACCGCATCAAAATCCGTTGCGTCGTTTTAAAGATTTAAGCATACATAGGGATATAGGGACAGAGAGAGCGACTTTGTTTTTTACTATTTAGTGATTTGTTCAGATCATCAGACTAAGCACCAATCACAAGGCATGACGTCACGTGGCCCCAAGTGACGTCACGTGTAATGAAATGTCGTTCGTTTCATCCAGTATGGTCACAAGGGGGAGTATCGGGACATCTAATATTGCCGACAGTTTACCTAGAGAGGACTGATTAAATTGAAAGTGAAATATTCGTTTTGGCGAGTGAATCACGCGGGCACCGCCGAATATCCTTTTTTTTATTTTTATTGCCTAGTTGTGTGGACGAGCTCACAGCCTACCTGGTGTTAAGTGGTTACTGGAACCCATAGACATTTACAACGTAAATGCGCCACACACCTTGAGATATAAGTTCTAAGGTCTCAGTATAGTTACAATGGCTGCCCCACCCTTCAAACTGAAACGCATTTACAGCTTCACGGCAGAAATAGGGGGAATACTATGCTCAAATTACATTTCCATTGCGATACTATCGACGTCACCGTGCGGGGCCCCACCAGCTACCACCACAGATCCTCCGAAACCGTTTTAAAATAATCTCTTTACAAGCTACTGCGGCTATACCCTCAATCCTGAGCGCATTACTGGGAATCATCGTCGCAATCATACGGCCACAACCACTGAATCAGAAGCACGATTATCACGAAGATTATCGACAGAATACATAAGATATTCAGCCAGTTCTCTTTCCACAGCATCTGTAACTCTAGTTCGAAGCACTGGCAGTGCTGGCAGCACCTGGGAGACGAGCACGGGCGGGCGCCGCGGTCGTGCCCGCCACGCACGCGGAACGTGGGGTTGTACACGATGCGTATCTCCGTTTTGGGTCTCGGTTGTCCCTCCGAATTATTTAAGATTTCTGTTTTGCGGTCGCTACCGTCACTACTAGTGTAGTACTTCTCGCTTTTCTTCACGAAATTCTCGAAGCGATCGTTCTTTAGTTTCGATAGGCTCGTCTTAGTGAAGCTGGCTTCGGATTCCTCATAGAACGTCTCCTTCGTCGTCAGCACCCGGTTGTATCTATCCGGGTTTAGGATTTTGAGGTTCAGAGCGCCGGCCACGCTCACGTCGGGACCGGATTTGGTGACGTCGTTCCTGATGCTGTGACATTCGATCTTCTTATCCTTGTATCGATTGAATCGATCGTTTATATCGTTCTTATCGATATTGTTCGATAGAAAGAACCGTTGCCTTAATATATCGTTCTTGGTCCGGCGGTGGAGGTTGACGCTGGAGTAGTCGTGTTTCGGCGGGTCGTAGTTTACATTGGCGTAGTCGTGATTAGAAAAATCATTTTTGAAGTTGTATATCTTGTCCGTGACCGTCGGCGGGGGGCGCGGGGGGCGGCCGGGGGCGAAGCCTATCGGTTCGTAATCGCTGTCGCTGTTATTCAATTCGGTTTTGTTATCGATTTTCTTATCGAGATAATCGACGCACGTCCCTATGATGGACTCTAGGTCCGCGTCATCAGTGCGGTTGTTGTGGAGGTTGGCCGGCCTTCCGGGGCGTAGCACGGCGTCGCAGTAGGCCAGGCTCCTATAGTAGTCACTATCGGACTCCTCCTGGATGGCGTCCAGGCCCCAGGTCCTGGTGACGTCGACGTCCTCATACACTCCGTCGTCGACTCTACCATCGTCGAAATCATCTCCGAACTTGTCCTTACTGAAGAAGACGTTGTAGAAGTTGTCGTAGCAGTAATTGAGTTTCCTGTAGAGGAAGGATTTTTTCTTTTTATCCGGCTCGGTTACCTGCGTCTGCTTGTCCTCCTCGGTCTCCTCCCCGATGGTGTACAGCACGGACGTGGACGCCTCCCCGACCCTGGAGGCTGCGTTCAACAGGTTCTGGCGCGGCTGGAAACGACACAATATTAATAATAAGTATATATGTATGTATATGTGATTGTGTATATATGTATATATGCTTTTTGTGTATATATTCGTAACTTAATATAAATTTCATTGCACCTACAACTATTTACTCTGCACCACCTTTGGTTGCCTGGTAGAGAATGCCTTAGGCATTAAGTCCGCCAATGTAAATTTAACATAAAGTGTAATAAATAAATAAATAACCCTCGTCCAACTTAGGACTGTTTTGAGACGTGAGGTCAGCTTTTATTTTTCCTGTTTAGGTGAATGGACAAGCTCTCGGCCTACCATGGGTTAAGTGATTGACGGAGCCCATACACATCAACAACGCAAATGCAGTTACTCACTTTAGAGACATGAGTTCCAAGGTCTCAATTTTTACAGTTACAACAGCTTATCAGGGATGTTTGCAGACGCGCACATAGATTGTTTTTACGCTACCATGCGTAAGAGGTGTGCATCTCTGGTAAACAGAGTGAGGGCCAGCTCCAACAGTATCCTGAGCATGATCGCAAGCAGGCTGGACTGTATATACATGGGTCGCTGTGGTGCCATCTCCCATGGGATGTTACGACAGTAATTCATTGTAATGTAAATATAACTACTAACATAGGTCTAAGTCTTATTAACAATTTATATGAGTCATGGTTACTTGCAATAAAAAAAATATTATTATTATTATTAAAATGTATTTCTGCTTCACGGCAGAAATAGGCAGGGTGGTGGTACCCACCCGCGCGACTCACAGGACGTCCTATCACTTCTAGTTTCGTCGAGATCAAAATGTGTATAAAAGTTTTTCACTTTACGAATGAAAAGTGGAGAGTGTCAGAGGCAGGTCGGCCCCGGCAAGGTGTCGGGTTGGTTACCTCCTTCGTCTCCGGCTCGGCCGCCTTCAGCAGGTCGGTGAACGCGGTGCAAAGTTTCCTGGTGGCGTCCAACAGTCTGTCTCCGTTGTCGGAGTCGTCCATGAGGGCTGCGATCATCCTGACCCCGCGCGTCACCTCCGGCAGGTTGCTGGTGATGGTCGTGATGGCGGCACCCACTGCTGTGTGATCTACCTCTTCCGTTGGACCTGGATGCAAATTATTCCGTTAATTACAGTAGCAGAACTGCGTACGGAGGGTCGGGAGGGGGGGTTGGGAGGGGGGCGTACGAACCGGCGGTGAGGGTGACGACCTGCGCCGTGGCCGCGTTCATGGCCGCGATCTGCGAGCTGACGGCCTGCTTGTTGGTGTCCAGGGTCGACTGCTTCCATTTCACTGATGATGCGTCACCTCCCAGTTCGGGCAGGGTTGTCTGGAAGAAATATGTTAGTGTTTTATTTGATGTGGTAGACGACTAATTGACCCGAGCCTGCGTCTTAAGGTGTCAGCATTCAGGGGGACGGTAACGGTCAACTAATAACCCTGAAGCTGATCAACCTATTGTTAGACTTGCAGCGACGTCAGCTGGTCACTGTTACCCAGGGACATCGGACACATCGGGCGACATATGCTAAGGCTTCCTGCTCACCCTGCTGAGTCCTTCTTCGGTCTGCTTGATGATCTCCCTGCCGCTGGTGATGGTGGTCAGCAGGGCCCGCTGAGGCTCCGTGAGTATCGAGGTCACCTTGGTCTGCTGTACCTGCGACGCCTGCGACACACGGGACTTACATGAGTATCTACAATAGTGCACACTAGTAATTGTCCGAATCTGTGATTTGCTTTAATTTTAATTCGAATAAGCTGCTAATGAGGTATATGACAATTGACAAACAAACAGAAGTTCAGTCGCGTCGTGCCACGTCACTTATGACGTCACAATTCATGGTCTGTCAGCCAATATTATTGATATAAAGTGTAAGTTTAATTTTTAAAACATTTTGAAATATTTTTTCTTTTGAATGTGGTGGGGGTCAGTTGCTACGGTAGCCTTACAGAGGCGGAGGTCAGCTGGACCTGGACGCGTGGCGGACCCACGTGCGGTCGCTAATGATTAGACTCGGTCGGTATAAAGACATGACACATTTCTCAGCACCACAAATATTCTAATATCGTCTTCTCGTATTAAAACTGTATAATCTCAAAACTTACTAATTTTATCGAGGAGTGTTTTAAAGGTTTTAACATGAGATATTTTTAATACTTGTAGCGTCTATTTCTTAGAGGCATCTTGAGGTGGCCAAGAAAATGAATAAATGCGTTAACTTCTTCAAATGGTCATTATATTATTTTTAATTATGTTACAAAATAGAATTGAAATGCGCGTCCATTTTTTTTTCATATTTTGCCAATTTGTGCCACTATTGTGTTTCCTGTTTTGTGATTGGTTCGTGCGATATGACGTCATCGTTGACCAATCACAGCCATCAATGTATGACGCGACGTTGATTCTTTAACATATTAATCACCTTGCAACTTTTATTTTTTATTCTTTACCAGTTACATTATCTGTCTTTTAAAGTAAGATAAAATTGTGTATTAATTTTGTTAATAGTAGTCTAAAACATAGGTAAACTAAAAAAATAAAACAAAAAAACTAAACTACGCTCTTTTGACAGTATTTATGAGAAAAATACTAGTGATACCAAACGGCTCCGCATATTAAGTCAATTTCGAATATTGTATACTTTTAATGCGAAAAGACGATAATAATATATGGGTGTGCTGTGTGTGTGGGTAGGCCGTGGGTCCGCTTCGCGTCACACGGCCCGTGTGTACGTACGAAGGTCAGGGCGACGACTGTTCCGTCCGTGGTGTAGGCGTGTAAAGAAAAAAGTTCTTTTGTAAGTCTAACTTCAGTCAACCATTGCCGGCTCGGCGGCGAGAGGGGACACTTGTAGGGGCAACTTTTAGGCAGCGGCTCTGCCCCTGGCATTGCTGAAGTCTATGGGCGACGGTAACCACTCACCATCAGGTGGGCCGTATGCTCGTCTGCCTACAAAGGCAATAAAAAAAAAACTTGTGTTCCTCTTGTCTTAACAGTTTATATCTTCCATGTGAATGGATGGTAGAACTCAATCACACACTAGCTCCAGCCTACAATACAGAGATACAGCCCACCTATTTCTGCCGTGAGGCGGTAATGCGTTTCGGTTTGAAGGGTGGGGCGGCCGTTGTAACTATACTTGAGACCTTAGAACTTATATCTCAAGGTGGGTGGCGGCATTTACGTCGTAGATGTCTATGGGCCTAAGTAACCATTTAACACCAGGTGGGCTGTGAGCTTATCCACCAATCTCAAAAGATAGAACACAAGTATCCCATGTGTGACATCATCTCGGTGACAGTATAATCTAGTTTTCAAAACGACTGTCATTTCTTAGCCAATTTCTCGAGGCCCACCAAGGTTGGTGGACCACATTGTGTGACACTATCCCGACAGCCCTTAATTACCTTACGCGTCACCGATCGATCGGGTATGCAGATGCCCGCAGGTAAAAAGCATTAAGTTTCATCTCCACGCACTACAAGGCTATTTACAAACTCTCAACTAAAGCTTACAAAAAAAAAGCATAAGTATGGCGGAATATCTGACTGTTTTAGCAAGTATATTGTAAAAGATATCGGGAGCGTGACGTTTGTAGAGTGACGTCACAACAGTCGGACATGCCGCGGGCGGGGGGTTGGGGGGGTGCGTGTACTNAAGTATATTGTAAAAGATATCGGGAGCGTGACGTTTGTAGAGTGACGTCACAACAGTCGGACATGCCGCGGGCGGGGGGTTGGGGGGGGTGCGTGTACTAACGGCGGGCGGCGCGTGCCCCGTCACCACCTGCCCGGAGACCGTGGTCAGCTGCGCGCCCGTCACGTGCCCCACGGCGAACGGCTTCGCACCTGGACCAAATTGTACAGTGAGCACACGCCGGCCGGGGCCAAGCAGATGTCTCGCCCGCCAAGCTGTCTCGATTGCAAATAATAATTAAAAGCTTTGTACAAAGCTCTACACGGATCTGGCTCTCCGGGTGCCGTGGCTAGTGTCCATGGAACGGAACCTCAGGAGACAGCACCAGAAAGCGCTGACTGTGGCCCAATATCCTGTCCAGGGTTACCAGCATCATTTTTCAATTTTGCTTACTATTAAAGTTTTGTTTTTTTTAATGTTTTTAAACTAGATTTATTTCATGATCTGCTTGTCCCGGTGAGTTGCTGTCCACGGACAGGACTCGAGCCCACAGTTTCAATAAACTACTCAAGTGTGTTTATACAATGTGCACAGCCCTGGGGAGGACCCGGCGGACCCAGGCCGCGGCTGCAGAGGTAGATATCCTTGCTCCATTGAAGTACATCAGAAGAACATCTACCAGAACTTAGAGGGGAATAGCAGCGCTCCCGGCCGTGTGGTCCGTGGTCGCCTTACCTTCAGCTCCGGGCCGGTGCACCGCCGGCTTGGCGACCGACTCGGTGTTCACTTTACCGGACTTGAACGTGTCGTGCTGGATGATGTTCGCTCTGAGAATGGACGCAACATTAAGTAACATACAACGGGCAGGGTGGGGGCGCGCCATCAGCGGGAGCACTCACTTGGAGGGCGACACGGAGTCCTCGAGCATGGCGGAGCCCTCGTCCCCCTCGATGCCGAGGTGCTCCTTGGCCCGCTGCTTCCGCACGATAATGTCGATGTAGCCGGCGATGACCTGCAGGATCTGCTCCGCCTCCGTGGTCTGCACCGAGTAGTACTGGTCGCTGCAAGGAGCACACGCATCAGCACGAGTTCTCAAACCGCCATTGTATTGCAGTACAGTGATATATGGAATGATATGTGGAAGGATAGAGAAGTCGAGGAAGATCGCCAACCAAGTGGACGGAAATTGTAAAGGAGGTCACAAACACCAGCCTCCCGGGCGCCATTAAGCAGGACGAATGCAAGCAACGTTGGAGGAAGCTGGTGTAGAAACTAGACCAAGTTGGTCACGACCCCCAGTAATGAGGAAGCGACGAAGAAGAAGATATATACTTTATCTTACAGTCACGCGCTACGGAACTAAACGAGAGTGACGACCACCAGATGGGGCATATGATGAGGGCCTCAGCCTTTGATCAAAATAATATGTCTCGCAACAAAATTTTAATCTATATATATATATATATATAAATGAATTGCTGTTCGTTAGTCTCGCTAAAACTCGAGAACGGCTGGACCGATTTGGCTAATTTTGGTCTTGAATTATTTGTGGAAATTCAGAGAAGGTTTAAAAGGTAGATAAATATGAAAATGCTCGGAATTAAATAAAAATAAGAAATTTTATACAAAAGTTTAGGTTTTTTATTTATCGATTGAGGCACTACGAAGTCTGCCGGGTGGGTCAGCTAGTTTTAAAAAAATAAAGTGAATGTTTTGTATGTTTGTTGCGTATGAATCCCTAAGCGTGATCGTGATGGGTTTTGGGATCACCGCACATGTGACCACGGGGCGCAGGAGCGCGTTTGCCAAGGCCAAGTGCGAACATTCAAGGGTCTCACCTGTAATCGCCAAAGTCCAGGGTGAAAGTGTTGGGGCTGGCGCACCACCTCCTCACGGTGGTGAGCGGCCACGTCTGCAGGATCTCCTTCGTCTTCTCGTCCAATCTGAGCACGGAGTCCTTCGTGACTCCCAGAAGACGCGGTACCAGTTTGTTTTTGCCTTTCATTTTTTCCTGCGAGTTACAAAATCGGTATCTTAATGACCTCTGCTGCAAACTACCCACACGACCCACGTGGAACATCTCAGCTCGTCCCTGAGTTATCTCGACAGTGCCAAATCACCAGATCAAGAGTACACACATTGTCAAGCTTCATGGCGTAGTGTTCAACTTGCATCGCGTTATTAAACACTGACGTCATTGTACAAAACAGCTTTAGATAAAATAATAATTGTCTTGATCTGATCCATAGTGCGTATAGTATTATATCTTGTGAGTCCGCACGGGTACCACCGACCTACCTATTTCTGCCGTGAAGCAGTAATGCGTTTCGATTCGAAGGGTGGAGCAGCCGTTGTAACTATACCTGAGACCTTACAGCTCATATCTCAAGATGGGTGGCGCATTTACGTTGTAGATGTCTATGGGCTCCAGTAACCACTTAACACCAGGTGGGCTGTGAGCTCGTCTACCATCTAAGACATAAAAAAAAACGTGTGGCACCCGGAACTGCCGCGGTAAAGCTATTGCATAGCATTTTTTATCAACGTATGCAATTTTTTTTTTTTTTATTAGGTTCACACAACTTGTTGAAATTGAAATCTGCACACATAAACATTGAACTTATTTACATAAAATAAAACATTATAGAATTCACCCTTTTGGGTGTGAGCACATCTTGCTTAAGAGCGTTTGTGTAATTATAATTAGACAATTATAATTTAATATTAAAACAATAATAAAACAAGACCACTCTATATTAAACATTAATAAAAGCAAAACCTTAACTGTCCCCTTCACACTCATAAGCTAGACCGCGCGAGAGAGAGATGGGCAGACTTTTCATGATGCGCATGCAGTGTGACGTCACGCCACGCGCTTATTCACAAACACTACACAAGCGCAACGTGTGAATGTGTTGAACGCGATCTACATGGTAGACGGAAATTGTAGGCATTGTAAGGTTTTTTTCGTTACGGAATTTCATGATTCCGCTCTCAAGCCGCGATATAATCTATGCAATAGCTTAAAAAGTTGAGTGGTGAGACCTTGACGAGGAAGAATGCGACTCCGTAGGTCTTGAGGTCCCGCGCCGTCTTGGTGTAGAGCACCTTGGCGTCCAGCTCGCTGAGCCCGACGTGCTTCTTGTGCTCCCTGAACACCTTCTTCTCGATGCCTTTCACCTTCACGTACGAGGCCGGCAGGAACTCTTTTAAACTATAAATAATATAAACATTATTAAATAAAAATAGTAGACATGAAAGAAATGAAACTTTTTGTTCGGTGTATAGTATAGTGTTTTTTTTTATTTCTCATCCTTAAATCAACTTTTCCTTGCAACAGGGAATGCTGTGTATAACAGAAACGATCTGGCTTTGTCCTTTCCCTCTCTCCACTGTCGAGAGGTTAGCGAGACGCTCTATTTTCTCACTCTCGTTCTTCCTAAATTGTATCTTTTCTCTCGAGCCGTAACGAATCTGTTGCTATAATTTTTCACTGAATTTCTGCCGTTCTCGTTAATTTGCTGCGGCGATATGTGGTGTAAGTGTTCGATTAGTGTTTTTATTTTTTTATTTTTATCACTAACCCATAAAATGACAAAACTAAATACAATATCGATAACGCTTATCGACAACAATAATGCGCATCACTATGCCTGTCCATAAGGCTCGTGAGTGGAAGAGAGAGCGAAATACTCGCTGCACCGCTTCGATTTATTATGACCCAAACTGCACGGGCAAAATAATTCTAGTATAGTTAAATTTTACTCTCAACGCGTCTAAAGAAGTTTCACTTCAAAAGCTATATTGGCCGAATTGAAAATGTCCTATGATCCTCATTATGAGTTCCAAATACTAAATCAGTTCTCCAGCCGTCGACTAATATTGACATTTGTAGGCAGCGGCTTGGCTCTGCCCCTGGCATTGCTGAAGTCCATGGGCGACGGTAACCACTCACCATCAGGTGGGCCATATGCTCGTATGCCTAGAAAGGCAATAAAAAAAAAAAAATTGATCTGATCGACTTCGGAGTGTCATGGAGTGTCCAGTGAGGCTGGGCCGCTCGGGTTACATCAATATCTAAGCGAATCTTACTCGAGGAATCCTGGCGTGTGCTTGTCCTCCCGGTGGTCCCCGAACTGTATCTGGCACTGTATCCCGGCGAACTCGCAAGCTGCAACAACACACAGTGGGTTAGCACGCTGCACGCGAGTCTACACCACAGTGCTACTGATATTGACACCTTTTTTTTTATTGCTTAGATGGGTGAACGAACTCGCAGCCCACCTGGTGTTAAGTGGTTACTGGAGCCCATAAACACCTACAACGTAAATGCGCCACCCACCTTCAGATATAAGTTCTAAGGTCTCAGTATAGTTACAACGGCTGCCCCACCCTTCAAACCGAAACGCATTACTGCTTCACAGCAGAAATAGGCGGGGTGGTGGTACCTACCCGCACGGACTCACAAGAGGTCCTACCATCAGTAAATCACGTTTCAAGACGGTGACACTATAGGAGCAGATAAGCCTTGAGCTCATTCACCTCTCTGACACAGCAACTAGAGTGATGTATCTTATGGAACCTTGGACCTCATATGGTCATTCCAATACCTTTCTCCTGCGTGGTGGGGTGCGCGCCGGCCAGGATGGCGTCCCTGGCCTGCACGTACAGCAGGGTGAGCTGCACGGGGTCGCGCGAGTCCACGTTCCTGTCAGAGTAGAACAGCTTGCGGCGCAGCAGTAAGGTCTCGCCTGCCTCCACGCCCTGCTCACGAAGGGTCAGCGACCCCTCCACCCAGTTCACTGTAACATTCATATGTACTCTATGCAATCACTCATCATTCTTGTGACGAAACTGCCGTCAGATTTGAATCGTTAATGACTGAGAGAAGAACAGTAGGATAACAATGATTAAGCCCATTACGGATACGTCACATCTGTACGTGTTCGCCACGTAACACTCTGTTGTCTTCGTGAGGACATCAGGGTTGTCTGACGGGGCAGGAGCCAGTGATAAAAATACAAGACGAGCTTCAAGTGTAATCTCAGCATATGGGCATCATGACAACGTGACTGCGTTCCCTTGAGACATGGGGATTAGTCTCAACGATTCAAAAAACCGAAGAGCATGACAGCCTCATGGCAGAAATAGATCCAGATGCCCATACGTACGCCGCCCACCAGTAAGTGCGGACCACAAGACGCTGGTGCGGTGCTCTAAGAATGCTACTGGTCATTCTCCGGTAAATCCCTTAGTCGCCTTTAACATCTATACATATAAATAAAATTAGAGTGTTTGTTTGTAATATTGAAATAACCGCTTTTTACTACCAGCATATGAATATATATACGGTACATACACCAAAATATCATTTTTTACAATTTTTGTCTGTCTGTCTGTTTGTTCCGGCTAATCTCTGGAACGGCTGGACCGATTTTGATGAGATTTTCACTAATAGGTAGCTGATGATATAAGGAGTAACTTGGCTACTTTTTTTAGACTAGCTTCGCCCCGCAGCGTCACCCGCAGTTATTGTCGTACCGCGCTAGTTAAAATATAGATTTATTGCGTCCATCATCACGTACCTTCGTCATCAGTTCTGAGTTTCTTCCTGAGCTGCTCCATCTTGGCGTCTCGTTCCTTCTCCTGGTGCTTACGCTTCAGGGTCAGAGTCCCGTAGTTTGGCTTCTCGCAGGGATCCGGTTCCTCCTTTTGCTCTTCACGAACCTGGTGTTGAGACGACACACGTTATTATAACAATCATTCACTATTAAACAATTGCCAATCCATCGCTCCACATTATATCGCCCCCGCGGGTAAAACAGGTGTCCATAATTTGGACAGGTGTTCTGAACGCAAATAATAATTAATCTAATAGTTTGCTGGCAAGTTCACAATCAATGATTACTTTGACTGTTAAGATTACTTCGGTTTTGAGGGTAATCGGAGAAAATGCTTTTATTTTATTGCTTAGATGGGTGGACGAGCTCACAGCCCACCTGGTGTTAGGTGGTTACTGGAGCCCATAGACATCTACAACGCAAATGGGCCACCCACCCTGAGGTATAAGTTCTAAGTCAATTCTTCATGTTTTTTAATTTATATTGTAGACATTATGACATCTTTGTTATGCCAATATAAATAAATGTTCGCGGATTTAGTTGTCTGCGATCCTCCATGAGAGGTTTTTATATTTATTGCCCTTGTAGGCAGACGAGCATACGGCCCATCTGACGGTGAGTGGTTACCGTCGCCTATGGACTTCAGCAATGCCAGGGGCGGAGCCAAGCCGCTGCCTACCGTTTAATACTCTCCACAAGCCTCGTTTGAAGAAGGACATGTCATAGCGCGCGGGAAACACCGTGGAGGGGAGCTCATTCCAAAGCCGGATGGTACGTGGCAAAAAACTGCATCATGGAAGCCAGGGGTCGTTTCGACGCTGCTGGTGTGAGTGGAGCCACACAATACGCAACTCACCAGGCCGTATTCGTCATAGTTGGTGATCCCGATCTTGGTGCAAATCACTACCATGAGGTTCGCGACGATCTGACTGTCGTCCACCAGCAGGGTTTTCACAGTACCTGCAGTACAAGCTTGTATCAAAACGAGCTTCCATATTGATTATAATTATCATTTGTTTCGCTAACGCGCAATGTAAAGTGAACCGTGTGCTCACATTAGATTGTGAAGGCCTATATCCAGCAGTGACTGGCCAGAATATTATAGTCACTATCTCTAATAAAGACCTTTGGACTAAATGTGACCAAAATCCCATCGCGCAAGACATTGCTCATCGGAAATGGCGTTGGATAGGACACACTCTACGGCGCAGCGGAGTCAACGCAGTATCAATCGCGTTTGAGTGGCAACCGCTTGGCAGGAGAAGACCTGGTCGCCCTGTACACACTTGGCGACGCACCGTGGAGAGTGAGATGAGGACTGCCAACGTGACCTGGAGTGATGTCAAGGAGCAAGCGCAAGACAGGGTAAAGTGGAGACAACTTGTGAGGGCCCTATGTACCAGCGGGATACCCTAGGACTACAACAACAACAACAATATCCAGCAGTGGGCAGATCAAGGCTGATGATGATGATGATGATGATGATGAGATTGTGTTACATTGAGTGTTGTTTTTATTTTATTTTATTTTTATTGCCTTTGTAGACAGACGAGCGTACGGCCCACCTGATGGTAAGTGGTTACCGTCGCCCATGGACCTCAGCAATGCCAGGAGCAGAGCCAAGCCGCTGCCTACTGCTAAAACCTGTTGTGTTAGGTATTTAGTAGTGTAGTAAATTCCTGCATGTTTCTGCCATGATGCAGTCATGCTTACCAGTTTTAAGGGTAGGAGAGCCCTTATTATAGAACTATTATAATAACACTATATGTCAATAACGATATCAAAATGTGGTACGATTTGACAGCCCTAACTCACCTATCTCAAAAGATTTCGATGATATCTATAAATTATTAATAGCTCACCATCAAGCATCCTGACTCTGAGATTCCTGGTCTTCTTGTTGTACTCCAGAAGATCTCCGTTCCTTAGCATGTAATAGTCGAGACTTCGGGACGCTTCCAGCCATATCCCCTTCTTGTTGTCTTCCTCCGAAGCCAAGAAGAGGCCATACTCTTTTGCTGTTTGAAAAGAAAAACTACAATTAGCATCAGCTGTAAGAAGTTGTGTTTTAGGTATTGCAGATTATCAGAAACAATGATAATCATAAAGCTTTGTTCTTGGCTTTCAAACCAACCCGTTTATGTCTGAAAATCAGCCATAATAAAGCTAGTAATATTAGGTATTTAGGGGTGTGGAATTAAGATTAACTTAGAAGATACATCCTTGACTGGTGGTACTTTACTGGTGGTAGGACCTCTTGTGAGTCCGCGCGGGTAGGTACCACCGCCCTGCCTATTTCTGCAGTGAAGCAGTAATGCGTTTCAGTTTGAAGGGTGGGGCAGCAGTTGTAACTATACTGAGACCTTAGAACTTATATCTCAAGGTGGGTGGCGCATTTACGTTGTAGATGTGCCTTCAAACGAGGCTTGTGGAGAGTATTAAGCAGTAGACAGCGACTTGGCTCTGCTCCTGGCATTGCTGAAGTCCATGGGCGACGGTAACCACTTACCATCAGGTGGGCCGTACGCTCGTCTGCCTAAAAAGGCAATAAAAAAAAGATGTCTATGGGCTCCAGTAACCACTTAACACCAGGTAGGCTGTGAGCTCGTCCACCCATCTAAGCTATAGACTAAAACCACATAAGGACCTATAAAGAAGTCTATTGCAATACGGATGGTACTTACGGTCTCCCGCTGTGGCCTCCAAGATCTTTTCCCTGATGATGCGGCACGCGTCGTACACTGTGGTGGAGGGTTCGAACTGTATTGTCTTCACGACCTTGCCTCCGTCAATGGAGATCTTCAACGATAGGGTCGCCATCTTCACCAGAGACCGAGTCCTGGTACGGAGAGACGTGATTAGTAAAAAAATGATTTGGGTAAAACTGTTTAACTTGATTCGGACTGCAGCAATGGAACCTTGCAACTCTGATTGTTTATGGTCTTTGCAGACAGACCTTTTATTTTCCTACCTAAGCTGATAGCCTTGAGAGGCTATATCAGCGTAACCTTAACTAGTAGCTGAGCTCACGGGGCTCAAACCTGACGACGTTGCTAACACGAACCCTAGCAAGGGCCGTGCTTCGCAGAATCTACCACCGGATCGGAAACGCGACCCACTGAGAAGATCCGGCGAGAAACTCAGTGGGCTGTGTCTGTGGGTTACTTTACTCGTCGAGCCCTTCGTCGCAAGCGACGAGTTCTACGAGAACGATGACCGGTAGACAGACCAGCATACGACACATCAGCAATGGCCGAAACATAACAAAGCCGTTGCTGAGGACTCTTCCCATTACCTTGTTTGAAGAAAGACATGTCATAGCGCTCAGGAAACAGTGTGAAGGGAAATACAATTCAAACCCCGATGGTATCTGGCCAAAAAGATCTCCGGAAACACAATATGGAAAAACGCGTGGCTCTAGTTTCGATTCATACAATCCTCAGAGCAGATTTGAAAGGTACGAAAGTCGTTGGTTCTGTGCAGTTGAGACCGCGACCTCATGTCTCAACGTGGTCGACCGAATTCTCGTGTTTTTTTTTATATAGCCAGGCTTATTGTCGTTCGAACGGGGTGTGGTTTTTCTAAAAAGAGCCGTAGTTTTATGCAGATAAATTATTAATGACAAAATTAAGGGTGAACAAATCAAAACCAATCTTCCATCTCCGTATTATTTCGATTTAGTATGAAATACATAGTTTAGATGCAAAATTAAAGGTGATTGATGTGTCAATAATGTGACTATTTCGTTAAGTATCTTGTGATGGTGTGTCATCGGTGACCTCATTAGAGTAATTCGAAATTTAATTTAAATCAATTTTGTATTTACAAAATAAAACTGGTCATTATTACAATTACAATTAAGATTTATTTGTCCTAATGTTGACTAAGTTTTTTCTTGTATTTAATTAGAATATCCTAGTAGACTATCCCAAAGGTAATAGTATTGTGTTTTTAGAAACTAACTTGTGTATTGTAGCAGTATGATCGGGTCTGTAGTCGAGGTCTGAGCAAGGCGCGCTGCCTCGCCTCTGTGGCCGATGCTCTTTACTGAACGATCTCAGGCGAGGACGACTTGGAGATGAACCCTGGAATAAGGGCAATGTTTATACAAAAATAAAATAGTTCCATGATCGCAAACCAATCATCGACCTGTAGAGGAAAAACGGGTTTTATTTGTCCATATAATTCCTTGATTTCGTTCCCGGTTTTTGATGTGAAACATCTATAGCCGCACGTAAAACCAATTTCTGGCGTGGCGACGCATGCCGTGGCGACGCGTCGCCATGCGCAATCGACTGTGCGATTCTCTCCCACTCGATCCGGCGTTAAGCCATCTCTCTCGCTACACTGAGCTCGGATACCTATAGTGTATACTCCGTAGTGTATACAGTGTTGTTTACTACAGTACACATAACCTGTGTTTTACTTGAAAACAAATTATTTTTTCGTAATATTTTGTTTTATCATTATGACATATTTAGTTCCTATCACAATCTGTTCTTTTCTACATATTACGTTTACAAAATAATGTCGATGTTTCACATCTGCCAGGCGTCCCGTGACGGCTCACATTTTTTTAATTATGATTTTTGGTTTTCCTTAGTAATTATTTTCTACCTTATGATGCATGTCTATTGCTAGCCAGGCACTCATATTTTTAGTTTAATTAATCTCTGTCGTAAATTACATTAATTTTTAACATATTAGCAACAAAACAAACACAAAACTAATTATAAGAAATATACATTTTTTTTATAGAAAAAAATAAATAATTCGCACATGTTTTGAAAAACGATAATCAAAAATACGTAACATCCTTCTTTTCATTCAATTCGAGCTCCTAGGTCGAGAACATATTGAAAGCTATTCTCTAAATAAATTAATCTTCAATACCGGGGTTTCCACTTAAGTAACCAGTACCCCTACTGGCTGAGCCTTTACTCGCCCCCCTGTCCTGGCGAAACTAAAAAGGCCTCCAGGACACCAGTAATCCCTCATTCATAAAAAAAGTGTGTGTGTGTGTGTGCAAGTCACACACGGTAGAAGTGAAACTTATAAATAAGATATAGATATACTGACTATCCCACTACACAGGAGCATACATATGGACAATGTTCAGTAGACGATAGTGGGGATGCTACGAAGAGTCGCACAATGAGGAGAGCGAGAACGTCTAATGTGTTCTATCTCGTTCTCTCGCCGGCTGAATGCTATACATTTATGTGTTTGTGTCTCTGTGGACTTATTTTTTCGTTTCGTTTCATTTCGTTACATCGAGTTTGAAATCACAACGATTCTAAAGAAGTTTCCCTTCAAAACGTAACGAGTATAAGTTCCACTTACAGGTCGGGTTGTGGTCAGTCGTCTCCAGTTATCCTGCAGCGCCCTCTCGACTCGGTCGCGGATCCGTCACGAGAGCGACGGTGCTTCCAATGATGAGTCCTCGTTCGATATCTGTAAAAGGAGAACCTGGTGTTTGATAATAGTGCCTCATAAGGTACTTTAGTAGCGTTGCGGGCACGCACGGGCGCACCGGTCTTGCTATCCTTCCATCGCGAAGCAGGAATGGCTTAAAGGATGGATGCTATTTTTAGGCTCTGGTAATCACTCAACATGAGATAGATGGGCGTTGAAGTCATTTGCTTCCTTATAAAACCATACTAGATGATGACCAAGCTTTGTTCGGTTTTTTTTTTGATAACGCCATCTTGTTGTGTCTTTAAAGCGGTTAGTTGCCCTCAATTAAGAAAAATAGTATTATTATTCGCCAATAGATGTCGGGAAGAGTTGATTATTGAAAACACGAATAAAACAACATTTTCTGAAAATAAATCGTAGCTAGATCGATTTATCGCCCCCGAAATCCCCTGTATACTAAATTTTATGAAAANTATTATTCGCCAATAGATGTCGGGAAGAGTTGATTATTGAAAACACGAATAAAACAACATTTTCTGAAAATAAATCGTAGCTAGATCGATTTATCGCCCCCGAAATCCCCTGTATACTAAATTTTATGAAAATCGTTGGAGCCGTTTCCGAGATTCAGATTATATATATACAAGAATTGCTCGTTTAAAGGTATAAGATAAGATAAGATAAACTTCCGCGAGTCTGTTACTAATCACGATTATTCTATTATTATATTTTTCCCCTACCCAATCGTTGGTAGCCAAGGGGCTATTTCAACTACGACCGGTAGGTCAGCTCACGGGCTCAACCTGAGAGAATTTGCTAACACTAGCCCTAGCAAGAGTAGTACTTCGCAATATGGGCATCGAAATTCTGGCCCCCGTGATCTTGAGGTTGCCAGGGCCACGCCCGAATAAAAACGCACGCACGATTGACAAACCTTCGTATTTATTAGAAATATAGGTTCAAAAACCAACAATTCTCATCATCAATAATAAGCTACCTGATGCTATAAAAAAAGACAAATTATTTTTATTTAAAAAGAACTTGAAAGAATTATTAACCTTAAGATGTTATTATACAGTTTAACGATTTTTTAAATGATAAATCATTATGTTAATTTTAAATTCGCTTCTTTCTGTTTTATGTTTTCGTTTTATGACATAAATAACTAATTAATATTCAATTAATTTATTTTGTTGTTTGATATTTTAATTAATTAATATATTTACTGACTGCGTTTAAGGTAAATAATTTTGAATAGTATTTGCACGCCGACCTAATAGAAACACGCTGTTCTACAAAATAACTATCAACAACTTTGTAAACCGTGTTTTCTATACTAATATTATAAAGAGGAAAGATTTGTTTGTTTGTTTGTTTCGAATAGGCTCCGAAACTACTGGACCGATTTGAAAAATTCTTTTTCCATTAGAAGCCGACATTGTCCCTGATGAACATAGGCTACTTTTTTTTATTTTTTTTTAATTTTATTTTTTTGGTTTCATGTGTATTTTAATGTTTCCGAAGCGAAGCGAGGGCGGGTCGCTAGTAGCTAATAAAGTTGATTTGATTTGATCAAATTCCGTCAAATATTATAATTGGAAAGCATACAAATTTTCAGACATACTACATTAATTTAATTAACGAACAACAAAAGTTCTAAGAAACATTCGGGTCGCGTCCGACATTCGACGCAGGGCATCGAAATAATTATGACAGCATCCGCGGTCCGACGCAGAGCGCCCGTAAACATAGCGCTCATTCAAAAATAAGATATTCGTAATGTTTCCAACAAGTTCTATAACTAGTATAGCTCGTCTTTTTGCATTAAAAGTGTACAATTTCCAAATATATTCGAAATCGAGTTAATATGCGGAATCACTTGGTATCACCAGTATTTTGTCACAAATCTATATATTAATACGTGAAGCAAAAACTTTGTATTCCTTTTTACGAAAACTGCGCGGACGGAGGAGTATGAAATTTTGCACACTTATAGAGAATATAGAGAAGAAGTGCACAATGCTAATATATTTTTTAAATAATGCGTAATAGATACATTAAATCAATAAAGAAAACATTACACACACTACATAGCATGTATTTGACGCACACACGCATGCATACTATTTATTGTCAAACTTTTGTTCTTGACGTCTGTTGTCAAATTGAGAAGAGATTAATTAATTGTTGGTCTTTATTAAAAAAATTTATATAGTCTTGGCGAAATTTGTGATTATAGAAGTATAGAATACAATCTTAATAGTGTACAAACTTGCAATTCCAATTAATTATAGTCGAATTTCGACTACTGCGGGACCTCTAGTACTGTTAAAAGAGCGTAGCTTAGTTATTTTTTTTTTATAGTTTACCTATGTCTTGACTACTATTAACAAAATTAATACATCATTTTATCCTACTTTAAAGACAGATAATGTAACTGGTAAAAAAAAATGTTGCAAAGATGATTATCATTAAAAATGTTAAACCTTTTTAAAACACTCTCCTGTAAAATTAGTAAGTTTTGTGATTACAGTTTTAATGCGAGAAGACGAACTGTAGCTAGCTAGCTCCGTTTAGAACTAAGGGCTATTATGTGTTGGAAACCCAACAAAATTGGTATAAAACCTTTTTTATTGTTGTGGTTGTGGTTTTTGACATTACGTTTGAATTTGAATTTTGGAATGTCTTAGTTTTGTCATTCTCTTTTCATCCGTGCTATTGTACGCGATTTATAAAATTGTAAAAATATACAAATTTTATACGTGCACTCCTCGCGAGTTTATTTATCAAGTTCCTTGCCCATCCTAATAATACAGTCCACTACATTATGTATTGACTTCAGTTTCCGCGAAGCCCACACATAAACATACACAGACTTTTACGGTTTTATTACGCATCACTACATAGTATAAAACAAAGTCGCTTTCTCTGTCCCTATATCCCTATGTATGCTTAAATCTTTAAAACTACGCAACGGATTTTGATGCGGTTTTCTTTAATAGATAGAGTGATTGAAGAGGAAGGTTTATATGTATAATAACATCCATTAAAAAGTGGAGAAATCAATAATAAATTACGGTTTCCGAAGCGAAGCGAGGGCGGGGCGCTAGTTTAGTAATATATTATACTAGCTTTTGCCCGCGACTTCGTCCGCGTGGAATAGTTACTTGGCATAATGCTAAATTTAACCTTTTTTTTATTTCCAAGCTCACAGCCCATCTGGTGTTAAGTGGTTACTGGAGCCCATAGACTTAGATTGGTGCTCCGTTTGTATTGGTCTTAGCGTGATGTTAGCCTATAGCCGTCCTCAATAAATGGGCTATCTAACACTGAAAGAATTTTTCAAATCGGACCAGTAGTTCCTGAGATTAGCGCGTTCAAACAACTCCTCAGCTTTATAATATTAGTATAGATTAGTATAGATTGGCGGATGAAAGGCGATTGCATGCAGCAGAGATGCGAATGTTGCGATGGATGTGTGGAGTAACGAGAATGGATAGAATACGGAATGAATATGTTAGAGGAAGTCTGAAAGTGGCACCTGTGACAGAGAAGCTGAGATTTGCGCGTTTGGGATAATATGGACATGTCATGAGACGAAATGAAAATGAGGTTGTTAAGACAGTGTTAACTATGAATGTGGAAGGATTTAGAGGAAGAGGTAGACCTAAGAAGAAATGGATGGATTGTGTGAAAGACGATATGGGTAGGAGGGGAGTGAGCGAAGAAATGGTATATGATAGAAGAGTATGGAAGGAGAAAACATGTTGCGCCGACCCCAGGTGACTGGGAGAAGGGCAGGATAATGATGATGATGATGATGATTAGTNGTGTTAACTATGAATGTGGAAGGATTTAGAGGAAGAGGTAGACCTAAGAAGAAATGGATGGATTGTGTGAAAGACGATATGGGTAGGAGGGGAGTGAGCGAAGAAATGGTATATGATAGAAGAGTATGGAAGGAGAAAACATGTTGCGCCGACCCCAGGTGACTGGGAGAAGGGCAGGATAATGATGATGATGATGATGATTAGTATAGATTGCCCTTGTATTATTTACGCAAGAAAAGTGTAAAAGATAGGTCGGATATCGCCATCCTGACTGTGAGACAGCCGTTTTGAAATACAATTGAGAATTAGACCTCATTTCTCACGTAGCGTGGAGGCACTCACCGGAGTCCGATCCGGAAAATGCTCGGAATTAAATAAAAATAACAATTTTGTTTTCCCTTTGATGTGTCTCCCGTCGGACGGATTCCTTTTGATTATTTTAAGTTTATTTTATACAAAAGTTTAGGTTTTTTAGTCATCGATTGAGGCACTACGAAGTCTGCCGGGTCAGCTAGTGTTAAATAAAACTTTCTTACTGCATAAAATTTATATGAAACTCCTATTAATACAGGATTAATATATAATTCATCTAGGTAATGTCAATATTAAACCCCCTTAGAGAGCCAAGACTGTTAGTCAACTAGCCTACCTTCAAGTTCATCCCAGAAACTATTTCATTCGTACTTCCAAAAATTGCGCAATAAAAAACCTACGCGATGGCATTTCGTGTGGTCCCGATGGAAACGAAAAGCCCACGCGTAAATCAACCCACGGCGTTGGGCGTTAGAGCCCAATTCAGCCTACGCCGCGATTTCCATTAACACTACTAGTGAACTCATTAAAAAACCCATAGCAATAAGCGAAACGGGTTATTGCATGCAGTTTTGCATAAAAAAGCCTTTAGGCACCCTCCACAGTTTCGGGAGGCCGGTGGAATAAGGAATTTTAATAGTTCCAAGTGAGAGCTTTTGGGTACATCTAGAGACGATATGGAATTTATACTGACGACCGTGATGAAGTTTTAAATTTGATTGAAAAGTTATGGAGGAATTTAAATGGGGGCAGTTCATTAACTGCCCCCATTTAAATTTTTCATGAGTTGGGAGAGTATGTGATATTGTGTAAATAGCCTACTGATGTTAGGTACTACATTCCCAATCCTGCGGACAGAATGGAAAGCAGTCGACGTCGCCCACAGCACGTCATCTCGGATCCTCCCGATCCACTAACGGTACTTTTAGGTACTTCAAGCACCGGTCACCGTTCTCGTCGAACCCGTCGCTTGCGACGAAGGGCTCGACGAGTAAATTAACTCTCAGACAAAGCCCACTGAGTTTCTCGCCGGATCTTCTCAGTGGGTCGCGTTTCCGATCCGGTGGTAGATTCTGCGAAGCACGGCTCTTGCTAGGGTTCGTGTTAGCATCGTCGTCAGGTTTGAGCCCCGTGAGCTCACCTACTAGCCAGGCTACCAGCTTAGGTAGGGAAAAAAAAAAGTTAGGTACGCATCGTCTTCATAAAATGCGGTAGAGAGATCGATCAGGTAAAGTATGTTGTGCATTGTATTTAACAACAAAGATTAGGCAATCATTTAATGTGATTAATGGAAAACATGGCCAGGCTAGGACTCTCTAGGGCTGTCAATTCAAGCCTGATTAAAAAAGGCATAGTAGTATAGTGCTTGAGAAACACAAACCAATATTTAGTGCTACAGATTAGCCACGTAAATAATCATAATAACTTTTAAAGTTTAAAGCACGCACTTCAATTGTATTTAACAATAATTGAAGACTAGGCAACCATTTAATGTGACTAGAGGTCCCGCAGTAGTCGAAATTCGACTATAATTAATTGGAATTGTAAGTTTGTACACTATTATGTTTGTATTTTATACTTCTATACTCACAAATTTCGCCAAAAAATAAAATATTAATTCTCTTCTATTCTCAATTTGACAACAGACGTCAAGAACAAAAGTTTGACAATAAATAGTATGCATGCGTGTGTGCGTCAAATACACGGTATGTAGTGTGTGTAATGTTTTATTTATTGATTTAATGTATCTTTTATGCATTATTTTAAAAATATATTAGCATTGTGCACTTCTTCTCTATATTCTTTATAAGTGTGGAAAATTTCATATTCCTTCGTCTGCGCAATTTTCGTAAAAAGTGATACAAAGTTTTTGCTTCACATATTAATTTAATGTGATTAATGGAAAGCATGGCCAGGCTGGGACTCTCTAGGGCTGTCAATTCAAAAAAGGCACAGAATTATAATGCTTGAGAAACAAACAAATATTTGGCACAACAAAACTCTGGGTGAAGGCAAATAGGTCGTTGACTATAGTTACAGATAATGCAAGTTTGGTAATGGGAGCAGCTTAAGCAGTTTTGAAGTTCATCATAGATTCGAACTTGAAATCCGAATGGAATATCTATATATATAAAAATGAATTGTTGTTCGTTAGTCTCGCTAAAACTCGAGTACGGCTGGACCGATTTGGCTAATTTTGGTCTTGAATTATTTGTGGAAGTCCAGAGAAGGTTTAAAAGCTAGATAAATATGAAAATGGTCGGAATATGAATAAAAATAACAATTTTGTTTTTCCTTTGATGTGTAACCCCGTCGGACGTATTTCTTTTGTTTGTTTTAAGTTTGTTTTATACAAAAGTTTAGGTATTTTATTTATCGATCGATTGAGGCACTACGAAGTCTGCCGGGTCAGCTATAACAATATATTTTCCTAGCAACTTAACACATCGCAGGATCGTACCGTTAGGGTTGTGCTTATATTATTCAAACACATATTGGTTTGAACCATTTAACAGTTGACGTTAGGGTGAATTTTCAACATGTGGCAAATCGAGCGTAATTGCAACTGCGGGTGTGGAGTGATGCTATAATTTTCGAAGCTATGCTATTTTTATGTGACGTTCATTGCGATTCAATTTAAATGTATAATGAAATAGAATATAATTTTTGTAAATCTATACTAATATTATAAAGCTGAAGAGTTTGTTTGTTTGAACGCGCTAATCTCAGGAACTACTGGTCCGATTTGAAAACCTCTTTCAGTGTTAGATAGCCCATTTATTGAGGAAGGCTACAGGCTATATAACATCACGCTAAGATCAATACAAGCGGAGCACCAATAAAGAATGTTTCAAAATAGGGGTTTTAATAGCTCCTTAACATTCTATAATTCAAAAATATTTTCACTTTCTACGTAAATGAAGTGGGGGGGGGTAAAATTTAGCGTTATGCCAAAGTAACTATTCTACGCGAACGGAGTCGCGGGCAAAAGCTAGTCAATAATATAATTTAAATTATTTCTATATTTGAAAATACCCATTAATATTGTCAATTTCATAGGTAATAACTGTGACGCTATCAGTGATGTAATCAAAAGTTTGCGGACTCAGCACCGAAATACTACGCTTAGTTAAGGCTCAGTAAAACATTTTTACTGATAGTAACCACATCTAATGATAATTTCTTATTCAGGAATTCAGAGAGCCGTATTGTAATCATTGAGAACGGCAATTAATGTGTGTAATATATGTAAATACGGGGAATAAACGTAATAGTTTTAAGTTGAATTTTAAGCTTTTTAACAAAAGAACAAACATTTTGCTTTGAGGTCGGAACGACCCACAAGCCTACCATCGCCTACCCGTCCTGGTTAAGCTGTAAGGACTCCGCGCAGAAAAAGAAAGGTTTGACATCGCATCGCATCGCGTCGCGTCGTTTCGCCTGCCCGGGACGCGCGTCGCGACGCGTTAACAACAGGTCAGTGCACCCAACACGACTCCGTTAAGATACAATGACAGTATCTTGATTGAGAGTCTTGTTTGTTTATTTCTGTATTAAAATGTAAATAAAGTGTAAACTCGTGGCTTTATAGGCGGTTTGCACAACTACTCGTAGTACCAATTTAGGTAATACATATTTTTCTGTTGGAAATTCATTTTTTTTCCTACCTAAGCCATAAGGCTCTGTCAGCGTAACCCTAGCAAGTAGGTGAGCTCACAGGGCTTAAACCTGACGACGTTGCTAACACTAACCTTAGCAACCTGAACGTCGTCAGGTCGGATCGGAAACGCGACACACTGAGAAGATCCGGCGAGAAATTCAGTGGGCTGTGTCTGCGGGTTAATTTACTCGTCGAGCCCTTCGTCGCAAGCGACGAGGTTGACGAGAACGATGAACGGTGCTTGAAGTACCTAAAAGTACCGTTAGTGGATCGTGAGGATACGAAATGACGTGTTTTGGGCGACGTCGACTGTTTACCATCCGGTCCGCAGGATCGGGAATCGGAAATTCATCGTGCGTTTAGCTGTATCTTTATATGTATTCGGACATATGCTATGTGAATCCATAGTAGAGCTAGTAGGCACGCACGGGTTGTTACCTCGAGACATGCTTATTAATGTCGCAAACACATTATTCCATAAAGTGGGTATCTCGATACCAACGACTGCTAATAGTGATTGATTGATATTAATGAAACAAAATACGTCTAGAAAATTAAATTTGGCTATCGGCTCTTGACTGATAACGTTTTATCTGCACGCAAACATACGTCTTCAGCGTGCGAATGCAATGTGCGCTGATAAAGAGCCAGTGGGAAAAAAGGCCTTTGATTGTGTGGAGTGGTACGGATAAACTAATTAATGAAAGTAATCACTATTAATTTTAAAGAAATGATTTGAAAATCTGATCATCCGAAAATTACAGAACTACGTGAAAGTTCACGGAGAAATTTACACGAACATAGTTTTGTTAACTAGATGAAAATGAGATGCTGCGAAAATCTCATGCTAATACTTCAGTACGCCGCCTTAGTGCTGTAATTACTGTCGAAGATGACCCTATTGAGGAATCACTCGAAGCCACCACAGATTTACATTTTAATCCCTTATCTCAAGGTGGCCAGGGTCATTGAGTTGCCTAGCCATCGCCAGTCAAAGAATCCTGAAGGCGAGTGAGCCGTGGTTACAAAACATATTGCGAATATAAACAAAGCAAGCTTCACAAGACGTTCGTTAGTTCGCTTAATAGTTAACCTCTTTAACTGTGATATTTCGGTCTTTCGGTAAATGGGACGGACGCGGTTTGTTGCGCACCGACAGTTTCACAACCGGAGGCCGCGATGGACATCGACCCAGCAGTGTAGGTCATTGCCGACTTCTTTAATAAGCCCAGCAGAAACATCTGGTGGAAACGGATATATCGCTCATCCGAATCTTTTTGTTCCTTCAGGAGTTCAAACGATGAGATAACATTGACCACAAATATCCTTCAGGATAGGCGATAAAAATAATTAAATATACCCATATATAATGGCCAGCCCGCTGTTTCACCGTTGCTTATGTAAACTGTGGTTCTTTTTACAATCAGTGTGCTTAGTCTGAGTCTTTAACGTCCTCGATAGCGTAAAAGTTAACGCATATTTGTATGGAACAGCGCCCCTAGCGGCAAACGTCAGCAAGCGTTCCAACTCCATACAGATTTGAGTTAACTTTTACGTTATCGAAAACGTTAAAAACTCGCACTAAGCACACATTGGTTAATTTTACTTTTACGTTCAATGAGTGTGTTACGTGTACAAAATGTATATCAAAGACTTTTCACTGGTGGTAGAACCTCTTGTGAGTCCGCGCGACTAGGTACCACCACCCCGCCTATTTCCGCCGTGAAGCAGTAATGCGTTTCGGTTCGAAGGGTGGGGTAGCCGTTGTAACTATACTGAGATCTTAGAACTTATATCTCGAGGTGGGTGGCGCATTAACGTTGTAGATGTCTATGGGCTCCAGTAACCACTTAGCACCAGGTGGGCTGTGAGCTCGTCCACCCATCTAAGCAATAAAAATAAATAAATAAAAACTTTAATTTAGATAATGATGATATGATGTGTGGACACGGACCATAGTTGATTGGGGTGAGTTAAGAGATTAAGGTGGATACTTCTGATTAATAAAAAACAGACGAGTTGATGCATTTTTTTCCCTACCTATGCTGATAGCCTTGAGAAGCTATTTCAGCTTCACCCTAACGCGTAGGTGAGCTCAAGGGGGCTCAAACCGGAGTGATGCTAACACTGGCCCTAGCAAGAGCAGTGTTTCGCAGAATCTTTTTTTTATTTTATTTCCCTTGTAGGCAGACGAGCATACGGCCCACCTGATGGTCAGTGGTTACCGTCGCCCATGGACTTCAGCAATGCCAGGGGCAGAGCCAAGCCGCTGCCTACCGCTTAATACTCTCCACAAGCCTCGTTTGAAGAAGGACATGTCATAGCGCTCGGGAAAAACCGCGGAGGGGAGCTCATTCCATAGCCGGATGGTACGTGGCAAAAAAGACATACCACCGGATCGGAAACATACGATTCTATTGATATAAAGTTCTGCTGACTAATTATTATACGCAATTGGATCAAATGCATCCGAATTAAAAAGGCTTACTTTATAAGTAAATTAAAAAAATAAACAAATCCTGCTCGTTAACCGCTCCTCAAATCCACTCATAATTGCGTCTATGAATGTTGCACAATACACTTTTAATTTTATAGCATTAAAAATAATTAGTGTAACGTCTAATTGACCGACCCCCGCTGTCCGGAGGGCGGACCGGGGTGGGTGGCGCCGCGGCGTCGCCCGTTGCCAGGCAACCGCCTGTTGATCTCGTGGCGCCGAATATTTCAACCCCTTCTCTGGTTTGATAGTAAAATTCGTTATGTGCTTATGGCTTATCGATTGAGCGTGCCCTAAATACGGACGGTCGCTGGTTCGAAGTTATTTTAAGGTGATCCGTAAAGTGTTTTTAAAGCGCTTTTTCATTAGTCAAGGAGCGGGTTTTTGTTGTTTAAGATGACGATCGAGGTTACGCCATGCCGGATCTTAATTGGCTCCCATCGTTTTTGGACATCATTCATAAGAGTGATACAACACCACCTTTTTTTTTAGATGGGTGGACGAGTTCACAGCCCACCTGGTGTTAAGTGGTTACTGGAGCCCATAGATATCTACAACGTAAAGGCACCACCCACTTTGAGATATGAGTTCTAAAGTCTCAGTATAGTTACAACGGCTGCCCCAGCCTTCAAACCGAAACGCATTACTGCTTCACCGCAGAAATAGGCAGGGTGGTGGTACCCACCCGCGCGGTCTCACAAGAGGTACTACCACCAGTGATTACGCAAATTAGAATTTTGCGGGTTTGATTTTTATTACACGATGTTATTCCTTCACCGTGGAAGTCAATCGTGAACAATAGTTGAGTACGTATTTCGTTAGAAAAATTGGTACCCACCTGCCTATTTCTGCCGTGAAGCAGTAATGCGTTTCGGTTTGGAGGGTGGGGCAGCCGTTGTAACTATACTGAGACCTTAGAACTTATATCTCAAGGTGGGTGGCGCATTTACGTTATAGATGTCTATGGGCTCCAGTAACCACTTAACACCAGGTGGGCTGTGAGCTCGTCCACCCATATAAGCAATAAAAAAAAAAATCTACAACAGCTCATCAACCCTTGAAACCACAACGCCCTCACGGTCCTTCTTTTTTTTATAAAGAATGTGGCTCCCACGCCTTTGGCATTGATTTTGCCAATGTCAGTGTTTACAAAAATGACAGGTGCTTAGAGAGGAAAAAATAATACTAAATCTAAATACAAATAAATTTGCTCAGTTTTTCCATAAACGAATCTGTGATTTTTAAGAGCAGCACAAACAAATATTATGTTAGACTAAATACTTTAAAGATAAATATTATTAGCAGATAAAAATTTACACAATATATTTACATGTTTAGAATAGACTAAAGTTAATAAAGAATTAATATTAATAGGCCGGGGAATGTTATTTGGAAGGATATCATAAAGAGGGGATACGATATTGGGGCAATCGAAGAAACTCAGGGTCCTCATAGTGGCATGCATTTCATCACTTAACACAACCGGGCAACGGAACCACTCATCAACGCCAATAAAAACATTTAACTAAGGCTAAGTATATGAGTCGACTATTATCAAAGCCGGCAATGTGACTTTTGGACAATTATTGGTAAATCAGAAAAACGAATTATTGACTTTGTATTCCATTGGCAGCCACAAAACTCTTCTGAACGACATCTTAGATAAATAACAGGTTAACTATTAACCTTTATTTAATGCAGGTTTCGAACCGTATTCTTTGAAGGAGACGATTATATTCAAATCAATCTGTATTGACATATCAATAATTTTTTTTTGTCCAAATGCACAGATTGCCACCTTTGATAATAGACGACTCATATATGACTTTCTTACAATACCAAGAAGAGCAAACAATGGCCGAAAAATTCTATTATACCCACACTTATCTTCTAAGTACCGTTTTCACGTCGACACGCGTCACCTTGGTGGCTCAACAAAAGGGCTACAGCACAAAGGGCGCTCGACACATGTCAACATTCAACAATACAGGTCAATTATTGGATAGAGTTACTGTTTGTCCACCAGCGAACAAAAGAGCGTAATGATATAATCCTGCCGTGGCTCACCGAGATCGATAATTTCAAAATTACAATAAAATAAATTATTACTATGTTTCCTGCATGTGGTGTTCATTCCTACCTATTCTAGTAATCTCGAAGGGTTATACACCGAACTAGTAGGTGAGCTCACGGGGCTCAAACCGGGAGTGTTGCTAACACTGGCCCTAGCAAGAGCAGTGCTTCGCAGAATCTACCACCGGATCGGAAACGCGACCCACAGAGAAGATCCGGCGAGAAACTCAGTGGGCTGTGTCTATAGATTAATTTTCTCGTCGAGCCCTCGCAAGCGACAGGGTTCGGCGAGAACGATGACCGGTGCTTGAGGTACCTAAAAGCGCCGTTAATGGATCGGGAGGATCCGTAATGACGTGTTTGGTGTTCATATTAACAGTACCGGTTTAAACAGTTTTAGCTGCAAGCCATTTTTACAAATGTAGGAAGTATCAAGGCGACGACTTTATGAGTGAGTTGTGTAACAATAAAAAGTTGTTTAGGAGTCTACCAGACGCTCACCGACTTTTGTAGCGTTACGAACTGTTACGATACCGTCTGGTTCCTAACTCTAACTTTCATCACCGAATAGCATCAACACTCATGATCCTTTATTATATAGAACAATCCCCTCCTATCCAGTCAGTCCTGTTCCTAATACCACGCGAGACGGTTGCCGTCATTGTCCTTGTAATTCCTTGTATTTCTATTTTCCGTATAACACAACGCCCTTCAATTGGGCTAGAACCGCGAAATTAAACTTAATGCAAATGATTGATTTTATTTAATTATGTGGCGCTCGACATCCACGTGGTACTATTTGGGTCGTTATTCTTCCCACAACTATACCAACAATAAAAACAATTATTCTTCAGTTGAGTTTATATGTTTTAAGTCAATTAAATGGACAAACAATGCGAACAGTTAATGGTTATCTGATATCTTTATTTTGTATGTGAATTTACTTCTATACCGATCGATACCGGGACCTAACGAACACCGAGTCATATCCTTTTAAGACACAATGCAATTTAATGAATGAACTCCACGGGATCTCGTATCCTGCTGAGAGGATCGCTGCGTCTTTGGATTACGAAGAAATAAGTCTTCTTGTTAAAGATTAGCTATTTATTTATTTCTATACGAATCCTCGTTAGCAAACGTTTCTGCATTTGAGGGGTAAATTATAGTTTATTAAACCCCTTTCTGTTATCGATATACGGAAATCAAAATTGAATTTTTAATTTCTAAGCAATTGAGGACTATTCAATCTGAAATTCCCCTTTTTTAATGGAACGCAGAATTCTAAGACTAATGCGACGACACATTATTTGACCAAAAAGGACTGTTTAGTGTAAGACATGAGAGATGCTAGATCAAAATCAATATAAGCAACTTTCCATCATCTGTAGTCGGTTCGGTAGAACAATAGTATAGTCCAGTTCTGAATTAGTCGCCTAGTTTCCGTGAATCAACTTATATGCTAGACCCTGACCGTAATTTATCATGCATAATTCGTATGCAATTAGTCAAAAAGTCTAAATGTCTACAACAAGACTGCCAGAGCAAGAAGCAACCGCAATAATCGCCAAAACTTATGAGAGGTAAAACCGTGTTAGTATAGAACAAAAGAAAACAAAATCAAAAGAGAAATTTTTTTTCCTACCTAAGCTGATAGCTTTGAAGGGCTATTTCAGCGTAACCTTAACTAGTAGGTGAGCTCACGGGGCTCAAACCTAACGACATTGCTAACACGAACCCTAGCAAGAGCCGTGCTTCGCAGAATCTACCACCGGATCGGAAACGCGACCCACTGAGAAGATCCGGCGAGAAACTTAGTAGGCTGTGTCTGTGGGTTAATTTACTCGTCGAACCCGTCGCTTACGACGAAGGGCTGAAGAACGATGACCGGCGCTTGAAGTATCAAAAAGCACTGTTCGTACTTCACTGATCGGGAGAGGAACCCAAAAGATTAGGAAGCGCCCTAAGCTATTGCGATTTTTTAAAATCACACATCACTTCACGCACATATCATTATGTCGTTTAGAAGCACCAAAAGCAATCACGTCATCTATCTTGAAACTAGAAAGGTGCAGGGTGCAGCATCGCATTATAATCGTTAATGTGTTTTCCGTGGACCGAGCGTGTCCATATTGGAATCCCCTAATTCGCTAATAGAATACAGTATCGGATTTCCCAGTTTCGGACACCGTGACGACTTCCGGCCGCCCGTCAACCCACCGGAAGCACAATATGGCCGACCGACAGATTTTCGGATGATAGATTTTCGCAAATTTATTTGGTAATTCGAGATTGGCCTTACGATTTTGTTTTGGCCAGATTCCATACACAAGATTAGCAATATTTTTGTCATAAGATACCACATTAGGCAGCCATTGTTCAACAAATACAGGAATACTACACCAGTCTTCTCAAGCTATTGCTAACTTCCCCTATCTGCAGTACGAGTACATATTTTCCTAATTATAGCGCTTCCAGTAAATTTTATCTTACCAATTTTAAGCCTATAATTTCCAATGTGATGGCAGGCAGTCCGACATCAACATGTTAGAAGCAAGCTACTCCGAAACGAAGGTCCCAAAGATACGAGGGGTAAATTATAGTTTATTAATACGTGAAGCAAAAACTTTGTATCCCTTTTTACGAAAATTGCGCGGACGGAGGAGTATGAAATTTTCTACACTTATCGAGAATATAGAGAAGAATTGCACAATTCTAATATTTTTTTTAAATAATGTATAAAAGATACATTAAATCAATAAAGAAAACATTACACACACCATTTTGACGCACCCACGCATGCATACTATTTATTGTCAAACTTTTGTTCTTGACGTCTGTGGTCAAATTGAGAATAGATTAAATATTGTTTGTCTTTATTAGTATTTTTTCCCCGGTCCCAAAATAGTTTATTTTGCTAACCGTGATATTAAATAAAAATAGTTATATGCACTGCACGCAATGTATTACACTATAGTTGAAGTGTGTAACGCGCGAGGTCAATGCTCCAACATCACCCCTCGCTTTAGATTGCGGGCTAATATAATTTAAATATAAGTATAAAAGTACTTTGCACAGCAAATTAATGTGGTGTTCTGATTTTTGTGGTAATTTATTTTTATCGTTATTTACGCCATTTTTTCTGACATGAGCTTGATTCGTCGGAACATCACCCCTAGTGGGTCACTCACTCACAAATCAGCCCCTGCGTCACTATCTGTCAGAGCGTCCGATCCCCATACTGAGACAGATCGAAAAAGGAGGAGGCGGTAGTCAAAGCGATACTCTTAGAGTCGTCTTTGTCTATAGTGAATAGAAACTCTATAGTCTTTGTCTGATCTCTGGTCCTCCACAGAGTTAAGACGAAATGGAAACGAACATACCACCTCGAGATATGAGCTCAAAGCACCGCCTGTATTAAAGTCGCCCATGCTCTTAAGCTGGTACGTGTAACTAAGCCCATTAGTAGAATGAGACAGAAATGTTGGTCCTACCTCCATTTCTTTCGTTTTTCTTACACCTTTACTGGTGGTAGGACCTCTTGTGAGTCCGCACGGGTAGGTAGGTACCATCAACCTGCCTATTTCTGCCGTAAAGCAGTAATGCGTTTCAGTTTGAAGGGTGGGACAGCCGTTGTAACTATACTTAGAACTTTCTCAAGATGGGTGGCGCATTTACGTTGTAGATGTCTATGGGCTTCAGTAGCCACTTAACACCAGGTGGGCTGTCATGTCCACTCTTCTAAGCAATAAAAAAAACCTTTTTCCTACATCTCGGGAGACGCCCGTGTGAACATGTTTTAGGTACACATTTGCTCAGATAATTTGGTACCTGTTTGCGGGAATTAAACCTCGACATCGTAACACTGGACGCGAGAACCAGTGTGTTTAGTGCGACTATTTTAACGTTCTCGATAGAGTAAGAGTTAACTCAAATTTGTATGCAGTTGGAACATCGCCCCTAGCGGCAAACGTATGCAAACGTTCGAACTCCATACAAAATTGAGTTAACTTTTACGCTATCGAAAACGTTAAAAAAACTCTCACTAAGCACACAGGTGTCCTGTTGATTAGGCGACGAGGGCTCCTGTTCTTGTGTATGGCGCATGCGCGTTAGTTACTTTATAACCGAGCTCACGGCCCATCTGGCGATAAAGGGATACTGCAACACGCCGCACCCGTTTATTTGCAGCCCGTTTTGTATCGTGAGACCGAGTTTCACGAGAATCATAATAGCAACTAGCGATATAAAGGACGCTAAAATAGGATACTAGCGTTTTTTACCGCAGATCAAGCTTACGAGCCGTGTGATATTAAGCCGTTTAATTCTGCTTAAAAATAAGAAGAATCTATTGATTTTGCGGTAATTTTTTTTATTGCTTAGATGGGTGGACGAGCTCACAGCCCACCTGCTGTTAAGTGGTTACTGGAGCGCATAGACATCTACAATGTAAATGCACCACCCACCTTGAGATATAAGTTCTGAGGTCTCAAGTATAGTTACAACGGCTGCCCCACCCTTCAAACCGAAACGCGTTACTGCTTCACGGCAGAAATAGGCAGGGTGGTGGTACCTAGTCGCGCGGACTCACAAGAGGTCCTACCGCCAGTAATTACGCAAATTATAATTTTGCGGGTTTCACTTTTATTACACGATGTTATTCCTTCACCGTGGAAGTGAATCGGAAAAATTGGTACCCGCCTGCGGGATTCGAACACCGGTGCATCGCTTCAACACGAACGCACCGGACGTCTTATCCTTTAGGCCACGACGACTTCAAAAGCTTCAAAAGCTGTAAAAGCTTTAAGTCAATCGAAGAAAATGACGAGCGAACACAAATTACAAATATGTAGGTATAATTATGCAATAGTTTGGCATTTCAAATTCCCCTTAAAGAAAATAACACTAATCATATTGATGAGAACATTTTAGAGTTAATAATCTAGAAGTCAAGAACCAAAAACAAATGAACAATGCATTTATATGCTAAAATATAACAGAAATGAATATTTTCCTAATATATTTTCGTCAAAATGCTCTGAAAGGTGACAACGGACGTTTTTAAAGAAATCGAAATTAACAGAAGGAATTACTTCTACGTTCGATACGAGCTATTGACATTAAATAATCGGTAGGCAGCGGCTTGGCTCTGCTCTGGCATTGCTGAAGTCCATGGGCGACGGTAACCACTCACCATCAGGTGGGCCGCTCGTCTGCCTACAAGGGCAATAATAAAAAAAAACAACTTCAACGGGAAGATGTTTGGCGCTTGTCTAACAGTTGGAATCCTTTTATGGTGAAGATGAAAGCGCAACTCAGACTGCCGCGCCTCAAAATACTATTAGTTCTTTCAATGTGCAAAATAAAGTCGATAAACAATTTAGTTTACGCTATAACTAACGCGCAGTCTTTATTGCAACGGATCAAAATAACATATACGAACCGTTATAAGATCTATATATTAATACGTGAAGCAAAAACTTTGTATCCCTTTTTACGAAAATTGCGCGGACGTAGGAGTATGAAATTTTCCACACTTATAGAGAATATAGAGAAGAAGTGCACAATGCTAATATATTTTTTTTAATGCATAAAAGATACATTAAATCAATAAAGAAAACATTACACACACTACATACCATGTATTTGACGCACACACGCATGCATACTGTTTATTGTCAAACTTTTGTTCTTAACGTCTGTAGTCAAATTGAGATTAAATATTGTCTTTCTTAATATTTTTATAGTGTAGTCTTGACGAAATTTGTGATTATAAAAGTATAAAATACAATCATAATAGTGTACAAACTTACAATTCCAATTAATTATAGTCGAATTTCGACTACTGCGGGACTTCTAGTTAGTTATTTTAAAATTTTCTACGATTCACAAAAACCATGCTTAATTCTACACTTACCTTAATTCATTAAATGTTACACACAAATGTCGCACGATACCAAAAAATGAGTCTTATTGTGTTGTTAATAAGGAAATTGGGACAGCTTTTCAGCCATAGGGTGATTGTAATTGAAATGCAATTCAGACATCGACCTTATCTCAAAGCTACTGGACTTACCTGCGTATCTTAAGCCTTGTTCGGACTAGGCGAGTATTTTAGTCGAGTAGTAATTTAGTAGCTAAATGTGTCTGAGCACCAAAAATTTAGTCGAGTAGGTTAGTAAATAATTTAGTCAAGTCAATCCATTTTGTTCTATTTTTTCGGGCGGGTAGCGAGTAGTTTAGCCACTAAATTACTCAGTACTCGACTAAAATTAGACTTACCTGCGTATCTAAACATAATCATTTTAACCGAAAAGCACCGTAGTAGTCCTAATAAAACCTTGACAAAATAAACAATACGGTGCCTTTAAGTCTCCGTAACCCTTATTAACTTTCAGCAACAGAACCTTTTGTGACGTAAAATCAAAGATACAAATCGCAAACCATAGAAACTGACATCAAAGGACCGAAAGTCAACTGCAAACAAGCGTAATCATTTCTAGGACTTCATTGAACAACCAGCCACCGATAACAGGACGGTCTCTCTCACTAACGCCGACAACGGTGTACTCCCTGAAGCTGTAAGAGCAAAACTACGAACACGTGGCTATTACAAGTGGCACTCACCTCGGACAGAAGCGACGGGGCATCGTTGCGTCTCGTTTCCACTTTATAATAATACTGTGCTTTCTCGTTCTCTCACACCCTGAGCCAAAGTCTTAATATTGAATGAGAATGAACAATTTAGATGTTGGAAGGACTGGAGCTAAGGAAGAAGTGAGTTGTGCGCGGTTTTGTTGCTAAGTGCATTTCGGTTGGTGTTTTCTAAGTCCTTGGTGATGTTTCCTCAGGGAGTGAGAAAACGGGACCTCCGCTTCCGCGGACGATCCACGGAGGAATGTACTGCGACCCCGGCACCACGCCAGGATATCGCGCTTGCCACTATCAACCTCCACGAGCGCTCATGAGGGGTTGTCGCGCGCACGCGTCGTGAGCGTCTTTTGTCCTGCTCGCTCTCGTCCGAAATAAAAAGAGATGGGGCAAGAGCTTTGGGGATGATTTTCGGAGGGTGAAGAGAGACTTTGAAAGATGGAAATGCATCTCGGAGTCCGCTCGGATTTCCGGAGCCCGTGATTTTGTTTATTGATTCGTATCGTAAAAGCAGTGGATTTCGATGGGTAATTTTTTTTATTTGTTATTCTAGCAAACGAGTAAGTGGCCTTAAGCCTATGACATTAACAATGTCAACATAATCCCATGGATACACAGATGGCAATAATTTTTTTTACTTATAAATGATTTTGTAAACCCCAAAACGGTTAGTTTGTAACTTCCGACACGTAGCTTCGCAAAAGCGTTTCATAGGCCAGGAGCGGAAGTGAAGACATGTCTCCTATGTACCGCATACATGCAAATTAAGTAAAAACTAGAGGTCCCGCAGTAGTCGAAATTCGACTATAATTAATTGGAATTGTAAGTTTGTACACACTACCTATTTAATCTATTCTCAATTTGACAACAGACGTCAAGAACAAAAGTTTGACAATAAATAGTATGCATGCGTGTGTGCGTCTAATACATGGTATGTAGTGTGTGTAATGTTTTCTTTGTTGATTTAATGTATCTTTAATGCATTATTTTAAAAAAATATTAGCATTGTGCACTTCTTCTCTATATTCTCTATAAGTGTAGAAAATTTCATACTCCTCCGTCCGCGCAATTTTCGTAAAAAGGGATAAAAAGTTTTTGCTTCACGTATTAATATATAGATACAAGGTAACCCGTTACCCGGTAATGAATTTGGATCTTTAAATAACTGAAAAACTTCAAGACTTTACGTAGTTAATGAGATAACATGGGCTTCTAAAGCCGTTAATGATGTATCAGCGTTCTCAGCTTTACAATTATGAAGTGTTAATTATAGAATTTTTCATTGCTTTGACGGGTTTTTTTAATGCCCTTGTAGATACGGCCCACCTGAGAGAATCGCCCATGGACTTCAGCAGGGCCAGAGCATTGCGTACCGAGCCAAACCGCTGCCTACGGTTAAACGAGCTTAAGGCCCTCTCGATGTTAAGTAATTATCGAGGCCCGCAAACATCACTGTGTGAACACTCTGCCAAGCACCTTGGGACATGCGGTCTGTCTCAATTGCCACCCACCAAACCGTAAGCCATTAAAGCTTTGCCACAGAAATTGGCTAAGTGCTGCGGCCGTCTCACAAGACGCCTTACCGCCAGTAATTATGCATCTTAATAAATAATAGTTTAAAAAAACTAAAAAACACGCTTTATATAAAATTAAACTAAAAAATAGACAGTAAAATTTAATAAATTTAAATTGAAAATAGTGTTAAATATATTTTATTTAAAAAAAGCGTGGGGTGCATGGTGCTATGAGTTATAAATATTTTTCTGACAGATATGAGTAGAAGAATTATTATTTCAATAATATCTTAAAAACACCCCCTTTTTTTTAAATTTATTAAATTTTATTTTCTATTTTTTAGTTTAATTTTATATAAAGCATGTTTTTTAGTTTTTTTAAACTATTATTTATTTTTCATTTTTTAGTTAAATTTTCTATAAAAGCGTATTTTTAAAACTATTAAGTACTTTAACATCAATTCCTGCCTTATCGACTATAGTTAGATAAAAATTATATAAATTGGCAAAAATCTTATTTTGCAAATTGAATAATGGAATAATCTTATCAAATTAGTGTATTGTCATCGGTCCTCGATAAATCTACAAAGTTTGAATGAAATCTGACCGTTTAAGGTGGGTCAAAATGGCGTCTAAAGGAGTCAGTTACAAACATAAATAAATATAAGTGAAGCTAATATAAAGCGTGTAAAAACCTGTTCAGCTATATAGATTGACTGAATCGGTGGTGCGGTAGCGCTCCTGACTGTTGCGCCAAGAGTCGTGCGTTCAATTCCCAGATCGGACAAACATTCTTGTGATGAATAATAGTTTGGTTTGCTTTATGTATGGGTGTTTATTATCTGTATGTCGGAGACGGTCATTAGTTTGGTAGCTAAGCTACTACTAAGCTTTGGTTTCTCTGACTTATATTTTAAGTTTATATGTATATCAGTACTTGTGCTGTTAATAAGGAAATTGGACTGCAACACGGGGAATACAATTATGGGCAGGTTGACCAGGTGAAACTTGTTCCCGGTTATTTATTTATAACTAGAGGTCCCGCAGTAGTCGAAATTCGACTATAATTAATTGGAATTGTAAGTCTGTACACTATTATGATTGTATTTTATACTTCTATAATCACAAATTTCGCCAAGGCTACACTATAAAAAATATTAACAAAGACAAACAATATTTAATCTATTCTCAATTTGACAACAGACGTCAAGAACAAAAGTTTGACAGTAAATAGTATGCATGCGTGCGTGCGTCAAATACATGGTATGTAGTGTGTGTAATGTTTTCTTTATTGATTTAATGTATCTTTTATGCATTATTTAAAAAAAATATTAGCATTGTGCACTTCTTCTCTATATTCTCTATAAGTGTGAAAAATTTCATACTCCTCCGTCCGCGCAATTTTCGTAAAAAGGGATACAAAGTTTTTGCTTCACGTATTAATATATAGATAGATAAAACATTAATTTAGTGATTGTAAAATTGCGAAGCCACTGCTGTAAATAACTTATGAATATTTGTCCAGCGAAGCGAACAGGGCGCCGGGTTGGAAGTAAGCCGAAGCGACGGGAAGGGTCCGCGTGTGTCAGTGGGTGTACGCGAGTTGTCACTTACTGCGCTGTTATCTGCCTGCACGACGAACAATACGCGTATTTATACAACTCGCTCACTTATCCGAGTAGACATTTTTTTTTTATTGCTTTTATGGGTGGACGAGCTGAATTCGACACATGTACTGTTACAGATCGTCTTATTATCATCGTATCGCTCACAGGTTACCAAAGGTCACACATACCACAATTCTAATGCCTTATGTTAAGCGTAAGATATTTTATATTCTGATTTCTCAGCCCGGGTCCCGTTAAATGTAAGAATTCTAATACGGATCCTGACCAATACGGAATATTGTAAGATAGAAACATCTGCTCGCTAAGTCTCGCAACTGTCCAGTTTGTCGGTACTGGACAAGGGTCCACCTTAAAGTTGCTGTGGGCCTGGTTTTTTTTTTATTGCTTAGATGGGTGGACGAGCCCACAGCCCACCCGGTTTTAAGTGGTTACTGGAGCCCGTAGACATTTACAACGTAAATGCGCCACCCACCTTGAGATATAAGTTCTAAGATCTCAGTATAGTTACAACGGCTGCCCCACCCTTCAAACTGAAACGCATTACTGCTTCACGGCAGAAATAGGCAGGGTGGTTAGGTAATGAAGTTAAAGACTCAACGGTGTTGGTACTGCTGTTGTACGCATTATTGTTTCGCTATTAAAACAGGCAATATAACAGCTAAAAGTACATCCTACTACCAGTATAAAGGTAGGAAGCAGCTTGGCTCTGCCCCATGCTGTACGCTAACCTGTCACCATCAACTGGACCGTACGGTTGTCTGTCCACAATGGCAATAAAAAAAAAAGTGCGTGCGTACAAAGTACACATGTCAGAAGTAAACTTTTTTGGCGAACTAATTTATAAGTCTTGCTGATATTTATACAAATCTAAAACTTTAGATTTCCGAGACTTAGAGGAAGGGAAAACGGAAGATATGTTCCCGCCAAAAGTCTGTCAAATGTCAATCTCAAACCTCAGTGTTGACAGTCACATTATGTTTAGATTTCTAAATTGTAAACGACTAATATTTTGCCAATTGAATTGACTAATTTAATTTCATGCTATTTGATTAATGTTCCAAATTCTTTTCATTTCATTTCAATTCCTATTAACATTTTTCACAAAAAAAAAAATAAAATATTAGGCTTACGGTATGATACATTTGCCTTTCCAGTTGGAAAAATACAACAACAACTACTACTGACATTTGACAAGTACTTAATTTCAATAGTAGTTTGATGTCGCTTCCGTAGCATACCTGCGTGACGTTCTGTAAAAATTTTACCCTCATGCGCCTAAAGAAGTTTCACTTCAAAAAGATGTATCTGCGATCGATGATCGAAAGATGCTGTTTCTGCTCATCTCTCTACGATAATAGAATCCCCACCATACATTTCTCCTACCGTGTCGCCTAGTCGACGTCCCCAAAGGCAATCATAAAGCTGTTTATTTTGAGAATAAATTGAGTGGCACGACATTAGAGGCGGGTGATGTTGATTTTAATAATTGGGATGCGCAAAACCCTTCTTGGTAGGCGACACTTAATGTTGAACGCGACTGTCACTGATAATTATAACAACAGTTTGTGTTCACGTAATAAGAGAACGATGTTTGATCAAATGTGGTCCAGAGGACACGAGTGTAGATAGATATCATTCAAGAGGTTCCCGACTTATGACAACTTACTAATGTTTGCAATTTCTCTAGGCGTGTACTACGTTCTACGCGACGTAATTATACAACGTATCCCTAAATTCAACTATAAGCCGGTACCGGTGTATGGTCGGATCAATAACTACCCATGGGAAAATAATAAAAAAAATCTAGCTCTTTTTTTTTCAAAGTCACATTAACTTTTTTGAAAAATGTTGTAATTTGATACCCTACAGTCTATGATTAGATACTGTAGTTACAAATGTGAACATATCCCCAATTTTTTTTTGTATTAGCTACCTAAGTAACGTATCTATTAATTGCAATTCCAAATGGGATAAAATATATAACAATGCTAACGTAAATAATAGTTTTAAAATACGTAGAAAATGTTTTTTTAATATCGAAAGTTTTTTTTTTTTAAGATTGAGGGATTACTGGTGTCCCAGAGACCTTTCCAGTTTCACCAGGACAGGTGGGCGAGCAAGGGCTCAGCCAGGAGGGGTGGGATTTGCTAACAGCTACCCGAGCGCCTCCAAGAGAGATCTTACAATTCAAGAGTAGCTGTTTAGCGAATGAATCTATATCGAGAGTATGGAAAGGTTAAGTGGTTTGCGACAGTGATGGGCGTAAACCTTACGATTATTACAAAAAAATCTAGAAAATTAGAATTAAGTTATGAACACAATTATTAATTTGATTGTAGAAAAGCGTACAGTATTTATTGCTGTAATTTGAAAATAATAATCATCATTTTCGTTTCATTATTAAAATCTAGAAATGACTTTTTTAGCACTTTGTATTAAGAATTCATACTTTGAAGTGTGTGAAAATCTATCTATCTACTCGTGCGAGATCACAACACCACTAGTAGGTATTATTCATCATCACTCTCCTGCTCTTCTCCCAGTCACCTGGGGTCGGCGCAATATGTTTTCTATTGCCATACTCCTCTATCATATACCATTTCTTCGCTCACTCCTTTCTTACACATATCAACTTTCATACACGCACCACTAATATTTTTAATAGTATTAAGCCCTACGATGATAGACAAGCTAACAATCCATACAGTGATCATTGGGCATCATCGTTATCTTCCGCTGATGATTTTTCATATATTGTTTCCAATAAGTAGTACTAGCAATAAGTAGTTCACGAAATATCCCCAAGAGAATCGAAACCAGGGAGATAAGTTGATGATGGGAATGTAATTTAGAAGCCGGATATTAAAAAAAAAACTTAACAGATCTCGTTATGAAAACTGATGTGTTGCCTAAAATCAAAACAGCAGCGACCCACGACTGAATCGATATTCAACTAATGCACGGGACATGCAAAGTTAAGTCGTGTAATATGTTTTACTCAACGCGCACAGTCTCACATTGACCTCATGCTGGGGTGCATTGAAAGACATTTGAAAAAATTGCTCAGTATTTTAGAGGGAGAATTTTTGAGGAATAATTTTTTTGTTGTAGGTAATTGTTTTTTAATATTTTTTAGATGCATTTTTTGGAACGAAGTTCCTTATAGGACCGTGCGGAGGGGTACCCTAACCGGGAAAAAACGTCCGTACGTAAGATTTTTATTAGTAATGCACACAATGTACAACTTAACTTTGTAATAACGTACAAATTAGTAAAGCACACAGTGTACGACTTGACTTTGTAATAACGTACAAAAAATAACAAATTTTTTTATCATTCATTGACCACGATCTCAGAGCGTTCGTTTGCGCAATACACTAACTCTTATGCAAACAACCGTGAATGAAGTGTACCACAATAAGTTCGCACGTTACCGAATGACCGTGGGTTGTTGCGAAACCTCCAGTTTTATTTTCTTTATACCTCGAATAGAACTTTAAATTAATATTTTTATAATAAGGAACTTCGTTCCTATCCGGTATCTCACGACATCACACACCTTTTTTTTGTTTTATTGCTCTTGTAGGCAGACGAGCATACGGCCCACCTGTTAGTGAGTGGTTACTGTCGCCCATGGACTCCAGCAATGCCAGGGGCAGAGCCAAGCCGCTGCATATCTTCTATATTTAAACAAGTCGAAGCTATCACGGCATGGATAAGATGCTCTGTGTACACGCATTGAGCGATGTGACTTTGCCGGTGTTCAAACCCGCAGGCGGGTACCAATATCCCTAGTGAAATACATATTTACTTTATAAATTACTTCCACCCCGATAATATAGTTTCATCAAGTATTTTCCTACTTTTTTATTGTTTTTATTAACACTATATTATGTCTTAATTCAATGTGATTAAAAACTGCAAATTATAATCGATTATTATTTTCTTTTATGATGTACATAATTTTTTTTCCTCTCACACATCCCAATATTCACTACAAATATTTTGCTAGACAACTTACGAATGTGTTGAACTTGCCATTGCAGAAATTAGGCAGATTTTATTTAGAACTAGCGACCCGCCCTCGCTTCACTTAGGAATCATTAAATTTTATTATTGATAGCCGAGTCCCGCGACGTTACCCGCGGTTATGGTCGTAGCACGGGTGACGCCGCGGGGCGAAGCTAGTCTTAAAGGTGAGCTCACGGGGCTCAAACCTGACGACGTTGCTAACACGAACCCTAGCAAGAGCCGTGCTTCGCAGAATCTACCACCGGATCGGAAACGCGACCCACTGAGAAGATCCGGCGAGAAACTCAGTGGGCTAGTTTTTGCGCGGTCTATATAAACAAAAGCATCTTAAATTAGTTGTCCCGGGGACTTGGGAGAAAGCTCCACTTACCGTGTCGTTGTTCGCTTCGTTCGTTTCTTTAGATATATTCTTCTAATAAATATTTCTTTAAAGGCACACGTTTAGCTGTATTAAGGCACTAGTATATACAATGTTGTTAGCTGTCTTCTTTACATTACACCTTCTGTACCTGAGGACAAAATGAGCACAGAATTAAAACTCTACTAAGAAAACATTTTTTTTTTTTCGGTTGCTTTATTGCGTAATCTATATATTAATACGTGAAGCAAAAACTTAGTATACCTTTTTACGAAAATTGCGCGGACGGAGGAGTATGAAATATCTCACACTTATAGAGAATATAGAGAAGTGCACAATGCTAATATTTTTTTTAAATAATGCATTAAAGATACATTGAATCAATAAAGAAAACATTACACACACTACATACCATGTATTTGACGCACACACGCATGCATACTATTTATTGTCAAACTTTTGTTCTTGACGTCTGTGGTCAAATTGAGAATAGATTAAATATTGTTTGTCTTTGTTAATATTTTTTATTGTGTAGCCTTGGCGAAATTTGTGATTATAGAAGTATAAAATACAATCATAATGGTGTACAAACTTACAATTCCAATTAATTGTAGTCGAATTTCGACTACTGCGGGACCACTAGTTTAGATAATTCGCTGAAAAGTTTAATAAGCTTGACGGTGATTTTCAAACTATTTGAATTAATTCCGAGTATGATACGCAGTATTGGAACGATTCGAAACATTAATTAGATTAAAGATATCCGGATGCCGTTACTAGGAAACCTAAATACGTACTGGAACTCAAAAGGGAATAGGCTATTCCCTTTTGAGTATACCTAGTATACCTAGGAGCCTTTTTTTTTTTTTATTGCTTAGATGGGTGGACGAGCTCACAGCCCACCTGGTGTTAAGTAGTTACTGGAGCCCATAGACATCCACAACGTAAATGCGCCACCCACCCCGAGATACAAGTTCTAAGGTCTCAGTATAGTTACAACGGCCGCCCCACCCTTCAAACCGAAACGCATTACTGCTTCACGGCAGAAATAGGCAGGGTGGAGGTACCTATCCGCGCGGACTCACAAGAGGTCCTACCACCAGTGTCCTACACCATATGCACGTGTGTGTTAAATACATGGTAGTGTGTGTCATGTTTCTTTTTTATGCATTATTTAAAAAAAATATTAGCATTGTGCACTTCTTCTCTATATTCTCTATAAGTGTGGAAAATTTCATACTCTTCCGTCAGCGCAATTTTCGTAAAAAGGGGTACAAAGTTTTTTATTCACGTATTAATATATAGATTAGAGTTTATAGATATCACAAGGTGAATGTGGCTACTCGCGTTACGCACACCATACACATATGAGTTCAAAGTCTCAATTGTGTTGTACAACATATCTTATAGCCTTCAAACTGGAATGTGATTGCTTCGCGGCATTCATAAGCAGGATAGCGGTACCTACTCACAATGCGCCCAACTAATAAAACTGTTTACTAAGTATGGTTATCTTTTATCAATCACAGTTAACGATTATTGGTATTTAGTATGATTTGTCTGCGTGAACCAACCATCTCTCTGTTGAAGTTTGGTTCAAACCTTATATACCTTTTACCATAGCACCGCCCGCCACCGTTGTAGAGTTCATCCATACTACCTGGAGCCACTGCGGTCATCCACAGTGCGTTTCCAGAGATCTTTTTTGCCACGTATCATCCGGCTATGGAATGAGCTCCCCTCCACGGTGTTTCCCGAGCGCTATGACATGTCCTTCTTCAAACGAGGCTTGTGGAGAGTATTAAGCGGTTGGCAGCGGCTTCGCTCTGCCCCTGGCATTGCTGAAGTCTATAAGCGACGGTAACCACTCACCATCAGGTGGGCCGTATGCCCGTCTGCCTACAAAGGCAATAAAAAAAAAAACTGCATGTTGACAAATCATAGACGTAATATTCCGAGGGATAAAAGGCCATTTGGGTTTAAGCGAAATTTATCTTTGTAATTATATCTCCATGTTATTTGGTATTAGCATCAGCAATTCGATGATTCTGATGATAGCGGTACAAGCGGCTTGTCTGTGCCCCTGGCATTGCTGAAGTCCAAGGGCGACGGTAAACACTCACCATCAGGTATGGTGCCAGGTCATGTATGTTCGTCCGCCTACAAAGGCAATAAAAAAGTAAGTTTTTTGTTATGCTATTTTTTCCGAATTTGATAACGATAGATATATGATCATAACTGACATGTCAATGGACATTGTGCATGCAACGCCTAAGAAATTGTTTTTCTCAAAACTACGGTTGAATGTCTTAAGACAGTTTACTGTATAGAAAAAATAAATAAAAATTTAAAAAAAACAAATTTAAAAAACTATATTGGCTTGTCAAAAGTTGCAAAAATGTCGCTTAAACCAAATAGCTTTTCTCGCATCGATTTATTTATTTATTTATTTATTTATTTAATAAGTTGCACCAACAAAGTGATCATCAATACAAAACATTGACAAATTGACAAAAGTTCATGGCAGATGTCACCTCAATTATAGGTGCAATCGACAGTGCATTAACATCAAAAATAAAAAAATAAAAAAACTATTTCGCATTGACCAAAAAAAACAATCTCAAATTTTCAACGCTCTCACAATTAATTTTCTCGTCATATTTCAATAAACAAACAAAAAGAAAAAGCGATCTCGAATCCCATAACGTTTTGGCGCTCTACACAAATACCCTAATACACTTGCAAAGCCAAAAAAGCCAAGACGATGCTCACAAGACCTCAAACGCTCGTGTTTTCCTCCGAAACTCCCGGGTCGGTTATATAACAGGCTCCTCGCTGTCGGCAGACGGCGCCGCGACGTCGGGCGCCGGTCCAAAGACATATCCACCCCTCCCTTGCGGCACGTTGGCGCCCAAATGGTGCTCTCGGGAGAAGGATCATTTTATATCGCTTTGATTCGCGAAAATATATAAGTCACTCCGGAAAAATGTACGGAGGCCGCTATGCTCGGCATTGTGGCATCTATAAAAATATTTCTCCAGCTTTTGACTTACAGAACTTATATCTATATATTAATACGTGAAGCAAAAACTTTGTATCCCTTTTTACGAAAATTGCGCGGACGGAGGAGTATGAAATTTTCCACACTTATAGAGAATATAGAGAAGAAGTGCACAATGCTAATATTTTTTTTAATTAATGCATAAAAAATACATTAAATCAATAAAGAAAAGATTACACACACTACATACCATGTATTTGACGTACACACGCATGCATACTATTTATTGTCAAACTTTTGTTCTTGACGTCTGTGGTCAAATTATAGAAGTATAAAATACAATCATAATAGTGTACAAACTTACAATTCCAATTAATTATAGTCGAATTTCGACTACTGCGGGACCTCTAGTCTCATTTGATGTCCGAATTTTGCAGGCATTCAACAACACAGGAAAACTTTTTCGAGTTTAAATTATTCGTGAGATAATAAAGACATTAAAAGAGCCACATTCTGAATAATTGATCATTTAAAAGGAAATTATTTGTAAAGATAAAATAAATTTGTTTTTATTTTTTTATTGCTTAGATAGGTAGACGAGCTCACAGGCCACCTGGTGTTAAGTGGTTACTGGAGTCCATAGATATCTACAACATAAATGCGCCACCCACCTTGAGATATCAGTTCTAAGGTCTCAGTACAGTTACAACGGCTGCCCCACCCTTCAAACCGAAACGCATCACTGCTTCACGGCAGAAATAGGCAGGATGGTGGCACCTACCCGTGCGGACTCACAAGAGGTCCTACCACCAGTAATTACGCAAATTATAATTGTTTTAGTTATTTCGAGAAGTTTATCGTTAATGTGGTCAGGACCGTACCATTGGGTCGCTTACGACTTTTTACTGTAACACTACTGGGTAGGTACGTGACATGTTTATCAGGCACATCACATATTGTTATTATTAGTATTGTTTATTCATTACATCAATATGTGGAATAAATTATAAATTATTTTACTACATTACGATGATCGACACTTGAACCTATTTGATATTTTTGTGCAACTAGCCAAGCGGAAGTGCCGCAACTGATAAGTGTACTGGAAAAGTGATATCTACAGCGATGCCGGGGTTCGAATCCAGCAAGAAGAAGTTTGGAAGTCGTCGTGGCCTAAAGGATAAGACGTCCGGTGCATTCGTGTGTAGCGATGCACCGGTGTTCGGATCCCGCAGGCGGGTACCAATTTTTCTAATGAAATACGTACTTAACAAATGTTCACGATTGACTTCCACGGTGAAGGAATAACATCGTGTAATAAAAATCAAACCCGCAAAATTATAATTTGCGTAATTACGGGTGGTAGGACCTCTTGTGAGTCCGCACGGGTAGGTACCACCGCCCCGCCTATTTCTATTGTTGTAACTATACTGAGACCTTAGAACTTATATCTCAAGGTGTGTGGCGCATTTACGTTGTAGATGTCTATGGGTTCCAGTAACTACTTAACACCAGGTGGGCTGTGAGCTCGTCCACACATCTAGGCAATAAAAATAAATAAATAAAAAGAACATTGTGTGTATGGCTGAACAGACACCAAGATCTTGCCCATTGGAAGGTGAGACCTCATACCTCAAGGTTTTTTTTTATTGCTCTTGTAGGCAGACGAGCATACGGCCCACCTAGTGGTGAGTAGTTACCGTCGCCCATGGACTTCAGCAATAACGGGGACAGAGCCAAGCCCCTGCCTATCGTTAGGCACTTTCCACAAGCCTCATTTGAAGAAGGACATGTGATAGAGCTCGGAAAACACCGGGAGCTCATTCCAAAGCCGGATGGTACGTGGCAAAAAAAAAACTGGAAATGCACTGTGGATGAACGCAGTGGCTCCAGGTAGTGTGAATGAGCTCTACTCCGGTGGCGGGCGGTGCGATGGTAAAAACGAGATGATGGCATCATCTCAAATAATTCCTTAAGCTCTCCCCATGGAACATACGGTACAAAATACAGAGGGAACCGAAGTCCCTCCGCAGACTCAGAGGTTCCAAACGATCCGTGAGAATGAAGTGGGTGCAGTATTCACATTATGACGTCTACGGGCATAACTGTGAGTTTGTGTGCCCTAGAGCATAAAAACATTCAAGAATCAATCTTCCTGGTAGGTACGGCGTGGGACGACGCCTACATCTTCATTATTTAATTATGCATTTGAACCAGTATTTTATGATGTGGTAGACCAGTATCAGTACCACCTCAGACAAGTCGGTACCAGGTGGTGGCCTCTTTCCGCTCCAAAGCTTCACATTTTCCTGCTCTTCAAACAATTTTCACGAGGAATACAGTTAGTTTATAGTTGCCATAGCTTCGACCGTGACTGATTCAGAAGAATGAGTCACAGTTGGACATGTCATAGTGTCTCGTGTAGATCACAATGATGTAATTGTCTATGCGTGTTAATGTTGCTTGAAATAAAAGCATTTGTTGTTTCCAATTTAATGTATTCAATTATTTACGTGCAATGCTTTTAATACGCTTTTATTAGCTTCAGACGTATGTATGTTTGTAACGGAATCTTTGAACATGATTTTGATATTCATCCGAATATTCTATCTATCCGAAATTTCATTAAATCAAAACACAAACATTTAAGATATGTAGATAAAGTAAAGGATTTATAAAATAAGGTACTTATTAAAATCTGAAAAGAATGTTAATGTGCTTATTACTCTTGGAGGAATTTGTAGTTATAGACCGACCACGCGAGAGATCGACGCGGACTCCTGTTACGCCGTGTACGGTCGCTGATAGGAATCCCGAACCGTGCGTCATACGCACCAGACCATTCACAAAACTGTTTTGAGGAAAAACATTTTCATTGTAACAATATGAATCAACGGTTACATTCATTAAGTAATCTGTTTCAATTGAACATTGTTCAACCGAAATATTACCGCTGTTATTAACGTATTTATAAAAACTTAGCGATACTATGTTTTTTTTTTTTTTTATTGAAAAAAATGAGGCGCTCGCTCCTGGCCTTTTCATTTTTCATTATTATTATTATTTTTTAAATTGTATTTTTTGACTTGTTTTTTCCTTTATTGTAAACATTTTTATTTATTTAAAAAAAAGAAAATATTTGAGAAAAAACAAAAAAAAAAGCCCGCTGACTTTGTTTCGCCGGTTCTTCTCAGGACTGCGGCTTTTTTTGGAACCGGTGGTAGACCACCGGTTCCAAAAAAAGGTCTATCTTTTAAAGGTCTAGGTGGTCTACTAACTCTAGTTAACACTGTTATTTGTATTTTGACATTCAACAAGTGTGTCATACTGACATCTAAGTTGAAATAAATGATTTTGAATTTGAATTTGAATTGCTTTGATGGGTGGACGAGCTCACAGCCCACCTGGTGTTAAGTGGTTACTGGAGCCCATAGACATCTACAACCGTAAATGCGCCACCCACCTTGAGATATAAGTTCTAAGGTCTCAGTATAGTTACAACGGCTGCCCCGCCCTTCAAACCGAAACGCATTACTGTTTCACGGCGGAAATAGGCAGGATGGTGGCACCTACCCGTGCGGACTCACAAGAGGTCCTACCACCGGTAATTACGCAAATTATAATTGTTTTAGTTATTTCGAGAAGTTTATCGTTAATGTGGTCAGGACCGTATCATCATTGGGTCGCATACGACTTTTTACTGTAACACTACTGAGTAGGTGACATGTTTATCAGGCACATCACATATTGTTATTGCAACGTAAATGCGCCACACACTTTGAGATATAAGTTCTAATGTCTCAGTATAGTTACAACAATAGAAATAGGCGGGGCGGTGGTACCTACCCGCGCGGACTCACAAAAGGTCCTACCACCAGTAAAAGTACCGTAAAGTAAAGTAAGTGAGTCGGGAGTACCGTACAATAGGGGAAATCGGGACACTTTTTAAGTTCGACATTGATTTCTATCGTTTTTTTTGTTGTAGTTATAGTAATAAAACGGAGATCACAATGGATCTGGAGACTTAAATTTTTATATACGATGCGCTATTATATATAGTTCATTACAAGATATACACAAAAACTAAAAAAACTAGCTTGACCCGATTCACCTTGGCTTTGAGGTGAATCAGGTTACGTATGGGGATAAGTTTTTCGATAGGGCTGGCACTATTTTGTTGTTAGGTAGGTAATTAACTTTTTAACATCTTTAATGAGTTACGAAACTTTGATGACTATATTAAACTAATATTCTTAATACTAAATAAAAGACATTTTTAGTTCATCTAATTTTTGCGTTCATCATTATTAAATATTAGAAAGTGGATAAAAAGCTTTATATAAATATAAATACGTTGCGCGATTTGAAATGCTCGTTGTTAAAATAATGTCCCATCCATAATAATATGATGTATCAACTAAATATTTTAAGCATAGGAAACATGTAAATCAATCTTTAATTTATATATTAAATAAGGTTTAAGCTTTTAAAAATCGATATTTGACCACGCACAAACACACACGCAATCACTGAATATAATTTCACGGTTATCAACATTCTAATTAATATTGTTTAACAACTAAATACAAAGTTGAGATTAATTAACACAATATGTAAAATTATCGTAATTTGTTAACGAATTTATAAAAATACCTTAGATTGGACTTTATTGTTAATACTGCGTTCGAACGCGAACAAGCATACGACCCACCTGATAGTAACCCAAGCGGGCACCATCGCTTGTGGACATAATTAGTAATGCCAGCCAATCCGCTGCGTACCTTTAAGAAATCTTTTCAGAATGACATCATTATCACAGCACTGAGCAACACCGAAACCGGTCTTTGGAAAAACAGTGCGGAGGATCGCAGTGTCTCCCCGGTCTTAGAGATGCACTCTGCTCTATAAATGTACGGCCTTTTTTTATGATTGAGGGTTTACTGGTGGCCCGGAGGTCTTTCCAGTTTCCCAAGGACAGGTGGGCGAGCAAGGGCTCAGCTAGAAGGGGCGGGATTTGCTAACAGCTGCCTGAGCGCCTCCAAGGGAGACCTAACAATTCAAGAGTAGCTGTTTTTAAAAGAATCTATACATTTAGATTAAGTTAAGAACAAATTTATGAATTTGATTCCAAAAAACCGTGGAGTACTTATTGCTGTAATTTGAAAATAATAATCATCTTCGTCATAAAAAAAATTACATTTAGAAATAGATTTTTTGCAACTTTGTACTAAGGATTCATGCTTTGAAGACAGCTACCGGAGCGCCTCCAAGGGAGATCTAACAACTCAAGAGTAGCCGCTTCGCGAATGAATCTACTACCGGATCGGAATCGCGATCCGCTGCGAAGATCCGGCGAGAAACTCGGCGGGCTGATACTTAGGTTAGGCTGCACGTCGAACTCTTTGCCGAGTTCCACCGTTTTCAGCATTCTAGCAATGGTCGTAGTTTGCCGTTTTCAGCATTCCAGCAATGGTCACTAACATCAACGTACGGATCAGATTAATAGTTTGGGACGCACAGCATCACCCATTCCGTATCTACGCGTCGTAGAAGACTAGAGAATTCACCGAAGAATTGCTACCAGAGTTCTTTGGTATCCCGGCGTACCGTAACCACCAAACTCGTGCTTAGTAAGGCACTTTTAGGATACCGTTTTTTTTTTTTTTTTTTTTTTTTTTTAATAAAGAAATTAGGCTCCGACGCCTTTGGAATTGATTTTGTCACAGTATGCACAAAAATGACAGGTGCTTATAGAGAAAAGAAAAAAACTAAATACAAATAAATTTAATCAATTTTCTCATACGCGAATCTGTGATTTTAATAACAGCACAAACAAATATTATGTTAGACAAACTGCTTTAAAAATAAATATTATTAGCAGATAAAAATTTAAAACATTTACATGTTTAGAATATACTAAAGTTAAAAGTAAAGTTGGCCCCTTTTAGGTTATGTGTTTGGGGGACATCTGTCATAGAATACAATTCAGCTGTAACACCTTGTGCCCATTTACAGAAGAAAAAAAAAAACATGGCTACTTCGAATTTCGTACGTAACCTATAGACGGTTTCTTTTAAGGACAACTTTATTAAATAATTATCGACTGAAAAGAACCTTGACACGGTTACTTGTACCAAGAGAATGAGCTCATCAAAAAAAACGAGAGCTGTCATCCTTGACATTACTAAGCAACGTTTTCACAGTATAAAGCCAACTCATTAACAATAAAACTAAATCATGATCATATTTATGGAAAAATCAACGTGTATAGCTACATAGCTACATTGGGAATGGTTAAACGCTAAACTAAATTCTAGGACAGTTTTTTATTGCATTGTGAATGACGCCATCCAGCTGAAGATATGTAGTCGTGGTGGCCTAAAGGATAAGACGTCCGGTGCATTCGTATCTAGCGATGCACCGGTGTTCGAATCCCGCAGGCGGGTACCAATTTTTCTAATGAAATACGTACTCAACAAATGTTCACGATTGACTTCCACGGTGAAGGAATAACATCGTGTAATAAAATTCAAACTCGCAAAATTATAATTTGCGTATATCTGGTGGTAGAACTACTTATGAGTCCGCATGGGTAGGTACCACCTCCCTGCCTATTTCTGCCGTGAAGCAGTAATGCGTTTCGGTTTGAAGGGTGGGACAGCCGTTGTAACCATACTGAGACCTTAGAACTTATATCTGAAGGTAGGTGGCGCATTTACGTTGTAGTTATCTATGGGCTCCAATAACCACTTAACACCAGGTGGGCTGTGAGTTCATCCGCCCATCTAAGCAATAAAAAAAAAAGAAGTTAGTCTCTGTTGGATTGCACAATGGTAGTCCCAGTCTTCAAACCGCAAATATTTCTTCATGGTCAGAATTAGACAAGAATATGGTACCAGTTTCAGTTGAAAAGAGAGGCCGTTCCAGAACAACTTGGCGAGCCCTACACCCCAGCGGAAGGTAACAGGAAAGAAAGAACAAGAAGAGTGGTACTGACTGTTATGGACTTACGAAAAGTGTGATAATAATTGTTCCCTACATTTTCACAAACGAGAGACTATTATGTATTGTAATGATGAAAATTCTCCAATAACTATACTGATACTAAGGCAAATAAATATAAAAGAAAATACATGCCTCAAACAAAATATAAGTAAATTACATACAGTTTCAAGTCTGAAATAGCAAGCTGCCAATCAGAGCCATTTGGTTTAAATACTGATTAAACTGTGAGTCTTACACAGAATATATCTTGTAATCCCAAAACCAGGTCAACATTTCTAGTAGCACTAACTGTTTGGTCAAACATTGGTACAGAAATCGGAAGTGAGCCAGTTCAATGAACTCTTAAATAAATATGGACAGCAACTAATCTGTGACATTAATATCATATTTTTATGAGTACTATCATATTTAGTATTTTACTAGCATAATCGATGAGATCATTATGTGTTAATTGCTCTCAGGCAGTTTAGGCTGTACATGATTGATCCATCACAGAAATGGTTAGAAAGATGGTAGCAACCTATTTACTCTAATGGATTTGGGTCAAACACACAAGAAGACTGAGTTTGGTTATTAATTAGAATATTACTAACATGCAACTCCAGCCTTCCCTAACACGTGTAGTGGTATACTGTAAACTTTTTCTTTGTTTCTCAACTCCTGCTGCCAGATTCTGCTGGACCCATAAAACTTGGGATGTCATTGATTCAATACTAAGTAAGCCATGAACTCATTTGTTGTGATTGCAACATTGTGAAGCATGCATTGTTTAAATTTTAATTCAACAAATTCAATTGGGATTTTTAAAGTTTATGTTCAATGAAAAGAAAGATTTACTTAATAGACCTATCTAATGGGTGACCTATCTGTTGGATAAGATCTGTATAAAGTTACATCATACTTGTTTTAAAATGGTGTTTGCATTTAATGTACCTAAACATCACCACCAAAAATAAAAATCAAAAATATTCATAATTTTAGTTTGAATAACCAAAATTTGAGATATTTTATTTGTAAAATTATCAATGAAAATATGCTTATGTTGTTTCATTAAATGTTGTATTTACAGTTTTCCTTTTAAAAAAATATTCTATAATAATTCCAGTAAATTGAACAACAAATTGAGGATGTTAAGAGTAGATACGAATAAGGAAATGAGATATGAATGAATAATTACTCATTCATTTAAATAAAGTGTTGGTTGGATATAAACATTTTGTTATTCTAAAGAATATGAATTATGCCTCTTAAACTTATAAATTTTTGTGTTGACAATTCTTTTTTTACTTTTATACATTCAAAAAATTATAAATTCAAAGATTAATGACCATTGACATTAACAATGTTTCCTCAATCGATAATGATGATTTGAAATATACATAAATACCTGATACTAAATTTGTTAAAAGTCTCAATGTTTTCTTTTGATAAATGACAACTAAATTAGTTCACGTCTTTGTTGATTTCGTAAACCAAATAATGATAAGCGGTTAAGTTCGTCTTTAACATTTTATGTTGATTAAGTAACGTCCGTTGTGAACCAATAAATTAGGTAGGTATTTCATTTACACTAACAAACTCTTTCCAAAATTCTATTTAAAATTTCTGATGTCATGCAGTGTTGTAGGCGCCTCTCACAAGGCCACATAATTTAGCATTGTTGAACCAATATACCAATTAAAGGTAGATATAACAAAGCTTAGGTTAAGCCTTCTAAAACTAATCTAGGCGCTATGCAACCTTATTGATGTAAGACATAAATAGACGTCTTTTTCAGCGAAAATCTGGGATCGATCTATGTCAACAAATGTTAAAGCGGCTAGAAAAACATCAAGTCTAGACAAGAAACTGTTTTAGGTTAGTTTACGAACTGGATGTATCATGTAGGACGTGAATCACTACAAAATTAGGTTACTGTAAGCTCCCGATCGATATATTTTTACGAAATCCTGTAAGCTCTGCCACAAGATGGCGGGAATACAACCCAACTAAATTTAGAGGTATACGGAACCAGTGGGTTGCATCGTTAATTAGGCGACCTACATTTAGCCGGGTTATACATCTGATCGCCCAGATGTAAGATTTTCCCATTTCTTTTTCATTTCCTGTCCCATTGGAACCATCGCGTCTACTCTTAACGGCTTGTTGTGTTATTATTGAGCTCTACTCACCGTTTCTAGTTTGTATTTAGCACTTGATTTACCACAAAACACGAAAAATTTCACTCAAGCACTTATACGCCCCTACAGTGTGTAACAACATCACGAGTACTACTGCGCCATCTGCTGGACTTTTTAGACAGCAGTCAGTGAATACCTGCGGCCACCTTCACTGCAGTGGCAATTCAATTTCCATCAATTTACTCGATCGATTAAAATGCTATTTTAACACCAAATCTTATGGCTATACTCTTACGAAGTTGAAATAACTTTAAAATTGGTGTAACGTAACGTTGTATGTCAGAGAGACTTGGTTAAGAAGTAACACTAAATGCCTGTTATTGATTTTTTCACGTCTCGTCACAGCTGATTCATCGGACGCACCGCATCGTCAGAGTCTGACTCATGAATCATTAATATTTCCGTGATTTCATTGAATTATTTAATAAAATTTAATTTTGTAACGAGATGTATGTTTGCAAATGATGCTAAATGTGGTTTTGGATGATGACCCAAAAACAACTTGTTATGACTTCCGAAGGTTGCATTAAGCTACTGTAAATTTTGAATAGTTTTGTGAATTTCATACGGGATAAAATTAGTGATTTGTGAATACTATTTGTTTTGTTTAATATTTTTTACACCTTTGGCAGTTTTTTTTCTTAGAGACATCTATTGACGAATTGTAAACACTATTTTACAATATATTAAATGTATTCACCTTTCCTACTTGGTTTACTTATTTGCATCAACTTTACGATTTTTTTTCTGTTTTCCTACCTATTCTAGTAACCTCGAGGAGTTATTTTAGAATCACCGAGCTAGTACTCGAACTATACTGAGATCTTAAAACTTATATCTTATGGTGGGTGGCGCATTTACATTGTAGATGTCTATGGGCTCCAGTAAGCACAACACCAGACGGGCTGTGGAGTCGTCCATCCACCTAAGCAATAAAAAAAAACATCCAAAAACTCACAGCAACTTTAAAGTGTGGACCCTTGTCCAGTACCGGCAAACTGGACAGTTGCAAGACTTAGCGAATGCATGTTTCTATCTACCTTACAGTATTCCGTATCGGTCAGGATCCGTATTAGAATTCTTAACATTTAACGGCACCCGGGCTGAGAAATCAGAGTATAAAATATCTTACGCCTAACATTAGGCATTCGAATTGTGTGTATGTGTGACCTTTGGTAACCCGTGAGCGATACGATGATAATAAGACAATCTGTAACGGTACATGTGTCGAATTCAGTCGTGCACTAACATTGGTAACATCAATAAATCCTGATACACATTAAGATATCTCTTGAAATCAGAATGCAGCATCACCCTTCACGATACGCATCGATGTAACCAAGATATTAGTGACAATGCAAGGGAGGAAATGTTTTATTGTTCGCCATCGATATATAAAAATATATGTGATTAATCATGGAAATTGTTGGCAGTTGACGTGGTACGGATTTGTCACGCGTTCGTGGCTTGTTGAGCTGAGGGAAAACGGTTTTTTATTGATAGAAATGGAGATCTAATATGTACTCGTGACTCGGCCTCTGGACATTACTACGGGAATACCGCTGGTCACTTAGAGAAATGAGGTTGATGACCCGATTGAATTTTATAACGGCTACCTCGCCCTTGAAACCGGAACGCATGGTTACAGAGCGGCAGTAGTAGGCAGACCCTCAGACACAGCCCACTGAGTTTCTCGCCGGATCTTCTCAGTGGGTCGCGTTTCCGATCCGGTGGTAGATTCTGCGAAGCACTGCTCTTTCTAGGGCTAGTGTTAGCAACGACATCAGGTTTGAGCCCCATTCGCTCACCTACTAGTTAAGGTTACGCTGAAATGGTCTCTCAAGACCATCAGCTTAGGTAGGGAAAAAACATACACAGTGAAAGTTAACGCGTCTCGTTTAGTGATGAAAAAAACATGGCTAAGACCAAATACAACAAAACTAGGACAGGCTTTGTCTTGGCCTTGAGTCTTGCTGACTTACTCTGTGAACTCACTCTTAGACAGTGCAAAAAAGCAAGACCAATTCTGCTCATCATTAATCCCGTTTCGAAGCGGAGATATCGATGGAGTGGAGCGAGCACAGAGCGTTCAATTAGCTAATAGATCGGTGTGTACCTACGGCTAAAGTGAATCAATTCAAGTGAATCGGTGCAAATATTTGAGATTTATTTATTTAGGGGGATTACTGTCAACCACTTAAGGTCAACGGAGGGTGGCGCTCGAGTTACGCGGGCTGGCAGAAATAATATCAACATAATATTTTTATGTTTCCCCCAGCATTTCGCGAGCTCTTTACATGTTTATTCCATAAAGCTATTCCATAGAGCTCGGTGCTCAAATCTCATAGGCAGGCATGTTTATGGAATAAACATGTAAAGAGCGTTGCACTGGAGTGCAACGTGGCTTCGTCTTTAGGTCGCTCGCAACCGTTGTCTCGAATTGGTGCTGGATAGGCAGAAATTGTATCTTTAAAATAAACTTTCAACAAAAATTGTTTTCTTATATAAGTATTACTCTATCTACCACGGCGCATGAGTTCACTGTTTGAACGGTGGAATGTGGTTGCAAGAGGCCATAAAGATCACAACAAGGCAAATATCAGATCTGAGTCGGAATTTCATGTTGCCTGTTACACCTGAAAAAGGCCAGTAATTAACCTGTCTATTGAATTTAGGTGTAATCGCGTTACTCGATTAAATCGGGCGTCTTATTCATTACGCCCCGATGAAGTGCTCATTTTAATATCACTACACTTTAAGTGAATTCTGCTGGTCCCGCATAAGAGCATTGAGCGTGAATATATCCTCGGAATCCCTCGAACCATAAATAAGGCCGTAAAACATCCCGAGGGTGAAGTTTCGTCATAACTAGATGACGGCTCCAGACGAATTGCTGGAGGGATGCTAACCGCTCCGTACAACTATATTTTACAATTTGCCAAATTAAATTTGTACTAAAACCGTTGTAATAGTTTGGAGGACGGATTTATTACATTGGATGATAATGGGCAGTGCTGTGAGCCCAGACGCAATGGGAACCGAATGATGGGTATTTTTGTCGCAAAACTATAATTGCTATGGTTTAAAGACTAGCAGGGAGTTAACAAGTTAATCCCTGATCATTTATAACTGAAGAGTGCGAGTTTTCTAATTCATTTACTATGATAACAAGCTTTTTAACCGTATAGACCACCCGACCATAGACTACTTATTTTTAAGTTGTTAATGGAGTCCATTTTTTTTTTTTTAAGCTATTGCATAGATTTTATCGCGGGCCTTGAGCGCAGCTTGAGAGCGGAATCATGAAATTCCGTAACGAAAAAAACCTTACACCCCTCACTCCGCCTACCATGTAGCTCGCGTTCAACATATTCACACGTTGCGCTTGTGTAGTGTTTGTGAATAAGCGCGTGGCGTGACGTCACACTGCATGCGCATCATGAAAAGTCTGCACATCTCTCTCTCGCGCGGCCTAGCTTATGAGTGTGAAGGGGACAGTTAAGGTTTTGCTTTTTTTAATGTTTAATATAGCGTGGTCTTGTTTTATTATTGTTGTAATATTAAATTATAATCATTGTCTAATTATAATTGCATAAGTTGATAAAAAATGCTATGCAATAGCTTTACCGCGGCAGTTCCCGAGTGCCACACTACATCTGCCGACCAAGTGTTTTTTCCTGGAAGTTTTTATTTGTTTTGTTTCCTTTCGTTATTTCTGTGTTCGTGGTACATCTGCCGACAAACTGCTTTCCTGGAAGTGTTTAATTGTTTTGTTTCTTTTTGTTATTTCCGTTTTGTTGTGTTTTTTCTTTGTCCTGTAGTAATCGTGCCGCATCGCCACCTGTGTTCAATAGAACNGATTCTAAACGATAAGATTTTTTCATAAAGAGAGTTATTAAAAATATTAAAATTACTAAAAAAGCCACCTGGTGGGGGGTAGGGAGACTAATAATCGACCGTAGCGACGCCTGCTGGACCGGGCTTTAACTAAAGCAAAAATAAAAATGAGAGTTGCGCATCTATCTCTAATATATTAAGTGTATAATCTATGGATAGCACACAAGAAAGCGATGCGCGTCCTTGCTCTGCAGGGTAGAGGCTAGCTCCAACAGCATCCTGGCCATGATATTCTTTAGATTAGATGGACCTTTTCCGAATCATTGCAGAGAGGTCCACTTTGCTCGTAATGCCGCTATTGCAATCGTATGTAGTATGTGGGTTATTGTTTTATTTTATTACTGTGTCCTTACTAAATTATTTTTAAGAAATCACTGTTACTAACATTTATATGGATCATTATCAGAAATAAAGAATTTAATAATAATACCAAAGAATACGCTAAATAAAATTATATCGAAATAGATAACAGTAATTATGATATTAAGACAATTACGGTTACTTATTACGGTAAACTTGGACACTATACGATCTATTTTCATGTGTTAAATATAAATAAAAAGCTTGGAGAGCTTACATTCGTGGATAGCCTACTTAACAGCTTTCTTGACAGTACGGATCCGAGATCGATTACCGGTTAAGCCATTGTCTATGTTAAAATAATTTAAATTTAGTATTTATAGGTATTAAGTATATAGTTTTGTAGTTTTTAAGTAGGATTGGTAAGAACGGAACGTATGAAAAGAGTGTGCAACGGAGTGTTAAGATGTGAGTGAGAGAAAATGGAAAGAAAGGGAGAAGAGAATGACAGAGAATTGGAAGATGTCGAGGACGGTTGAAAAATGAGCAAGACGTAATAATACTGTTAATTATTAATTATTATTTTAACAGAAGATTTTGGAACAGTGGAAGTTTTATTTTATGCGCTGCGATCTCTATTCTACATTTATATAGGTTTTAGGTTTATTTGTTCTTCAAAGCAAAAACATAGTTGCATCGTGGCAGAAACAAGCCGGATTTTGGTACCCGTTTTGAATTCATCTGTATTGCAATACAGTCAGCAACATCGCCGACACAAAGCAAACTCAACGAGTGTCACATTACGAAATTATAAACTTATTTACACATCGTGTCATGAAATCTTAGTTCAGATTTATGAGTATTGCCCGACTATTTAAAAACGGCTAATTATTCTGAAAAATGATTTTGAAGTGATAACTTCTTATGGGAGGGTAAACCGTTTCGTTACGTAACGCGTTACGGCGTCAGTCTGTCTGGCGTCTCTTTCTCTCACGCATACGCCAGCGGAACTAAGAATGTCTGTAACTACATATTTATATATCTTTTTCAAATTAATGTTACAATTTTTCATTAATTATCATATTATTATACATTTACAATTATTATATATTATATATGTCGGCGCAAATATGACTATTTACCTACTGATCATCAACTAATTACTCTGTGATAAGAAATTGATGTTAAACAGTCCCTTTTATTGTAATTTCAATACTTTAAAATCTTGTAAACACGCTCACGTGTTTAATACTTGTAAACACGCTGACGTGTACGAAGTCCTATAAATACGGCCGTGCTGTCTAGCGTTGATTCATTCGTGTCCGAGCCGTAGTACAGTACGGATCTCTCTGTAACGTTGTTATGCTTCTCGTGCAATATACGCAGTTCTCATGAAGTTTTGTTTTGGAAGCCCAAACATGAGTCATCGTCGAGAACTTAANCATCAGATCCAATAACCTTTGCATTAGATGCCTTCAGCTCTAATACTAGGGGCAGGCTTAGGGACCCCGGTAACCGTACTCGTCGAACTCGACAAAGAGGTCGACGTGCAACCTAACCCATGCATCAGCCCGCTGAGTTTCTCGCCGGATCTTCTCAGCGGGTCGCGATTCCGATCCGGTAGTAGATTCATTCGCGAAACAATTGCTCTTGAGTTGTTAGGTCTCCTTCGGAGGCGCTCGGGCAGTTGTTAGCAAATCCCACCCCTCTTGGCTGAGCCTTTGCTCGCCCACCTGTCCTGGTGAAACTGGAAAGGCCTTCGGGCCACCAGTAAACTTTCAATCATAAAAAAAAAAAGAGTGCCACACGTTTTTTTTTTTTTGGTTTGTGGAAAAGCTGATCACATCGATGTGACATCTACGGTCTTCTGTAACCACTTTACATCAGGTTAGCCATGAGCTAGTTCACCCATCTAGGTAAAAATCAATAAGTAAACAGAATAACACAATAATTCTTTCGCAAGCTCACTGAGCACATCAACAACTATTAAAACGAAGTTTCGATCTCAATAATCGAATAAGTTTTACGATTTATATCGTTTAGGCCAAACTCGATTATGGCCCCAGGTTAAAATGTTTCGGCTCTAAAAGCTTCACAGACGACTGCGTGAGCTCTGACGTCACTATCTATGGGGTGGAGCTTGGCTTTTATTTCATTAATAGTAAAAATCGTTAGCGAAAGACTGAAGTTGTAGTCAAATAACACGTTTGGAATACGTATGTACTTAGTTTGGCCATAAATACTATTACAATTAAAAATAAACAAAATATTACATTTGAATTTGGAATCTGTCATTTTTATATGATTGCTCATTGGATTTTCTCATTTTGGCGCCAATACATTGTACAATATTTTGCGATATTAAAATGGAGTTGGGTAATAAAGAGAAACGAATCGCTGTGATTGCATTACACAAAGTAGGTATGGAGCCAAATGCAATTTTAAAATTCTCCATACGCTTGGTATTAGTAAAATGTTTGTGTACCGGATTATTAATAGGTGCAATGAGACCTCCTCTGTTTGTGACAGAAAAATATCTGGCCGTCCACGTAGTGTTCGTACGAAAAAGGTCGTCAAAGCAGTAAGGGAAAGAATTCGAAGAAATCCTGTCCGAAAGCAAAATATTTTATCTCGGGAGATGAAGATAGCACCTAGAACCATGTCGCGTATTTTAAAAGATGACTTAGGACTTGCAGCCTATAAGAGACGTACTGGTCATTTCTTAACTGATAATTTAAAAGAGAATAGGGTGGTAAAATCAAAACAACTACTGAAACAGTACGCAAGGGGAGGTCATAGAAAAATTTTGTTTACGAATGAGATTTTTTTTACAATTGAGCAACAATTTAAAAAACAAAATGACCGTATTTATGCTCAAAGCTCTAAGGAAGCTTCCCAATTAGTCTACAGAGTGCAACGTGGGCACTATCCGACTTCGGCGATGGTTTGGTGGGGTATTACACGGAGGGTATTAGCTATGAAGGAGTGACTGAGCCATACTTTTGTGAAAAAGGTATCAAAACATCGGCAGAAGTGTATCAAGATACCATTTTTGAGAAGGTAGTGAAGCCCCTTAACAACACCATATTCAATAATCAAGAATGGTCCTTCCAGCAAGACTCGGCGCCAGGTCATAAAGCTCGGTCTGCGCAGTCTTGGTTGGAAACGAACGTTTCGAACTTCATCAGAGCTGAAGACTGGCCGTCGTCTAGTCCCGATCTTAATCCGCTGGATTATGATTTATGGTCAGATTTACGGCTTGCTCTAAACGCCATGATAATTTGGAGTCCCTAAAACAATCCGTACGGTTGGCAGTGAAAAAATTTTCCCATGGAAAGAGTGCGTGCTTCTATTGATAACTGGCTTCAACGTTTAAAGGACTGTATTGTAGCCAATGGAGACCACTTCGAATAAGCTTTTTATACTTTAAATTGTCTTATATTTATGTATTAAACTAACACACTATAAGAGTAATAAATGTTATTTGCAATAGATTTTTTTTCCTTTGTCTCAGTATTTATGGCAAGACTATACTATAATAGGTATATTATGTTCTAGAACGTTGGATTTATTTATTTGGATCGTGCGGACCTATGGAATGGTAATAATTATTTTTATTAATTTACACCATTTGATGTACATGGTCACTAGGGGAACAAATAAACTCGAATGAGTCAGGACACCGGCCAATGTTCAGGATGAATTTGTGGTCATCATGGCTAAAGGATAAGACTTCCGGTTTACGCTCATAGTTCACGGGATCCGGTAAGCTTTTAATATCGGCAATCGCAAATTCTTTTTTTTTTTATTGCCCTTGTAGGCAGACGAGCATACGGCCCACCTGATGGTGAGTGGTTACCGTCGCCCATGGACTTCAGCAATGCCAGGGGCAGAGCCAAGCCGCTACCTACCAAACTAAAAACATTAATTTTATTGGTCATTCAAATTAAATACGCTCAATTAAAGTTTCCGGATGCACTCCAATTGTCAGCACGTACAACACACGACCCCTAATTACATTACCCTCCCTCGGAGACAATAAATAAGTAATCAGATCTTGGCTGACAATACGGCGGTCAGATGTCCGATAATGATCCACATAGCCATCTGCTTGTGGTGTTTACTTGTGCTCCGCGTTGAGACGCGACACAGGATCTAAGTTTAGTTATTAAAGATTTAGTTCATACAGGGTGTAAAGGTCCCCTCCGAAGCCGATAAAGTACAGTCATTTGTTTAATCACTATACAACTAAAACAAATACCGATTGCATCGGTGCTTTTAAATTTCGTGACCCTCAATTTTCAAATTGCCTAATTACTGGTGGTACGACCTCTTGTAAGTCCGCGCGGGTAGGTACCACCACCCCGCCTATTTCTGCCGTGAAGCAGTAATGCGTTTTGGTTTGAAGGGTGGGGCAGCCGTTGTAACTATACTAAGACCTTAGAACTCATATCTCGAGGCGGGTGGCAGAATTAGCGTTGTGGATGTCTATGGGCTCCGGTAACCACTTAACACCAGGTGGGCTTTGAGCTCTGCCATCCATCATTGTTATAAAAAAAAAGAACGTATCGCATCAGACGAAGTTGTAAATACATAAGTATATACTTTTTGAAAAAGCTGAAATACCTGCTTAACGATTACTAGCATTAAAACTTGAGGGAAAAAAACTCGAAGTCTTATATTTGAATAGATTTGGTAAAACGAATATTATACCATCCTATTCGGACTTACTCTTCTCAAAGGAACGTTTGTACACTCAATGTACCTTTTACTGCTGCCGCAGTGACAAATAGACAGTGACGCACTTGATACCCGGGCTGGAGCCTTTCCTAGCCAACTATTGATCGAAGCTGCCGTATATTCCCTCCCCCCCCTCTCATCCCCCTTCTTGGATATCTGCCAAACAGGAACAATGGAATCACTTGATTTATATCTATGGCGTAAGACAGAAAATAGAGAGTTCATAAAATAATTACATCTTTTTTATTATCTGCTTATATGTGTGGACGATCTCACAGCCCCACCTGGTGTTAATTAGTTACTGGAGCCCATAGACATCTACAAAGTAAATGCGCCACCCACCTTGATATATAAGTCCTAACGTCTCAAGTATAGTTACAACGGCTGCCCCGCCCTTCAAACCGAAACGCATTACTGCTTCACGGCAGAAATAGGCAGGGTGGTGGTAGCTACCCGCGCGGACTCACAAGAGGTCCTACCACGAGTAAAAATCTATCGGAAAGTGAACGTTGAGTTGATAGCGTCGTCCAGTCCTGCTTATTTTTAGGAGGCAGCAGCAAGCCAGCTTTGTTCAAAGGACTAAGCGTGTTTTTAAGAAGCCACTTTCTAATGTCCAGCTGCCTATAGAATGCGGTCAATGCAAAACTATTTCAGCGCAAAATTACAACACTTATCCCATGTTAACAGACGATAATCACTTCGAGTAAGGTAAATAAACGGCAAAAGGATTTTCATTACAAGCTTAACGTCCCCTCAAAGCTAGATTCTTTGTTCGATCAAGAGCCACCGAGAACTCAATCTTTCAGCGGCCGAACAATAGTTTCGGTTTGGACAGCCAATGCAGTGGTGTCTCAGGATATACGTATGGCGCTCCGTTTGGTATTACTTAGTTTTCAGAGTCAGTTACTACCCGCTCCTACTTAAACTATGCGTCAAAGTAACTGGAGGACATCCCATATTTTTTTTTTATAGAGATTTTGTGACTTGGTAACTAAGACCTTTAGGTCGCGTCTTACTTTAATTTATATTCTTATTTTTATGAAAAATGATAATATGAAATGAAATGAAATAAAATGAGATGATACGGTATGGTATGAAATATAATCTCAGTAAATTATTGGTCCTTTACTGAGACTTTTTCAGTGGACTTTTCGAAGGATCCCGAGAAATTACGGTCAGGGCTTTGTTTGATTTTCCCACATTTGTGCATTTTCACAGATATTAAACAGTTAATAAACCACGGTTATTACGCATTTAAACTTGAAGAAGCACTAAATAGAGAAAATAAATCAAACCACACCACTCCACTCCTCGCGTTCCCGCCATCATATCAAAAAGTCACATCGCATACAGAATCGACCTACCTACAGATTAGTAGCCAGATACATTCCATAGACATCAGATACAAATACAGTGGAGCAGCGATAGGTCCACAAGGAATCAGTTAGAGATGAAATAAAACTAAAACACGTCATCCGTAACAAGTTGTACCAGTTGATTTCAATATCCAATCTCTATAAAAAGACACGTTTGTAAAGATAGCGTATTTGGTGTCGCAGTCCCTCGGCTTCACAGCCAGCACGCCCACGATCTTATCCTCGTAGTAGAGAGGGCCGAACTCGTGAACAAAACACTCTTCATACTCCGTTAAATCGATGCAAATCAAAGAGGCGTCCAAGTCCACGCCATACGATTCGAAGCATCTGTTGTAACTCGTGATTTGGACTTCGATTTTATCAAAATCGTTCGTCAAATACATTTTCTTGTCTATGGCCGCTACAGTTTTCCACAAAACGGCGGTAAGGACGTCCGTTTCTGGCGGGTTCCGGTCAAAAACGGAGGCTTTTGTCGAAAAAGGATAGAAGTCCACATTCAATTTTGCAACGGCCACGTCGTGTCTGAGGGTGGGCTTGCTCACGTTATATTTCTGGTGGAGCTTCCAGTATAAAACGGGGTACGTGTGACTGTAATTCTTCGTGTAATCGTGAAAGAGCAGGAGCCTGTGTTTCGTGTCACGTTTCACGCAATGCGCCGAAGTTACAATAAATTTAACCAAGATTACGCTGGCGAAACATGAAAAGGACCAAATCCCCGAGGTGTTAGCCACTACTGCGCCAACGTAAGGAAATCTTTCCGCGTTGTTCAGTGAATAATTCTCTTTGAGGTTTATGATGCCCATTGTTTTCGCGAGTTGGTACACGGAGCCAGTGTTCGAGTCTCTTTTCCTCTCCTCCATTGTTATGTCAGTGGCGAATTTTACCATAACACAAACTGCCAAGATTGCTATGATTATTAACACTGTCAGTATAATACAACCGGCTTTCATTTTAATAATTTTTATTAGGTTATTTGTTGTAGATGTTTGTTGTTCTGACATTGACAGGTTGTAGAAGATGTTTTAAAATGACGTCTGTGAACGCGCGAAAATTGGTTATTCATTTTGTCGTTGTCGTTACCTAACTCTGTCGCGAATCATTAACGTTCCGGCTGTATGACCTTTATTCCAATGCTTTTTTTTCCACATGAGAAAATCCCCACCCACACGGGTGGGGTATGTGGGAGTTGAACCTCACTAAAAACTCCTGCTGCTCACAGCCGGCGCCCTACCCCGGACCGGGTGGGAACCCAGTCGGTGCTATTGAGACGGCGCGATAGGGTTAACGCAGAGCATATTACATCCATCCCGCCGTCCCCCAGACGCCGGACGGCAGCCGCCAGCGACACGACCGCCGGTTCCCTCGGTCTACGGGCCAAGAGCCCGCATTAATGGCGCCGCGTTACACTTTATTCCAATGCTAGTGAAACTTACCTGCCATCCTCCTCCCCGAGTCGCATTCCTCATGTCTGAAGGTCGTGACCATCTCCTCCCATTACCTTTCTCTGGATAATGTTTCGCCTTCCTCCTCTGTTCTCGGCGGTATGGCATCGTAGAGTGTGGTATCCAGAGTGGTGCGGATTTGGTCGGACCAGCGCATTGGATTGCGGCCACGAGATCTCTTGCCTGCAATATTGCCAGTTACTAGTTGTCACCGCTCTTTCTGGCAATGTGACTGAAGAACTCAAATATCCTTTTCAGGCAGATGGTAGACAGCCTGGTTTGGATATTGAGCTGTCTTAATATGGATGCGTTCATCCGATATGTCGTCCACGGGATTCATAGCGTACCTGCCATACTTATTTTGAATTTTATTTATGATTTGGTGTGCAATAAAATAAAATACAAACTTTTATTTTACAAAGATTGATCCACGGACGTGTTATCGCAGGAAATAGGTAAAATAGTAGTCCCCACCCATACAAACCTACAATTCATTCTACCGTCATATAGTACCCAAGTTAAATAGTAAAACAATGCATTTTTTACGAGACACGCTTCAAGTGACTGATCCACATTATACATTCACTGATCATCAAATGGGCTTTAGATTATAATTTTCAGTGCAAATTTGAAACACACGGATCATATATTTTTAAACCATGTCTAAAGCAATTAGAGAAACGCGCAGACGATAAGCGACCTCACACCAAGTACAGTAAGGATTAAATTAAATAACTTTTTGAAGATAAGGGTGATATTCGCAAAGATTTTGCACGGAAAGTTCATAAACTGTGACAAATTGTATTGTATAGATAAAATTTGGCGTGTCGAAACAATATCTATCAATAACTAGATTTTTTGTAAAGATTATTTACAAGCTCCCTCAGCAATTTTCGGACCGTCAGTCTATTGAACCTTTATCAGCATTCACGGGCAGAGATTGAATGATGCCAACACCTCGGGGGGCTATTCCAGTTTCACCAGTTTGGTAGGCGAGCACGCGAGGCTCAGCCCGAAAGACCTTGCTAACACTAGCCCTAAGAGGACCAGTACTCTGATGAATCTAACACTGGTTCGGCATCGCGACTGAGAAGATCCTGCGAGAATTTATACGGATGCAGGCCGTCTGAGCGAACACTACACTGGCATAAGTCATGATCATGCAAGTTTTGTAGCGTGTTCATTATTACGAAGGCATTTAGGCATATCAAATCAAAGCCTCAATAGTATTGCTTGCAAACTGACAACGTAGGACCCGTGTTAGATCCCAACCACCTAAAGCCTACAAAAAGACGAGATTAACAAATTAAAAGTAGGTACCTAATAGGCCACTTTACTAATGGTAGGACCTCTTATAAGTCCGCGCGGATAGGTACCACCACCCTGCCTATTTCTACCGTGAAGCAGTAATGCGTTTCGGTTAGAAGGGCGGGGCAGCCGTTGTAACTATACTGAGACCTTAGAACTCACATCTCAAGGTGGGTGGCGGCATTTACGTTATAGATGTCAATAGGCTCTGGTAACCACTTAACATCATCAAAAAAGTACTGGGGATGCGACTAGGAGTCAGCGAGGCACACACAGGTGGTCGACCACAAAGCCGTAACCTACCGACCCTAAACGACATTGAGGTCGACTATTCATTTATCAAATAGCGAAATTTTTAATAATATCTGATGTTTAAATACTAAATAAACACCCATAAATATCAAACCGAACTAACAATTGATTTATTTTTTGTTTTCCTGTCGATAGGCTGCTCATGATATTAGAACGAAATAATTAAAGCTACTATTACAGTTTAATTTCGTCGACATTATTTACATATTCGTCATTTTTACTGGTGGTAGGACCTCTTGTGAGTCCGCACGGGTAGGTACCACCGCCCCGCCTATTTCTGCCGTGAAGCAGTAATGCGTTTCGGTTTGAAGGGTGGGGCAGCCGTCGTAACTTTACTGAGACCTTAGAACTTATATCTCAAGGTGGGTGGCACATTTACGTTGTAGATGTCTATAGGCTCCAGTAACCACTTAACATTAACACCATGTGGGCTGTGAGCTGGTCCACCCATATCAGCAATAAAATAAAATAAATAAACTTGAGGATTACATTTTCTTCATTGTATTCCATTATATTCCACTCTCCTATAGAACAATAAAGTTCCACGTGAGGCCCACCTGGTGCTAAGTGGTACCGAATGCGAGACCATCCCGCCTTGCGCACCGGAACTCATGACTGATTCTTGGCAGAATGGTGCTTGCAGAACCCACAAAAATTACGCAATTAACTATATAAATAACTAACCTTATTCGCCCGCTTGGCTGGGCATTTAAAATTAACATTATTATTTATTGTCAATATTTTTAGGGAGTCCAACACTCATATAAATATTAGCCTATCCATTAAGTACATATATATGTATTTTCTACATGGATAAAAAGTTTGAAGTCAATCGGATGCATGGTTTAGTAGTTATAATGGAACATTCGTAAAAACCAGTATAGATTTATATATTAGTATAGATAAGACATTGAGTTTTAATTGCTTCAACAAAATTATTGGTGGGATTGGAACCTCTGCACAGTCGTATCGGTTGATACGATTTTACTGGTTGGGTAAGAATAAGAATCCTTTAGGCCACAACCTAGATCGGGTTACAGAGAGGACCGACATAGTCAGGACTAGGACTAACACGTGCAGGGAGTATCAGCAGGAAACAAATCGAAAATATTTATAGCAAGCATGTGAAGATATCGTCCCATTATGTAAGTTGTAGAGCGGAGTATCGTGTTCAATGATGCGACCCACTCCACCCTCCTGCAGGGGACTCTTGTTTGTGATTTATTTCTATTGCTATTCTCGTTCGGAATGTCTTTTTTATTACCTAAAAAGGCAGACGAGCGAACCGCCCACTGATGGTATGTTCACCGCCGCTTATGAACATCCACAACGTAAGTAACCCTAGATTTTTTATTGGTTATATGTGTGGACGAGCTGACGGCACGGCTTGTTCCTGTGTCGTTTCCGGAAGCTGCGTAGCTCGTCAATCTACACCAGAAATATATAAACGATATTCAAAATTATGTAATTTTCAAATTAACTATTCATTTTATCTTCCACAAATTACAGAGTAGATTTCAACGCATTCCTCAATCGAGATATTCTTTTTTTTATTTATTGCTTAGGCTGGTGGACGAGCTCACAGCCCACCTGATGTTAAGTGGTTACTGGAGCCCATAGACATCTACAACGTAAATGCGCCACCCACCTTGAGATATAAGTTGTAAGGTCTCAGTATAGTTACAACGGCTGGCCCACCCTTCAAACCGAAACGCATTACTGCTTCACGGCAGAAATAGGCAGAATATTCTCAGCGATTCGTCTCAAATTCTAAAATCCAATCATACAATGCGTTCATTCGTCTTAAAACCGCCCGCGGCGTCAATCGAAATCTGTTAAAATATGTCCACCGCATTCCCTAATTCGCTATAAATATTTTTTAACATTTGTTCAAGTAATAAAAATTAAACAGTGAACAATTATTGTTGTATTATTTTTCCGCTGCTTCTCATTATTTCAGTCCCACAATGACTATTAGTATTGGACGAAGTGCGCGATGCATATAATTGAAATGAAAGAACAAAAGGGATAATCTCCCATTCGTCTCAGTGGTTGTTTTAAAACTTGAAATTGCAACGAACATTTCTTAAAATCATCAGACGAATTGATATGAAGAGTAGTTTGGGTGTGCTGTCGTTAATGCGGGTGCATTCGACCCGATCTTTGAGGAAACTAGTTCAGGCGATAGATAGGTATCATTATTGTGCAACAAGGCATATTATAAAGTTAAGGATTATCCACTAGATGGCACTACGTGGGAATGAAGCGTTCGCTCCTGGCCTTTTCATTTTTCATTATTATTATTATTTTGTAATTGTATTTTTTGACTTTTTTTTTCGTTTGTTGCAAATATTGTTACTTATTTTAAAAAAAAAATTGAGAAAAAAACAAAAAAAAGCCCGGTGAGTTTGTTTCGCCGCTTCTTCTCAGGACTGTGGCTTTTTTTGGAACCGGTAGTAGAGTTAACATTGTTATTTGTATTTTGACATTCAACAAGTGTGTCATACTGACATCTAAGTTGAAATAAATGATTTTGAATTTGAATTTGAATTGTCACAACATAGCGATGATAGCACCAGGGGGGTGCAACTCCCATACAAAGGAAAAGAACATTCAACTAGCGTCATCTTTAGGAACCGGCGAGGTAATTTTTGAAACGTTTTGGCCTTAATGAACTAATAAACTCACTAGATGGCAGATACGAGTTCTGACTCAATAAAAAAGGTTAGCGTACTTTGAAGCAGTGCTTCCACTTTTAGGGAATTCCCCTTTTTTAGGGAAAAATAGCTGATATTTTGGATGATAAAGACAATTTAAAAAATACCAGGATTTAGGATATTTCGGGGTAAAAAGCAAAGCCTATACTAGTAACTGTTGTGAATTTTAAAATAAACGATAATTAAAGTAAAACAATGAACATTATCTATCTATCTATCTCTTAGGTTTATGGCGTTTCCTTTTAGATTTCGCCAATGTCAAGTATATTTAATACTCTGCTTTCTATAGCGGGCTTCGTGAACGAGCAAGGTCACAGATATTCACTAAGAATTAAGTGAGTAGAATGAACATTTTATTTTATGGAGAGAGAATGACATTAAGTCGAGTTGACAAGTAAAATAATAAAACAGAGTTGTGTATAAAAACTATAAAGAAGGTTTGATTCAACAGTAACACTCTAGTAAAGTAAATCATAGATTAAGCCACTGCTTTTTTCTTAGGGATTCCCCAGAATCCCAATAAGTATAATCCGCCAAACTTTTATTTACCTATTTTCGTTGATGTCACCAGAACTTACTTGTATTGTAATATACAGGTACTTCATGTACCATGAAAGATTATCATGGTAATTTCATTTACGAAAACCTTGTAATTGTCATTTCNTTACTCTGTGATAAGAAATTGATGTTAAACAGTCCCTTTTATTGTAATTTCAATACTTTAAAATCTTGTAAACACGCTCACGTGTTTAATACTTGTAAACACGCTGACGTGTACGAAGTCCTATAAATACGGCCGTGCTGTCTAGCGTTGATTCATTCGTGTCCGAGCCGTAGTACAGTACGGATCTCTCTGTAACGTTGTTATGCTTCTCGTGCAATATACGCAGTTCTCATGAAGTTTTGTTTTGGAAGCCCAAACATGAGTCATCGTCGAGAACTTAATGACCGTGACGTCAACAATGTTGACGTCACACTTTTTAAAAACATTCCTTCAGCGTTTCTCCTCCGTCATATACAATAATATACAATTTTTTACTGGTGCTAGGACCTCTTGTGAGTCCGCACGGGTAGGTTCCACCACCCTGCCTATTTCGGCCGTGAAGCAGTAATGCATTTCGGTTTGAAGGGCGGGGCAGCCGTTGACGCATTTACGTCGTAGATGTCTATGGGCTCCAGTAACCACTCAACACCAGGAGGGCTTTGAGCTCGTCCAACCAACTAAGAAAGTATTATAATAACCTAAGCTTTTCTCAAGCTAAACAACTTTAATATTAAATAGTTCAACTTAGATTAGTGTAAGTTATCGCTTCTGTCGAACGACCCAAGACGCACACATTTTTATTATTATTTCAAAACAAAAATTTCGCCTTTAAGCGTCTAACGCGTCGTCCTCAGTACGAAGCCACGTCGCCGCCGGGCCAGCCCCCTCGATCATCCCTCGGGGAGACATACCATTTGTTATTTTAACCATTAACAGTACTTTAATTGTCGCCGCATTTAATGCGAGCGACGGCCCGAGGAAATTTGTTTTTATTGCAGCGTCGAACGACTCCGGCTTAGCGAGATGACGACGGCCGTTATGACGTGAAAGTTTTAACTGTCAATTCATTATATTATGTACTGGTTTATGTAGATATTAATAAAGACAAACAATATTTAATCTATTCTCAATTTGACCACAGACTATAAGTAATAAGAAAAGTATGACAATAAACAAATAGTGTGCATGCGTGCCTGTGTCAAAGACATGTTAGTGTGTGTAATGTTTTTTTTATTGGTTTAATTTACTTTTTATGCATAATTTAAAAAAATATTAACATTCTGCACTCCTTCTCTATATTCTCTACAAGTGTGGGAAATTTCATACTATTCCGTCCGCGCAATTCTCGTAAAAGGTGTACAAACTTTTTGCTTCGTGTATATACTTAGTCTGGCCATAAATACTGTTACAATTAAAAATAAACAAAATATTACATTTGAATTTGGAATCTGTCATTTTTATATGATTGCTCATTGAGTTTTCTCATTTTGGCGCCAATACATTGTACAATATTTTGCGATATTAAAATGGAATGGGGTGATAAACAGAACCGAATCGCTGTGATTGCATTACACAAAGTAGGTATGGAGCCAAATTCAATTTTTAAAACTCTCCATACGCTTGGTATTAGTAAAATGTTTGTGTACCGGACTATTTATAGGTGCAATGAGTCCTCCTCTGTTTGTGACAGAAAAAGATCTGGCCGTCCACGTAGTGTTCGTACGAAAAAGGTGGTCAAAGCAGTAAGGGAAATAATTCGAAGAAATCCTGTCCGAAAGCAAAAGATTTTATCTCGGGAGATGAAGATAGCACCTAGAACCATGTCGCGTATTTTAAAAGATGACATAAGACTTGCAGCCTATAAGAGACGTACTGGTCATTTCTTATCTGATAATTTAAAAGAGAATAGGGTGGTAAAATCGAAACAACTACTGAAGCGGTACGCAGAGGGAGGTCCTAGAAATTTTTTGTGTTTACGGATGAGAAATTTTTTACAATTGAGCAACATTTTAACAAACAAAATGACCGTATTTATGCTCAAAGCTCTAAGGAAGCTTCCCAATTAGTCGACAGAGTGCAACGTGGGCACTATCCGACTTCAGTGATGGTTTGGTAGGGTATTAGCTATGAAGGAGTGACTGGGCCATACTTTTGTGAAAAAGGTATCAAAACATCGGCACAAGTGTATCAAGATACCATTCTTGAGAAGGTAGTGAAGCCCCTTAACAACACCATGTTCAATAATCAAGAATGGTCCTTCTAGCAAGACTCGGCGCCAGGTCATAAAGNAAACCCGACCGTGAACACCGTCAGGGCCGGGGGCCGCGTCTTTCCTCCGCATCCTCGACACGGCCGTACGAATCTCCTGCTCCGATATGCTCGGAGGAACCACCTCAGCAGGGGCATCACCGCTCGCGTCAAGGCGTGGCGGCACGCCCATGAAGGGGGGCTCAAAGTCCCTCTCCATCCGCGGGAATAGCCCGGAGACAATATCCCGCAGCTGCTGAGGCTGGAGACGCTCCGTCACCGGGAGCGCCCACGGTCGCAATTTCTTGCGTACCGTCTGGTACGGGCGCCCCCAGGGATCCTGATCGAGCGTCTCCAGGAGCGTCTTCATGCTCTGAGACTTGGCCTCGCCGATGGCCCGCCGCAGAACCTCCTGCTTAAAGCAGACAATATCCTAGTTTAAGGCATACGGTAATTTTGATAAAGTCACTGTCGGATTTTAATTATTAAAATATTTTAAAGTATTGATTTTATTACTTGCGGAATCCATACTAATAGGTATATAAGTCTACAGTGGTTTTTACGGATGTTCCGTTATAACTACTGAACCATGCATTCAATTGACTTGAAACTTGGTATCCATGTAGAAAATACATGTATTATAGGCTTATATTTATGTGAGTGACGGACTCCCAAATAATAATGACAATAAATAATAATGTTAATTTTAAATGTCCAGCTAAACGGGCGAGTACGGCTAGTTACTTATTAAAATATTGATTGCATTACGATACAGTGTCGCATTGGATATGTGTGACGGTTTGTCGTAATATCAATCGGCGAGCACATTCGTTAAGTGTTTCTTAGTAAATAAAACAATATGTTTTTAGTTGAAGTCGTTGCGAATTGCTGGATAAGACGCCCTATACACTCGTATCCAGCAATGCGACAGTAACAGTGTTCAAATCAAGCAGGCAAGTACCGATTTTTCAAAATCAACACTTACTCGTGGGAGAGTCGTCGTGGCCTAAAGGATAAGACGTTTGGTGCATTCGTATGTAGCGATGCACCGGTGTTCGAATCCCGCTGGCGGGTACCAATTTTTCTAATGAAATACGTACTTCACAAATGCTCACGATTGACTTCCACGGTGAAGGAATAACATCGTGTAATAAAAATTAAAACCCGCAACATTATAATTTGCGTAATTACTAGTGGTAGAACCTCTTGAGTCCGCATGGGTAGGTACCACCACCCTGCCTATTTCTGCCGTGAAGCAGTAATACGATTCGGTTTGAAGGAGGGGGCAGCCGTTGTAAGTATACTGCGATCTTAGAACTTAGGCGCATTTACGTTGTAGATGTCTACGGGCTCCAGTAACCACTTAACACCAGGTGGGCTGTGAGCTCGTCCACCCGTCTAAGCAATAAAATAAAAAAGTACTTAACACATCATGACGAGCGACTTCCCCGATGCAGGGACTGTGTTATATAAATTAAAAGCCGTAGATATAAGTTTTCGTTACTGCAGCAATAAGTGTTTTTTTTTTATAACAACTAATAGGCAAACGAGCAAGACGGGTCACCTGATGGTAAGTGATTCACCGCCGCCCACGGTCACCAGCGTTTACGCCAGTGCGTTGCCTACCCTTCAGGTAAGAATATGCTCTTTTCTTGAATAACCCAATGTCGCAGTTGTTGGGGAAGACCGCTGATGGCAACGAATTCCAGAGATTTACTGTGCGTGGCAGAAAACTGTTTTTAAAACGCATTGTAGTGGAACGCCAACCATCCAGATGGTGCGGATGATAGTTCCGGCGAGACGATCGGTTGCGAAAATCAGCGGCTTCTATTAAATTGAACAACTCCTCGGAACACTCCCCATTGTAAATTCTGTATGGTATGCATAGGGAAGATAGATCCCTACGCAGTGCCAAAGGATCTAGCCGATCGGCAAGTACAGGATCGTCGACAATCCGAGATGCCCTACGTTGGATTCGGTCAAATGGAGATAGCTGATAACCCGGAGCCCCGGCCCAAAGGTGGCAAC